>CM033641.1:165130339-165464766 GCA_019512145.1 Engystomops pustulosus
TATTTTTATCTGATGATCCTTCTATGTGGCGGATCCCTTTGTGGGCCCGGTACATAGATGATATTGTCTTTGTATGGCGGGGGAGTCAGCAGGATTTGAAAGCTTTCATTGACAAGTTGAATCACAACACTCATGTTGAATGTAACACTCATTCCATTCATTTTTTGGATGTACGGATTACTCGTGATACAAATGGCCTTTTACATACAGATGTGTTTAGGAAGGAAACATCCGTTAATGCATATCTTCATTATTCCTCAGCTCATCCTCGACGTGTGGTAAATGCCATTCCAACTGGACAATTTCTCAGGATAAGGAGGATCTGCTCCACTGATGTAGAATATGAAAATCATGCAGCGGAGCTACAACAACGTTTTCTCAAACGGGGTTACAGTAGACCTAGATGGGGTAGCAAACCATGCGGCCATTGCATATCTTGTCCAAATATGGAATGTGCAACGACCTTTTCTGATCTCCGAGGGGGCCATGAATACAAAATTTCTTGGACCATCTCCTGTGATACAAAGGGCATCGCCTGGATCCATAGCCTGGATCCTCATATAAGTATAATTAGCACTTTGCACTTTTTTCACTTGCACTTTTTGTTTGCATGCTTGTCAGTTTTCCACTTCACCACCTTATTATTCACGACTCAGAAATGTTTACAGAATGTTTACATTATTTTATGGATTTATTTAATTGACGTATATATTGTTTCACACTGGTCTTGTCCTTCTTACATTATCCCATCAATTTTTCAGTGTTTTTAAATTTATGTTATTTTTCATATTGTATATGGTTACACCAGCCCTTTCATTAGGTGTTATTCACTTAATTCTTTACCTTCTCCCGATTTTCTTTCTCACCACCTTTTTCAATTTTTATGATCGTCCATGTTGGGTCATCTTATGTTTATTCATGTAACCCTGTTTGTGCCCTGTACTTTATACTGAGGCATAACCAATACGTTTATATTGTATCGTGTTTTGTTATACACTCTTCAAATGCATACATACCTTGTCTTTTTTGTCTTCCTCTTTCATGTGCTGCGATCTTGCATTAATGCACCTTAGTGCGCATGTCTGGTACGCCGCTGCTGGCTTGAAAAACCTCTGGCTTGGGGTGCGTTTCTATGTCTTTCACATGGACGGACTTCGGCTCCAGCCTCTGTAATTCACGGACCCGGCCCCGCCTGCTGAGCGTAGGACTCCATGTGTACAACAGTGAACCTGCCAAGTTGTTTCCCCGCATGACACTTATGCTCCAGGCCTCTGGGTGGGTAGGAGTGTATATGCCTGGCTGTGTAGTGAGTCCCTATGTGAGAGAGCGACCAGCGGACTGAGAAAGATCGGTGAAATGGGTAGGGTGGCTGTACACTCAGGTAACTGTGGGTCCACGGGGGGGATCTCCCGTTTCACAATTTTCAAGCTCTGTTGGTGGGTAGTGATACTTTTTCAAAATGACGGCATGTTTATTTGTAAGTATTCATTGTTAACAGGGGTATTCAGGAATCAGACATAATTCAATAAAAGTTGGGTACATCAAAATATAAGCTATGTGTATTAGTTGTTTTTAAAATTTTTGCTCCCCTTACAGAAAAATGACTGGTGACGATAGACTGAATACTGAGATTTGAAAATGCTACTGGCCTTTAATTTCCTCCGCGCGTGTCCTTGGGAACAGGCAGTAAAATCAGGACAGAAGATTGGGGAACGTCCGCATTGGATCACAATGACCACATCACAATGTCCTGTCCTGCTTGGTGAGGGAAGGGGTGCACAGATCACCACTAAGGGCGGGAGGGTCTGGCGTGGGTGGTAGGAGGTAGGTCTGCGAGGGCGTGTTCCGTTATGGTCATGCTTAGATGTGGGCAGTCCACACGGGAAAACCAGGTTTAGTCATTACTGTGTGACAGAAAAAAGCAACGAAAACGCTGATTAGAGTAGATCATATGTGGGAGCAAAGCATAAGCCAGGTGGGGATGCAAGGGGAGGGATTGTTACTGGAGTAACTAAATGATGCATGGAACTTTTGAGTTTCCGACACGGTGGGCCAGTGATAGACCGGCCTGCTTAGTGATAACCACACCGTACCGTATGAGTAGAGAGGCACATAATTTGTAATCAGAACAATCAGACTATTTACGCTCCATTTGGTGCTAGATGGCATTGATATTAGTTGTATTCCCACTTATTAGTATATCAGTCAATGGGTTTTGTGTGTCACGACATGCATATTTCGCGCGATTATACTCCTTTAACGTTAAGCTGTAGTCTGGGTAGTATTTTTTGTTATGTGGTTGCAGTACACATTACTGCCATTAGGAGCTGCGCGCTCCCTTTGCACTACTCCATACGAACTGTGTACCCTTACCTGGGTTGTTCATGCATGTGTCTCTCCTGGAACTTTTTAGACAATTTTAAAGAATATTTGTTATCAATAAAGTTTCCTCAATTTTATAAGAATTATTATGGCATGTGATTCCCTTTTTTTCGTCTATTTTTTTTTTGTGGTATTTATTCAATAATTGTCAGGGCCACCTCTGACCACTCTGGCATAGTTGAGTTAACCTTTATGATTAGGTCTTAAAGGAGAACCCGTCATGAGGAAAATAACCCCCCTAAACTAAATATTTCAGAAACAGTGCCTTAGACGAGCATTGCCCCTCCCCTTCATTGATTCCTATACATGCCTGTAACCTAGCAATGAGTTCCTAAAACTTTATTGCAAATGACCTGTGAAAGTCCCAATGAAGCATTAGCTATCAAGCTGTCCACCTTATTCAATGATTTGGGAGGCACAGCCACAACCCCCAGTGCATGACATAGACAGCCTGTCTAAGGTGGGAGGCTGTATAATGATGTGCCTTCCTGGTAAACTGGCTCCAACGCCCGGCCTCACACCTGTTGTGTGCATATTGTGTGGTGTATAGGAGAGATACACAGCACTCCAGGCAGCCATGTTACAGCAATGAACATTCGATTCCTGTGTAGCCTGATGGTCTGTGTCCCTCTCCACATGTCAGCAGATGCAGCCCACACACTAGCCCTGCTTTACTATACATTAACACAGACATGAGCATTGTGGGAGGGGTAACAGGGTGACATCACTGCCAATCTGACCATGTTACCCAGCCTCATTTACATGATCAAAAATAGAGATTTTACAATGCATACTGTAATGAAATACCTAGATACAGGCTGGATGGGATCCTTGTGAGCTGCTCCAACAGGTAGTATTGACAAGACCGTGACACAGACCTGATGTAAACAGGTGTCCTTTACGTGACCTCTTTAATAGTTAACTGGTACTGTTAAAATCGGTGTTGTGGGGGGGTGTTCTGCTGTTATTTTGAGTTCATATTTTGGAAGTCAGTTTGTTTTGTCTAGTGTGTGGTGCATGGAAACGTTAGTTTTGACCTTCGGTCCTGCACGACTTGAGCGCTTTTTTTTATTGGTTGATGGTTTGTCACCCCCCGGGGAAAGTGGGTTTGCTCCCAGTTGAGGACCATGGAACGGGTAGCCAGGGGTTTTGGGATCCCATTAGTGTCAGAGAAGACAGCAGGCCGTGTACGGTCTGGGTATAGTCATTGATACAGATAGGATGGAGTGTAGATTGCCAGCTGATAAAGTGGAAGATATGCGAGCGGCGTTAGGTAGGGCGGGCAGGTCTCGTAAGATCAAGTTGAGGGACCAGTAGTCTGTTCTGGGAAAATTGAATTTTGCCTGCAGAGTGATGCCCATGGGGCATGTATTCACCCTGATCATTTTGTGACTCTGAACGCGGAGTTGCCCGATGACTTGAGGGTTTGGGAAGTGTTTTTGGAACAGTATAACGGTCGGTTATACAGATGGGACCTGTAGCTAATGCGTATTTGGAGTTGTTTACAGACGCAGCAGGTAGTTCGGGCTTTGGGGCTTATTTTCAGGGTCAGTGGTGCACCTCCGCATGGCCTGATTCTTGGATATCACAGGGGTTGGTGGCCAATTTGGCTTTACTTGAACTGTTTCCCATTGTGGTGGCTACGGAGCTGTGGGGGGATAGGTTGCAGAACAGGAAAGTTTGACAACTGTGACAACATGGGAGTGGTGCAGGCTATTAATAGGCAAACGGCCAATTCTCCACCGTTTATTGCGCCACCTGGGTTTGAGGGGCTTAGTGTTAAATGCTCAGTTAGTGGCGGTGCATTTGCCGTGTGTTAGAACGAGGTGGCTGATTCTTTGTCTCATTTCCAGTGGCAACGTTTCCGGGAGCTGATACCAGGAGCGGAGGAACGGGACTTGAACTGCCCAGAGCTTTTGTGAAAACTGGTACAAGGGCGGGTTGGCTACTAGTTAGGCAATAGGTGAGTGACAATACCTGGAAAGCTTATCAGGCAGTCTGCCGGGATTGGGAATGTTTAGTTGATTTGTTAGGTTTTTCTGGGAACACAGACGATTGGGAGGCGAGTCAGATGTTTTGGATTGGGGAGGCTTATAATGATGGGAAGTCTGGTGCGTTTATTACAAGGAGGATAGCGGCCTTGGCCTTCTGGTCGGGTATCGTGTGATTCTCGCAGGCCAATTACATATGAATTGCTGAGAAGATTGGCTGGTGTTCTGCCTGAGTTGTGTTGATACGATTTTGAGGTGTGTTTGTTTAGGCTGGCTTTTTCGTTGGCTTTCTTCTGGGCCTTCCGCATTTCTGAGTTGGTGCCCAAAAGTAGGTCTGTGGTAGGGGGGTTGATGGTGGGGCACGTCAGGTTGTCAGGCGGGGTCCTGGTGTGCTTTGTGCCTCGTTCCAAGACGGAACAGTGGGTAAGGGGGCAGAAAGGCGGCTGTCCGCCCTGCCGGGATCTGATGTGTTCACGGTCTGGTGTTTTTTGGATTATCAGGCGTGCCGGCCGATGGGAGGGGGGCTGGTATTGTTGCATGTTGATGGATCTTGTTTGTCGCAATTCCAACTCTCATTACTTCAGATGGGGTTTGGGAGATGAGTGTATCAAGCGCTTGGGCCGGTGGGAATCGGAGCGATTTAGAGGTTATGTCCGACCCCACTGGATGTGTTAATATGTCTGAATTGTTTTTGGTCAAGTGATGTTATATTTTCGCTTTAAGGTCCGGGCCTTTGCTTGGCGAGGATCACGTGACACTCCTACATTCATTGGGGAGCGGTGCAACGCCCGCCAGGACATCAGTTGGGGTTTCAGCGGGATCAAGTGCGGGTTTGGTGGTTGTGTGTTAGGGGCCTATTGTGGTCCAGGTTGCTATCTATGATTCAGTATCACGCGAATCTGGACAGGTCTCCCGATATTTCCTTAGTCCATGCGGGTGGGAATGATTTGCGCTTCGGGTCATCCAGGGCTTTGATGAGGGACATTAAATTGGATTTGTTACGGTTGTGGACTAAGTTTCCTGGAATACTATTGGTCTGCTCAGACATAGTACCTAGGGCAGGCACGATCTGTCGCACGGATCAATAAAGCACGTGAGAAGGTCAACAAGGTGGTGGGAAAGTTTGTGGCAAGAAACGGGGGCGTAGTGGTAAGACACCAGGAGATTGAGGAGGGAGGTAGTTTATATCTGAGAAACGACGGCGTTCATTTGAACAACATCGGTTTAGACCTCTGGCTTCTGGGAATTCGGGAAGGTTTAGAGAAGGCTCGGGAGATTTGGATGGACGGCAGTGTGTGAGGTATCACACATGCCATTGTGGCAGGGGAGATGGGGTGCTTGAAGGCAGTTGGAAAGAACCATTAACTAGGGAAAGGTCCAGTTTGGACAAGTAGAAAATGTTTTTTTTTTAGGAGGAGACTCCTGCGGGCAAAGCCCCCAAGGTGGAATTGGAAATCTCCAGGGCAGTGTCAATAAGCCTGGTGTAAGACGGCCGTTGGCAAGTGGAGATTACTTGAAGTTAGAAAATGCCTTCCATCTGTTAATCTGTTATGTTAACAAGTTAATAAACATGGGTTGCTGTGGCCTTTTCACCACATAAATCTGTGTAATGTGATCTTTTGGGGAAGCTAAACAGGAAGGGGTGGGGATTATGGGTGGTCACAGCAAGAGATAAAGGTCCCCTTGTCAAGATAGGAGCACAAGCTTTAAAAGAACGACTTCGTCAACACAGTTATACAGGTAGACAAATTAAGAGAGCATATAATGTAGCCCTCCGTACAGATAGAGAGCCTTCTGCAGGTTAGGAACTAAAAAAAAGATAATAAAGTGAAATTCATCACCACTATTCATGATCGCTGGGCGGAAATGAATAACATATTAGACCGCCACTGCAATGTCCTATTATTATATTAGAAACTGTGTAGGAGAAAAAGTCTCAAGTGGCTATAGAAAGGCTGTACTTTTGGGAACACTCTAGTAAAAAGCCACTTCCCACATAGCATCTCCAAGAAAAAGACACTATACCCGGGTGGGCTATAACCCATGTAAAATTGGGCATTAGAGGGGGTGCCCTTGATAATGCTTTAATGAGAACTGAAAGTCAATGGATTTACAGATTACGTACAATGAAACCCAATAGAATAAATGACACATATAACTTGTTGTTTCCTATAGTGCACCACCTCCTCTCCCTTTAACTGTGTCTTCTGTCATATTACAATGCTCCATGATATATCATATGGACATTTTGAATAGACACTGATTTGGTTTTATGTGTATGATATACACCTAATATAACTATACATGGAATGTGGGCATTATGTACTGCGATTCGTCAATGTCAATAATATATTCCTTTACGCTCTTACTACACAATAATTCTGGTCAGATACTTTTTAATTATGCATCATAAGATACTTATTTATACGATTTGTTTGTTGTTAATTAGAAACCATATATACTGCATATGACAAGGGTCTAATGTTATTACTTATACCTTAGTTTTAATTCATGTTGTGATAAGAGGAGATATTGACATTATTAATACTCTTAATAGGGACTCCCCTCTCCCAATGTCAGTCCCTGGGTGAATAAAATCACCCACTTACAGTTGGGAACCCTATACTATTTTAAATAGCTTTCACTAACATAAAACAATCAATTAGTGTTCATTTTAAAAAATATTTAATAAAAGTGACATTTTATATACTCCTCCTTTTCCCATCTACCTTTCCCTTCCTTGTTATAATAAAGCTACCCGAAAAGATTTAGCAAAAGCGGAAACAGCTCCAAGGCAACAGAAATTATGGCACTCAGTAGATGCTGCAAGCCAAAGCTCTTTGCAACTGACGGCTTCATGCTCAGTAAGTGCTCCACACTCTTGAGGCAGTGGCATATGAAGTAACATTCTTATTCTTTGAAGGTGGAAATGATGAATCTTTATCAGAAGTAATAATATATATAGATATATATAAAGATATATATAGTAAAGATGTGGCTCATAACTTAGTTTGCCCTTGAAAAAGATACAGAATAAGGCTACATTCACAGCTCACCAAGACCGAAACTCAACTCATCGTTACACATCTAAGTACCTACAAGCATTTCTTTGTTTGTTTTATTGTTAGTCTGTCATTACACAACGTCAATCCCTTATATTTGCACAGAAAAACTCCCATTTGTATCACATGGAAAGGGAAAGACTGTGGGACAAGTATGGGGGTGGGTGGAAACATACTGTTTCTTTGCCGATGCCAAAGGGATCAATTGCCGTCAGCTGCCGTAATGAGGAGAAACGAGAGGAGGAAGAGCAGGACTCCACAGATGAAGGGACAGAAGCACAGCTTTTACCTGCTGGCTACCGGGAGGTACAGCACTTTCTTCCTCAGGCTGTACCACTACTTTATATCAGGTTAGCAAGAGGAAGTCATCCACATCATCAGCGCATCTTCGTTATTCATAAAATCTTTTTATTGCTCTTGTATAAAAGGCAATAACTACGCGTTTTGCGAAGCGGATAAAGGAGGAGGTGTCGTGATTCAAGATCGAGATACCTACCTATAGGAAGCCTACAGAATACTTTCTGATAAAAAATACTATACCATCTTGAAGAAAAACCCCCTACAAGAATATCTCTTGATCTACAGGCATTTGATGAGGGAATCCTTAATAAACAAGAAAAAGGTTTCCTTACTATTGATCACCCAGTCATGTCTACATTTTATTATCTGCCGAAAATCCACAAAAATTACATAAACCCTCCTGGGAGACCCATAATATCAGGGACCTCTTTCTACAGGATATCGTCAAGACCCTGCCATCCTACCTAAGGGACTCGAGTTCCCTGATTGTGGAGCTAAATGAACTGGATTCGCATTTCCATTTTCTCATCCTAGATGTAACAGCACTGTACTCAAATATCTCACAAGAGTTAGGAATAAAATCTGTTGAATGGTACCTACATAATCAAACCAAAATGGATAAAAAAACAAATAAAATTTATCACAGATGGTATAAGATTCGTTCTGGAACATAATATTTTCGATTTCCAAGGCCAGATATTCAAGCAGATATGCGGTACGGCGATGGGTACTCCAACCACCCCTAGCTATGCCAACTTGGGGGCGGTTCAAGGCCTAATACATTGAAGCTCAAGAGGTTCATCGACGACCTATTCCTCATCTGGAATGGGAACAAGTCTGAAGCAGAAACTTTTGTCAACCACGTAAATGACAACCCTTGGGGATTTAAGTTTACGTCAACATTCAACACCGACACAATAGTCTTCTTGGACCTAGAAATATACAAAAAAATTCACCACATTGAAACTAGAACACATTTCTTGAAAAAGGGATATCCGAAAGCACTCGTCCATCAAGCATATACAAAAAATCTTTACACATCACAAAAAGAATGCCGACTTCCAAAATCATCGACCACAAAAACCTTCCAATCTAATTTCATTACCACATTCGATAGAGTTAACAGAGAAATTCGAAAGCTACTTCAGAAAAACTGGAAAATCCTCAAGAATGATCCACATCTTGAGAAAATCCTCCCGAATACGCCGGCAATCACATTCAGAAAAGCCAAAACCATAAAGAATATAGTTGCACAAAGCAAACTGAGACAAATAACAGAAAAAACCCAAAAACAATCAGATGAAAGGACTACCAAAAGGAGCATATAAATGGCATCACAAGAAACGCGTATGCTGCCATACAATCACTGAGAAGAAAACCGTCTTCTAATCAAATGTAACCCGAGAAGAATTCGCCATTAAACAGAGAATAACGTGCGACTCAAACTTTGTCATATACCTGATTAACTGCAGTTGTGGCCTCCAGTATGTGGGTCGCATTACACGATCCCTACGGATGAGAATAAATGGCCACAGATGAAAAATGTAATCCGTTTTTTTTACTTCAAAGTCTCTCCAGACATTTGACCACCGTACATAATAAAGACTTTCACTGTATCTCTATCACACCAATAGGACAGATCCCTGAGGAAATCCCAGATAGAATAACAACTTTAAACAAAAAGGAATCCTTTTGGATCTTCAAATTACATACATTAACGCCCAAGGGATTAAATGAGTCAATTGAAACATTTGAGAACTAAAATAGGGGACCCTCTCCCCCATTCGCTTCTGAGAACAATAAAATTAAAAAAACTTCACACATTTGATACATTATTCACTACGAGTTCGAGATATCACCTTATACATCTTCTACTACAACGATTTTTATACACCCCCTTATACCTCATCCATCACAATCTTCACCAAACATAAGAAAACCCACTCCGCATAGACCAATACAACCATCTATCAGATCATACTTACCTGTATCCACAGATCGGGATCGTGCTCTGACCATAGCATCATCCAGGGGCTTTTTGAACCTCTGCGGCTTCCGTAGAAAATGACATGCAAAGCGGGACAGAAAATCGTTCCCATAACAACAAAGGTTGCTAACATACGAAGACTCAGATTCCACTATAGTTTTATAACTGTAGGTACTAATAGACTAATAAGAATACAGGAGCTCCTCTCCATCGAACGTATATATATCCACACAGGCTAATAAGTTTAAACTCACAGCGGAGAGGATGTGGTGCTGATGGACAGTTGGATGGTCCTATCCTATCTCCCTAATCAAAAAAGAGGCTTTGTATGTAAAGGTTACTCTCTGTATCGAACTGGGTATTCATTGTTTTTATTATTGTTAAACCTGACAAAGGTGCTAGTCCAGCACCGAAACGCGTAGTTATTGCCTTTTATACAAGAACAATAAAAAGATTTCTAACACTGGATGAACTGTGATAAATTACAGGCAAACCGCAATTTCATGGAAACACTGGTTTCAAAGTACATAAGGTATAAAATGATGGAAAATTACCCACCAGACACCATTTATTTACAGGAAAATAGGGGAAAGACTAGATAATAATCTGTAATTGAAATGTGGTTTATTGTGTTAAATAATTTGTTCCACCATATGAAATGTCTACATATGGTATAACTGCCAAAATAAATAAATATTTTCTGTAGTGCAGAAAAAAACTCTTGTGTCACACTTGTGGTAATATTTAGCCAAACATATTTAGCCTGCTCAGTGGTATGCATAGTATATTCATAAGACTGTATAATGAATAAGTTGCATCACATGTCTAAATATATTACACTTTGCTGCATGTTAAGTATGAATTATTAACCGTTTCTGGTTGTTACAGAAATACATATTTTCGAGTACTGCTTCTTTTAAACATTTCTTATTGCACTTCAAAATTTAAAACAAAATTAAAAAATAATCAGTTTAATTTTTTAATTAATATTATTTATTTATTTTGTTTTTTTATGTGTTTAATTTTATTCATCTATGAAACATTTTATATAGTTATATTGAAAGCCTATAAAAAGATTGATAATGGCTCTATGGATGAGCTGAAACAATATTTATACCTGGATTTTTTGCTGAGCACCGCAGGCTGTGTGGACTGTAGTTTTGTTGCAAGTGCAGTGTGCCTCCGTTTGTAGCTGTCCTGTAAGACATTGCTGTCTGTGGACTGTGCCGGCCCTATGCATTTGCTTCAGGAATTTGTGTGTGTTTTTCGTGTAACATATAACTCTTTCAAGAAGTTTTTTGGAATGTTCATCCTCCAACTTAATTTACGGAAAAAAAACAATCAGGCAATACAAGACAATGAGAAAGAAAGTGTGCCCTCAGATTGTTCTGGGTAGCAGGGGGTTAATAAAATGAAGATTAGTTAACATTATCCCTTATCAAAATTAAGCAAGGATAAAGACAATATTTACTTTATCTGTGAGAAGCTTCCCTGTTCACCCTCCTCCAAGTTTCTCCTTGCAGCCTGCCAACTAAGAAACTCGAGGAGGTGGGGGGACATTTCAGAGGGATAGAACTTTGGATCTTTGGCACCTAGACTTGCAGTGTTTTGCATTTTTATTCTGAAAAAGTAGAATCTGCCCTTTCATATGAATTTAGGATTGTGTTTCTAGGCACCAGAGAACCAGAGGTATTTAACTGTTATATGTCAGTCTAGAGTGATTTTATATATAAAAATCGCACCCAAAATTTTAACTTTAAAGGTGAATATCTCTGGATCCATGACACCTGGAAACACAATTTTAGATTCATATGAAAGAGAAGATGCCCGACAAACTCTGAGATTCTAGGTGCCAGTGACCCGAAGTTATGAATCCTAGAATCCAGGACACAAGTCATATATCCTTGACAGGGAAATAGATTCACAGGGGTTAAAACAAAATGGTGCAATTTAGAATTTTTAACCATTTTTTGGCTAAATGTAGAGATGAGCGAACATGCTCGTCCGAGCTTGATGCTCGTTCGAGCATTAGCGTACTCGAAACTGCTCGTTGCTCGGACGAATACTTCGCCCGCTCGAGAAAATGGCAGCTCCCGCCGTTTTGCTTTTTGGCGGCCAGAAACAGAGCCAATCACAAGCCAGGAGACTCTGCACTCCACCCAGCATGACGTGGTACCCTTACACGTCGATAGCAGTGGTTGGCTGGCCAGATCAGGTGACCCTGGGATAGACTAGCCGCTGGCCGCGCTGCTCGGATCATTCTGTCTCTGGATGCCGCTAGGGAGAGAGCTGCTGCTGGTCAGGGAAAGCGTTAGGGTGTTCTATTAGCTTACTGTTAGGCAGGAGTGATTCTCAAAGAACCCAACAGCCCTTCTTAGGGCTACAATAACGTTCTACTTTTTTTATTTTAATTTGCATCTTTTACCATTTTGTGAGGAATTAGCAGGGGGACTTGCTACCGTTGTGTTTAGCTCTTAGTGGCACACATATCCATAGCAAAGACCGAAGTGGGAAAATTCAGTAGGGGTTGGATTTCTATTAGGCAATAACTCAGTGTCATCTCATCTGGCATAGTAGTGTGCTTCCTTTGATACTTGGCTAGAAAATAGCCATAGGAGAATACAAACAGCTTCTTGAAGCCTACAGTAGCGTTCTATATATTTGATTTCTGGTTTGATCTGCTGGTGGCTGTACGTGCTGCAGTGCATCTACTAGCCAATTGTGAGGCAATTTGTAGTGAGACTGATTAGCCTACCGCACAAGGCATAATGCTTTGTTTGTTGCGCTTAGGATGACGCACATATCCATTTGCAAGACCGAATGTACATTTGAGTAGGGGTTGGATTTCCAATTAGGCACAGTCTGGCGGTGCCATTTGGTCCTTTTTATTTTACGATGTTTATTTTGTTTTAAGCTCAGCGCTCATCGATTCGAATACACAACCTCAATGCCTTTCCATACGTAATTTTTTGCTTTACGCCGATTAGCGCTCCTATTTTTTTCTATCCCACTGGCTCCGCTATTATACTCCCCCCGTTGCTTCGCTTCCTCGCTTTTCACATCCGCCTTGCTGGCTTTAGTCTCTTTTCCTTTTCTTGGTTTCTTCTTCTTGTTGAGTTCTTTCCGTTCTGTCCGAATGGGGAGGATGTCCCCGTTTAGAGGGCCATCTCCGTGGACGTCCCCCGTTTTTTCTCGCTTTTTTTACACTAGTTTCTCCTCTTAGAATTTTTACTTCCCGGCGGGGGGTCAAGACGGCGAAAAAGGGGGGGCAGTGTGGACAAAGGGAGGAAGATCGGTGGTAAGAGTGGGAATATGTTGTTTTGTTTTTTGGTCTGCTTTTCTTAGTCCTCCCCCTCGATGCCCCTTTCCCCCTAGGGCTAAAGGGAGACAGGGAGCTTGCAATCGAGGGCGCAACAAAGTTTCCGGGAACTTTAATAGGAAAAATTTAGTAGGGTGGATTTCAATTAAGTCACGTCCTTACCATTTGTCCTTTTTTATTGATTATACGGTTTATTTTGGTTAATGAACTATCAACAGCGTCAATCAAGTCATCGGGCCTAGGTAGTTTGCATTGATCAGTACTTGGACTGCGCTTAGAAATAGCCATAGGAGAGAAATCCAAACTATCTTTACTCTTGCATCCTGACGATCCTCGCAGTAGACGTTATTTATCTATTTGATTTCTTGATTGAATGTGGACTGTGCTGTACTTGGACTGACCGTGCATCTCTAGCACAATTGTGATCAATTTTGTAATATTAGACGTTTTTTCACCCTGAAGAGAGTCTGTGTTTTGGTTGACGCTTAGTGACCACGCTATCCATTGCAAAGACAGAAGGGAGTTGGGAAATTTGTAGGGGGGTTGGATTTCATTATGCACATTCCTGCTGGCCATTTGTGTCCTTAATCTTTATTGTATTTAAAAAACGTTGTATTTTTTTAAGAGATTTTACTTCCCCGATCCCTCCTCTCCTTCCTCCCTGCCAGGAATCTTTGCCTCTACTTGCGTGTATGAGATATGGTGCTTTTCATACGTGGCATAGAAAATAGCACCATAGGAGAAAATCCAAACAACGGCTTAACGCTTACCCTACATTAAGCGTTAGTAGATATTTTGATTCCTATCTCTGTTGAATGCCCCTGCTGAGCTTAGAGCTGGAGTACTTACTTCAGCGTCTCAGTTTCAAAATCTTACTACTCCAATTTGATAAAGCAATATTGTAGTGAGAACCCTGCGAAACCAGCTGTGTTTGTTGCGCTTAGTGCGCACATATCCATTGCAAAAGACCGAAGTGGGCAATTATAGTAGGGTTGGAGGTATTCAACAATTGGCACAATCGGCCAGTTGTCCTTTGTTGTGAAGTTTACTTTATTTTTGTTTACATAACTCAGGGATGTCATCCATCATAATCATCTGGCATAGTAGTGTGCTTTCATCACTTGGCTAGAAAAAAAGCCATAGCAATCGGATAGCATCGTTTGGAAGATTTAAGGAAAAACTCAAAACACACAAACAAAAAAAAAAAAAAAACAAAAAAAAACACAAAAAAAGACAAAAAAAGATTTAATAAAAAAAAAATTAAAGCTAGTCAAAGGACTCGTCATATAACTCATAAACCATCATCTCATTTATAAAAATTTTAACGCCGGGGGCTAGGGGTATAGAGGACGAGGGCGGTGCGAACGTGGCGTCCAACTACTAAAGTCAGAAAAGGAGTCAGATGTCTGCGACTGGGTCCTGGGGGCAGGGGGGTAAGACACCACTCTGGCTTATGAGGGGAGCAGGGAGAAACGCCGCAAGCCCTGTGCAGAATCTACACACTCCTAGTGGTTCAAAGTAGTCATGAATTTACATTTGTAGCTACTTTTAGGCTAGTCCCCGCCTTTTTCTGGGCAGTGCGCCCTCCCCCGTCATGCGAGCCTAGAGTGATGTCGTGTATTGCTAGCCAATAGCTTTCGAGCAATTTGTTCCACCACCATCAGTCTTTCATTCCCGCAGTCCCAAAGCCCCCATTCCCCGATCCCCACCTAATATCTCCACTCCAGGCCTCTGCCTGAGCCTGCGCACAGTGGCGGTGCTCCGCAGCGGTCCCTGCTAATTCCGAGGCAAGTGCGACTCGATGGGTGGAGCCCTGGATGGTGGCTGTTCCCCTGGTGCGCGAAGCGGGCGGTGCGAAAGGACCACGGGGGGGAAGGATGGGGGTGGTAGGCCCTTCAAGCCAACGCGCCACTTCCGCTGGCTTCCACGTCCCTTGCCTCCTACCTCCGCCTGCCCCCTGATCTCCGCCGGGGCGGTTGTACGTGTTGGGATGGCCGAGGCGGCTGTCCTACTTAGCCGCCGTTTTTTTGCCCCTTTTGTTAGGGCCGTTTAGTCGGGGGGGGGTGGCCAGGGATAGAGGGGAGGTGACGGAGAGATCGGGAGGGCCGCGGGGGGAAGGGTGAGCGGATACGGGGTCCGGTATGTTGGGAGAGTGGGATTGAGGTAGTGGGAGGGGCGGTATGGTGGGGTTGCGGGGAGAAGGAGGCCAGGGGCGTGGGGTGTTTTTCCCGAGTGCCCTTCCGTGCCAGCCTGAGGAACTGTGTTTCTGGACCCTTCCCACAAGAGCGTCACAAACCACTTGTCCCGGAGGTTGCTGCTAGAGCAATTGATTCCCGATTGGACACCAGGTTTTCCACCATTCACAGTCTGTGGTGCTGAATGACACTTTACCTTCCTTGCGTAGTGGAGTGTTAAAGAGTTGTCCGTACGATGAGGAGACACTGTTGGTCATACAGTGGGGAAGGTTGACGTCAGGCGAAGGAGGGTCCGGCCGGAAGTCCGCAGTGTGGAGGCCTACTGAGGTTGATCTGAGGGATGGTTATTACGTGTTCCATCCCCACCAGCTTGTTTTTCTTTCCTTGTGAACACAGGTTCTGAGACGGGGAGAGTCCTCGACCAGAACAGTTGAAAGGGCAGTGATGTGGCCAGCAGCAACAGACGGAGAGGCACGGGCCATAGACTGGTTCATCAGCGCCAAATGTGTCCAACTAGTGAAGTCCCGGGCGAGGGCTTCTTGCGGCGAGGGCTATATACTTCGAATCTGAGGTTCTTTAAGGACAAACACCGGATGACGCGACGGACTGTGGTGGTGGCCAACATTTGCCAAACGCAGAGCCAGCAGGTGTTCCACCACTACTAGCTTAACTACCAACCTACCACCAGATATCGCAGCATATGAATGCTCAACACCCACTCGTTCAGTGGCACAAGCCCGTTCACCTCCGGCCGAGATAAGAGGGTGTCCCACCACTTCTGCCACGCTCCTTCCCTGTGATCAGGACTGATAGTCAGCCCCAGCCCCCTGGCCCAGGACCCGCTGGCCCCAGACCCCTGCACAAAACACAAAAACCCAATCGTCGCCGCCCTTTCCACGATCCTCCACACAACACGCGCAGGAGTCACTCATGCGCCCATCCCTCGCCCAGCCTCTTTCCTCATCCTCCCTCCGGCTACCCCAGTACGCTGGAGCGGAAACGCAAATATAGTGCAAACCCACGCAACCCAACGCACACGAGACCCGCGAACCGCCCCATGAACGCCCAGCCCTTAAGGTGCAATCTCCCAGATTGCTAGCCTGGAGAGCTGCCCCTGATAGGCTCGTATAGACACGAGGCTTTCGCACGCAACCGAGTCATGGCGGCGGCCCGCCCCTCGTATTCTGGAAAAATCGTGTTCATTGTGAGGGTGGGGCGCGGTGGGCGAGCGGGGTAGGTAGGGGATGCGGAATTCGTTGAATTAGTGAGATGGGTGCGGCACCGTCATCTGAGGTGTGTACGGGGTCGATGGGAAAGCACGCGAGAGAGAAGGATAGGGGTGGGGCATGGAAAGTCCCGGGTCGGTGTCTACTACGCTCCTCCCCTAGTGCGGCCTTTGTTCGTTTCGGCGGGTTTCAGCCTCGTAATGAGGGTAATGGGGGGTGATTTCGCGGGGGCGGGTTTGTTCCCGGTAATCCTGCAGGGGGGGTGTTGGGGGGTAGTCCCTCGCGTTAGCGGGGAATCCCTGCAGACACCAGCACGTGTCGACAACATCATCCTTTCCCTGACCGACCGGACCGTCTTTCTTCTCGTTTCGACAAGGTCGCAACTGACCACACGAGGACACATGGAACGAGGTGCTAGCCGGGCAGAGGTCGCATATATATCGCTGACGTCAACTTTTTTTTGTTAACAGACTTGGTGGCGGCTGGGAGCGATCTGACCCTTCGCCTGGTCATATACTTGGCCGTCACGCCGCGGTTGCGGGGCTTACCCTCGTCCAGAGTGTTTTCAGGCCTAACTATGCCGTCCCCTCCTGCTGACTCCCCGCCCTCCCTTCCTGTCATCCCTCCACTCCCGTCGGAATCGCCGGATATCCATTCCGGGCGCCTCACTCCGCTCCCTCCCAATCCTACCTCTTCCTGCCTCCGGGAGCGCTAATTCCATGCGGCGCCCTGTCGCTCCGTGCCTCGCCCGGTGACTAAGACCGTAAAGAAGCTTCCTTTCCTCCCCCCTGCCTCCTCCGAACTAATAGCCATCACGTGTGGTCACTGCGGCCTCAGTCGGTAGCTCAGCATCCTGTGTGCTTCAAGACTGCTCTGAGCCTAGGCGATAAAAAAGGCACAGTCCCAGCCCAAGAGCTATTACAGGTCAATCACGGCGCAGACATGATCTGTGGCTGTCAAACCAGCTGAAACTGAAGCAGCATGGTTTTTGTGTGACAACGGACGGGCACAGTAACCTTGGGTTGCGGCTCTTCCCGTTCGTCAGACTGACCCCTTTTCCGAAAGGCCTGGCCCATGTGTTAAAACTAGATATTTCAGGACGTTTCCTGCCTTCCCCTCCTCAAGACATACCCCCAATCTGTCTTATTTGCTCACGAGCAGTTGGCGCCCCGATCCTCTTTTGTCTCCTTTCATTAATTTCTCATTCCACAGCTGCTGGGAGGCCCGCCTGGGATGGACTCCCTATCTCCCTCGGGCAAGAGGGATGGGCGGCGGTCTCGCCTAGAACGAGGGAACCGTCCGTCCCCCGTTCCTGCGTCTAGGCAAGCGCGGGAGCTCCTGGAAAGCGGGGGTGGGTTTTCCTCCTTTGCCCCTCAAGGAGGTGAATTTCAACCTTGTGTCAACGCATGTTTCGGCCAATTTAACCAGCAGCGACCCAGCAAGCGTCCGAGCGAATTTGACGACTGCCAGTGTCACTTCCACCAGAAAACTGGTAGGTCAGGAGAGGTCAGTCATCTTCCTCAAAGCAAGTTCTACAAGATGAGGAGGAGTGGACGTGTAATGTCGGATAATCTGTCGGTGCTGATAACTTTGAGGAGTTCCACCACAGGATTGTCAGGGCGATGCCAGCCATCGGGCGCGAGGGGAGTAGGCGTGCGGGCTCGGGGAGGGGCCTGCCTCCTCGCGCGCCTCGGCCTGCTGCTTGGCCTTGTTGAAAAAAACCTCCTCTGATCAGCAGGAATCGGAAGCTTTGCCGCTCGTCAACATGAGAACAAAGAGACGGAGCGGAGAAGAATTCACCCGTTGTTTGATGCCAGCAAATGCCACCGGCCTCATTCGTTTCATTCGTCTGTCTCAGGGCTCTCAAATCTTTATACATCAGCGCGTATCGGAGAGGGTTGCGGTGATGATGATGAGGAGGAAGAGGAGGTAGAAGGTTGCGATACACGAAGCGGGGGACATTTTTTTAGTCCTCACATGTTCATCGTGTATGGCAGAAGAAGAGGAGCTTTGGAGGAGTTGGAGGAGGTGAGGAATGTACCAGTCAGGCCCGGTGAGGGGAGTGATTCTTAACGCGTTGGTGTACTAGGCCTGGCGCATATGGCAGGACAATTTCATGCTAGGCCAGCCTATCCCGTGACCCTTCAGAGAGCGTTCAAAGAATTTATATGCCATCACCGAATTAAATCCCCGATTACTATTCCTTTTTTTTTCGACGGAGATCGTCCTTTACCCACTAGTACAGGCCCACCATCCAACACTTTGCCAGCTCTCACATCGGCCTGCAGAGAGAAAGAGTGTGATAATGAGCATTAATAAAACCAGCAGGCCCTGAGCTGAAACCGTATTCCGATCCCTGGTCGGTGACAGATAGCAGAGCTAATCGGTCATAGGTGCCGTAGTTCTCGTCTGCGGGACAAGTATCGAGGGAAGAGTAGGCGTAGCAGGCAGCTGTTCTGTCACCTCACCGTGAGCAAAGGTATACACTCTTTACAACCACGATAGTCCTTTTTCCATCTTAAAGTGGTGTCACGATCGCCCTGTCCGCGCCCCTTTCCACCCTTTCCCCTCTCTCTGGGACAGTAGGCTGGATCTTACACGAAAGAATGGTGAAGGGAGTACGTAGCTGACCATACAACATCCGGTCCTAAAATGATCCCAGATCACAATCTCCCTACAACTACTGGGGTTCAAAGCTGGGACCTGTGGCAACGAACTGGGCCGCTGTACGCCTTGGAGGTTCTTGGCCTGCCCTGCCGGCGCTGAAAAGGCGTCTTGTGTCACGATCGGGGGGAGCTTTTATCGGTGGCAGAGCTTGTGGTGCATCCTCACCCTCCCCGCTCTAAGCTTCCCGCCTCCTTTCTTCCTTACCAAATCCTTCTCTTCCCTGCTTGCCGCTTATTAAGATGAATAAAAGCCCTGATTTCTCATAATTTTTCCAATCTCCCGCGAAGTATCCAATCTCTCCACCCGGTGAAGGGGAAGCTCAACCTGAATAATTGATCCACTCCTCCTCCTGCCCTCATTTCCTCATTTGCCTCCTCCTTCTTCCTCTCAGTTTCCTCCTGTCTCCTCCTCTTGTACAGTAAAGACGAGGACACTGGCTATTTTTTTGACAGGCCACTGGCTCTAGCTATAGTCTTTATGCATTTATTAATTTTTTCTGGAGGGGGGCCACCTAACCCGGCCACCCGGTCCTCCTGTTTAAACAATTTTTTGGGAGTGCCACATACAGGCACTCACTATTCATTTTTTCTGTAGGGCATCTACCACCACGGGATCCTCGGTTTTAACCTTTGGGAGTGGCCCAGCCACATACGGCACTCAATCTATTCAATTTTTCTGGCGGGGCACCTACCTGCTCCTCTGTTTGAAAATGTTTTTGGACTGCCACTACATGCAACAACAATCTATTTCCATTTTACGGAGGGCCACTACCTGGCTCCTGCTGGTTTGAAAAATTTTTTGGGACTGCCCACATACAGGCCACTATCCAAAGTTCAATTGTCCTCCATCGCAATCCCCTCCCCCCTAGTATGTCATCGGGGCCTTTCTCCCGGGAGCGAAACAGGCGTTTCCCCCTTGCTTATTCTCCTCTCATCGTTGCCCGCCTCCCATATACAATCGGTCCCTTTATATCAACAGAGGTGTGGGGGTCAGTCAGAAATTTGGGTTGTTTTCACAATGGATTCCACATCAAAGTTGTTCACTTTGTCGCACCCCCTGCTAGTGGGTAATATAGCCACAAAAGTAATCATGCACATAAACTTTTATCATTTTCACACAATCTTATTTCAAATTTCACAGCGCTTCTTGCGCAATCTTGTTTACATTCCCCTCACAACCGGCGACCGCCCCGTCCAGTCCTAAAACTTTTAAGACGCTACTGACACTTGATCTTAAATACAAAGGTTCTTATAATTGCTGTTACATGTTTGGGAGATTAGCCTAGATACAGGGGCGTGGATTTTCGAAAGCATCGGCCTGGCAAGCGGAGCCGTCTGCCGAGTCCTACATGCGCAATCAGCCGCTGGTCTTGCGCATACTGTTTAACATGATTTCCCCCTCACCAACGCCTCTACTCGTCCGACATCCTCCGCCCACTTTCGTACTTCGACGGGTCTTCCGTTTAGGCGCCCACCTTCCCTTTGTTTTCCCTTCTTTGACAATAAAGAGTCTGCCCCTGGGGCTGGTCATATACTACTGCCAAGACATCCGACGAATTTCGGGTCCTACCCGACCCGTCGTGATCCCCCCGACCCATTTCCTCTCAATCCATTCCTAACCCATCTAAACGCAGTCGCCCGGGTCCTCCCCCCCCTTTGCCGCGGCCCACCCCCCTGGCCATCCTCCGCCTCGGCGCGGCTACCTCCTCCCAGTCCCCCGCCTCCCGAATTCAAAACCACCGGTGCATTGGGGAACATTGCTGCTCCATACCACAGTCGGTTCTCTATGCACACACATGCACCGTCGCTAAGCGACACACTCTGATGCTGACAAACTGCGATCCTATGCGTAAAATTCACACAAACAACCGCCAAGAGAGCTAAATTACAGGGCATTCCACTAATTGATCCACAAGGATCAAACTTGTTACCTTTGTTCGCCAACCGCCCACCGGCCCCCGCGACGCGAGGGCACATAGAGGCTGATAGCGGGGCGTAGGGGGGGTGGCTGCAAGGGTTGGTCGGAGTATTTTCGGGGGCGACTAAATTCAGGAGGGGGTAGAAGAAGAGGCGACCCGTGACGAGTAAGTGGGGGGGAGGGGGGGTCTTATCGTTAGTTATAGTGGGAAGATTTAGTGCGGTGAGGTGGATCTACCCTTTGGTTCGTGTGGCGCCGGGGGGGGCTTCTTTTTCCAAGGGGTTGTGTCCCCCCCCTCGTGGACATTGCAACTTTTATCATTTACCGATATAATTCAGCGCTTTCCTCTTCTTGCGCATATGAGACTGTTCCGACATTTTCCCTCCCCCCCTCCCCCACCCCACTTCCCTCATCTCCTACGCCTTCTCATCCCTCTGCCTGGGGTCCCCACCCTGGCTTAGCTCGCCGTTCTGATAGCCCACTTTACCGTGGGGGAGTATGTGGGTGTGGACACTTGATCTTATACAGAAAGGTTCTTAAGAAGTGCTGGTTTTTGGGGAGTAGCTAGAGACGAGGGGCATTGGAGATTGGCGAAAGCTTCGCCTGGCAGCGGACATGTGCCAGCTCGCATGCACAAACGATCGACAACTAACATAGTTTTTAAAAAAATTAACTGGCCAGCAAAAACAATTCGAGCAGAAAACCTGATAAATCTACTACTAGTTCAATCACTAGCCATCCATAATGTCCCCTTGAACCCATATCAACGACGCGGGGTCTTTTTCATTCATTCAGGACCTTTTGGGTGGTTTTCCATGGCTTCCATGTTAACTTAACATTTGTCGCCAGCAAACCCTGCTCGTGTAATCCTAGCTCACCCCCCATATCCCTAACTTGTCACGCCTTTTGTATCCTTTCCGACGCCTTAGGTGCATCTTATCTTTTCTTTCTCAGTTCACTGGGTCGGGTCCTAACATTTCAATACCCCTGTACCCGTGCCTTGTTTTTGTCCCGATTATCTCGGCCCCATAGCCCTCTCTGTTTCCCCGACCTTATGTGGCGGGGTAGAGAAAGGAAGCTACGGACCTTGTTTTGTTGGAGTTCGCGATGCGCTGTAGTCTTCCCATTTAGGGTATGGAATGTATTTCAGCCTATGCCACTCCACCACTCTCTTCCTGGCTGTCCTTTTTTCATCTCACTCTATGTCGCGGCTGTGCCGGATCGTGCGGGGATACGGTGTCAGGGCACAGGTCCCGGGCGGTGGACGTGGAGAGACGGGATAAGAGTGTTGGTGCGACGAGGGCTCATCCGCAGTATAGGCGAAGGGATGTCAAGGGTTGGGCAATGGGAGTGGGTGCGCATCGTTACGGGCTGATAGTGCGCATGTTGTTGTTGGTGCTGAGGATAACAGGGTGTCGTAAGGTTGGTTTGGGGTCTGAGGAGCTGTATTACGTTCGATCCAGTACGAAAGTGGTGTTGCGAAGGGTCGTGGTATCGGTAGGACTGGTGTGGCTGACGATAGAATCAGGGGGCGTGGGGACGGGGGTCATTCTGCTAGAGGGGGGAGCGGAGGGGGACTCGAGGGTGCGCGGATGATGGGTATTCTGGGGTAGGGGTAGAATTGGCGTGTCGCAGTGGGGGGTGCAGTGTAGAGGTGCCTCAAGTAGGGGTTCTTAGGTTCACTTATTTCTCCTATTACCTCCACGCTATTTGCCTTTTTCCCTTGTCGGGTTGCCGCTGTGGTTCCTTAAGTTTCGCTTTTGTTTATGTAGATGCTATCTGCTATCTAGTCTTCATTCTGTCACTTCACTCTGTCATGCCCTCGCCTGTTCCCATAAATGTTTGGCATAATGGTGCGATTATGCGCCCTCATAGGCAATCCATGACAGTTGCCTGCTGTCCAGCCCGGGCGCCTTAGTCGTGTTTCCTGGTCCTATTCCGTGGTGTTTCCCTCCTTTTCTGAGGTATCCCAGGTGTTTGGTCCCAGCTTTTCCCTGTGCAGAGCCTTGGTCCCCTATAAAAAAATTGCTCGAGTCTCCCATATGCCTTCATGGGGTTCGTTATTCGGACGAACACCCGAAGCATCTTTAACATTTCTCCTCGTCCTTACACCTCTGGGGTCCCGCCGCTCTGCCTATCTTCTTTCTCTCCAGAAAACAGCAAGATGGTGTTCTCTCTCCTCTCTCTCCATGATTTTTATTTCAGAAAATGGCACTGCAAAACGACGGGTGGGGAAGTGTGGGTGAGGGTGGTTAGGGCGTCCCTCTCACGGGGTGGGGGGGGTGGGTTTTAAGGCCATCGGGGGGGGGGGGGGGCCATATTGTGGGGTTGAGAGGCACAAAATTTAATTATTTTTTTCTTAGAGCGGTCTGGGTTGAGGGTCTATTTTCTTTGGGTGATGCGTATCTTTTCTTTTTTCTTTCTTTTGTATCATTGCCAGGCCATAACTTTTTTCTAATTCTATTAATTTATAGACTTTTTTTTAGTAGGAGGCATTTTTTTAAAACAGATTTCCCTCCACTTATCATGATCCAAATGTTTTCAAATTTATTTTCACCGAATTTTTTTTATTGGACAGGGGGCTATACCAATATGTGGGTGAGTGGATCTTTTTTCATGTTTTTTCTGGCTTTGTTCTTTTTTTTTCCTTTACATTTACTTTCTATTTTATCGTTTTTTTTTTTCTTCACCCCCCGGCGCGTGGTATTACCCTTCCTCGTCACGCCATCCCGTTCTGTTTTTCTCTTCCTGTTCGTCTCATCCATTTTATAGTTTTTAAACCAAATCGATCCTCTGATCACGCTTCATCTTAATATTAAATTGAAAGGCAATCCTCTCCTTTTACCTCATTAAACCAGATATTCCTGTCATAAAATGGCTGTAACGTTCTTGCGGCCAGCACCCCCCCCTGTAGTAGAGTAGTACAGCTAGCCCTGGAGTAATATACTAGGGCCAGCCCCGCTTGGTATAACACCATCCCTCGGCCCCTCTCCCCCCCCCCCGCTCCCCTGCCACCCCCCCCCCCCCCCTCCCCTCCTTCCCTCGTCTCCCCGCACGTTTTATTCCTCGCCGTATCCTCCTGCCAGCTCTTCTTCCTCTTATGTTTCGTCCGCAAGTTCACAAACAGCTGACCGTGGGTAGCTCCTCTTCTCTCTTCTTTCTCAGCGGCTCCTGCTCCCTGCGTGTGCAATTTGCTCCTCCCCCTCTTGAACAGCTCCGTGTTCTCCAAGCCCGTCTGGCCGCACTTCTGTGATGTCAGCGAGAAGCGCTGTTGATGTCCGCCGGGCTGGGCTTCTGTCGCACCTAGCTTTCCCTCGTACCTGGCGCCGGCATAAGAAAGAAGGTCCTCTTCTCTGCCCTGTAGCTGTCACAGACCTTGAGCATGCCGTGAACATGAGAGTGAGAGTGACGGCTGAGAATGGTTCGTAACGTGAGTTATTATTTTTTTATATACCCCCGAGTATCAGCTGTAAGTGGAGAATTTTCAGCAGAAACATTGGTGCCGAAAAACTTTTGGTCATACTCGATAATACGGTATATGGTTCTAATTCTTTCTGATGTAATCATTGGGTTTTATTGTAACATTGTCAAAATGTAAAAAATTGGCTCTTTCCAATAGGGGACACCAAATTTTAGAAACTCCTCGTATGGAAAACGGGTTATAAAATCAAAAATAAGAAGGATCCAACCGTGAACCATTCCTCACTTTATCCAAGCGCTGCGACTGTTGGTAAGCATTATTTTATCCCTAGCCTCATTCCTTCTAAAAACAGTCAACTTTAAAATTAAGAAAGCATTTACACCTGAAGGGCTCCTGGGCGGTGTTTACCAGAACCCCTCCCATGCTGCAGATTCACAGAGCTTTACACTGTGAAAAGTAGCAAAGTCTTCTTCTCCCCTCCAATTGTGTGGTTAAGCTCCTTTTCTGCCATAAGAGTACATCAGGCAGATAGAGAGGTGAGTGCATATGACAGACATGAAAAGTCATTTTGATTCGGTTTGAATGGGGCTTCATGGGGAGGTGTTGATAGACATCGGGAATTCCATTGGGTTTTCAAAGTGGCTCTGGCTTCTCTACCACAAGGGCCCAGAGCGAGAGTACGGTCCACAACAAGGGTTACCTATCGATTACTTTCGTTTGAGAGGGGAACTAGACAGGGATGGCCCACACCTTTCCCCTTTTCTTTTGTCCTTAGTTTTCTGGCCCCTTCCGCCCTGATACTGCCTCTTAAAGCACAGCAATCGAGGGTGTGGAATATTGCTGGCAAAATCACTGAAAAATAATCTTTCTACGCCATATTACCTATTCTTTTTCCTCATCCCTCTCTTACCTTTTCCCTCTCTTTTTCTCCCTTCCTCCTGCTGGCGTGTGATGTTTGGGGCTTTCCTGGGCTAGAGGTCAACTGGGCACAAATCTGCCCATCACTTAATGGTGGATGATTTTAACCCCTATCTGATCTCTCGGTCTTCCAGTGTCATGGTGGTTGGAACCTTTTTCACTTTACTTGGGGATAGTCTTAACAAAGACATCTCAAATTTGCATCCCTAAATTTGACCCTACTATGCAATTGTGATGGCAAGCTTAAGGCGTGTGAGCTCTCTACCCCTGTCTGTAGTTAGTGAGTAGAATCATATTTTCAAGATGGTCATTTTCTGTCCAAACTCCTCTAACCTGTACCCCGTTGGCTGCTCCGCGCTGCTGCTTGACAGGTCCCAATGTGGGGGTCCTTTCACCGAGAATTCGCAGGGATACCCCTGAGGGCCCATACTGACAGTGGAGGGTTACCTTTACCCCCATATGCACATCTATTACCAGGCAGTGCCACTGACATCTGCAATGTGGGGGTAAGGGGCAGACCCAACAACCCAGCTGTAGTCCCTAGAGGCGGATTTAATGGCACGTACTAGGCACTGACCAACCTTTTGTTTTATCATGGGGGAAAAGGAGGCGTTCTGGGCCTTACTGGTATATCGAATATGGTAGCAAACTGTGAATGTATGGAACAGAGTAGTGGATTAGCGGGGGGAAGACTCTACGGGGCCTGGGTCCTACGTTACTCCGTTGTGGTGTACCCCTATCCTGCCGAATCGCTGAGATCAGTTACTTGGACTTTGAGTTTTGGGGGCAACGTAAGGGGATTTTTCAATATTTGACTCAGTTGCCAGAATGTTTTCTTAGAACGTTTGCAAGCCCTTAGACACCAAGAAATGTTAATTTAGCTTACAAAAATTGCGTCATGCCTTGGGGATCCGTTTTGGGAGATAAGGAATTAAAGTTTGAACACTGGTCCCAACTGGAGGCCATCGTAGAACTAAGGACCTTGGGAACCCCCCCTCCACCTTCTAATAAACAAACCTGATGGAGTTCCACCAGCCCTCATGCCCACTGATAGAAGCTTCCATGTAATGGAGCAAATAGATATCCTTGACCTTAGAGACCATCATCTCAAAGAAAATTACAACACAACTGGCGCTCAACATGTTATTTAGTGGGCCGCGAGAACCATTGATACAAGTTAAGAGTGTCCTTGACCCCTGAAGTTTTAAGCTCTTAAACATCCTAACTACTCACCTAACCTACCAAAAATTAGAGTTATTATGTTGTTCTTATGCAGTTTAACTTTGATGGTGATGGGGCCCATCTGTCTGAAAAGCAGAAATGTTGAAAAGGAGAATTGTTCTGAGTTTCAACAGCAATATTAAACCAAAGGGACAAGGGTAATTAAAGTGGGGGGCAATGGGGGTACAAACGATAAGCCGCAGGGCTGTGCCTGTGATGTCCCTAAGGATTGGGCACCTACATACAGCTGCTCGCTGCGCACTCATCCCTCCGATCCTCCACGTTTTCCATACTTCCCCCCGCATCAGTACGACGTGGTTTCACCTCTTTTCTGGGGTTCTTATTTTCGTTCGTAGAAGCAGTCTCGACAGTTCGATGGCCAACCCACCCCCTAATCTTGTTTGCTGGAAGCACACGCTCCTGGCTATAAATAACCTGAGTGCCGCTGTGTTAATACCGCCCCCCAAAAATGCGCTTTACACTGCCATCGCGAACCCTTAGTAAATTACCCAAAAATGTATCCACCCTTAAAGTTTTCTGGCTCAAATGGTTTATCTGTATCTATCTTGTATCTTTGTGTTCTTTCTTATATTGTTACCAAGAGGGGCGTAGTTCAACAACTTTCAAGTATTCCTAGGTTATATATGGATTGAAACAAGACCTGTCCTCCTCAAGTTCAACCAAGGAAGGAAAGGGTTGGATTGAGTAAGGATTTATTGGAACCACTTTCTATAATCACTAACCAATCAGTTTAGGTGTAAAAGGCGCTCTACGATAGACCCGTCCTTCTTGTAAGCTCTCTGCTGGTCCCTGGCTGTGATCAGGCCTAGGCAGGCCTTATTCCACGATTGAACAAGCTTTCCTCGTAGAAAAAAACCCTGCGCCCCTCCCGGTTCCTTTACCTCTGATTTTCGTCAAACGGAGACAGTGCCCCCCTCGTCTTTTGAATTTGATTTAAGTAATCTGAAGCAACTTACAAACAACCATAGTTTTTTGTATGGACCTCTTTTTCAAATGACATCACTTATCATGTGCCCCCGTACTCCTTCCTCTGTTTCCAAACTAAATAATCTGGAGTTTGTTGACTTAAATATTTCCTCATAGACTACGAGCCCCATCCGCCCTGTAATCAGGGTGTCGGCTCGCGACGTTGAACCGTCTCCAGCGCCCCAGGGCATCCTTTTTATGGGAAACCAGCTGCCCAGCTGGGCCGCCATAGTCCCGTGGAGGCCGAACCAATGCCGTGTTCGTGAGCAAATCAGACAGATTGGGGTATGTCTTGAGGAAACGCTGAACTATCAGATTTAACACATGGGCCAGGCATGGCACATGTGTCAGTCTGCCGAGTTGCAGAGCCGCCACCAGGTTACGGCCGTTGTCACACACAACCATGCCTGGCTTCAGGTTCAGCGGTGCCAGCCACAGATCAGTCTGCGCCGTGATGCCCTGTAATAGTTCTTGGGCGGTGTGCCTTTTATCGCCTAGGCTCAGCAGTTTGAGCACCGCCTGCTGTCGCTTAGCGACGGCACTGCTGCTGTGCCTAGAGCTACCGACTGATGGCGCCATGCCCACGGATGGTCGTTCGGAGGAGGAGGTGGAGGAGGGGTGGGAGGAGGAGGAGGCATAGTAGGCCTCAAACACCTGGACCGAGGTAGGCCCCGCAATCCTCGGCGTCGGCAGTATATGACCAGCCGCAGGGTCACACTCGGTCCCAGCCTCCACCAAGTTAACCCAATGTGCCGTCAGAGATATATAGTGGCCCTGCCCGGCAGCACTCGTCCACGTGTCCGTGGTCAGGTGGACCTTGTCAGAAACGGCGTTGGTCAGGGCACGGATTATGTTGTCTGACACATGCTGGTGCAGGGCTGGGACGGCACATCGGGAAAAGTAGTGGCGGCTGAGGACCGAATACCGAGGGGCGGCCGCCGCCATGAGGCTGCGAAAGGCCTCGGTCTCTACTAGCCTATAGGGCAGCATCTCCAGGCTTAGCAATCTGGAGATGTGCACATTAAGGGCTTGGGCGTGCGGGTGGGTTGCACTATATTTGCGTTTCCGCTCCAGCGTCTGGGGTATGGAGAGCTGAACGCTGGTGGATGCTGTGGAGGATCGTGGAGGTGACGATGGGGTTTTTGTGGCAGGGTCCTGGGCAGGGGGCTGACTATCAGCTGACACAGGGGAAGGAGCAGTGGTGTGCACGGCCAGAGGTGAACGCGCTTGTTGCCACTGAGTGGGGTGTTTAGCATTCATATGCCTGCGCATAACAAAATGGTGCAATTTAGAATTTTTAACCATTTTTTGGCTAAATGATTTTTATTTTCAGAAATGCACTGCAAAACTAAAATGTAGAACGTCTCACTTGTTTTACCATCCCCATATTTTCAGAGGCACAAATTTAGTATTTTTTTCTTGAGAGATCTGGTTGAGGGTCTATTTTTTGGGTGATGAGTTCTTTTCTGTGGGATCATTGCCAGGCACATAACTTTTTCTATCTATTATTATAACATTTTTTTATGTAGGCATTTTTTAACAGATTCCACTGAGCAGGTCCAAATGTTTCAAATTTATTTTACAGATTTTTATGGACAGGGCTATACCAAATATGTGGGTGGAGGGTTTCATGTTTTTTTGTGTGTTTTTTTTTGTACTTTAAATTAGATTTATAGGTTAGGGTGGTGTTTATTAAAAAAAAAATTTTATTTACTCTTTTTTCTCCTCAGTTTAGTTTTAACAATCGATCCTCTGATCACTGCTTTCTTAATATGTAAATTGAAGGCTCCTCTCTTTTACCTCATTAACCAGATATTCCTGTTCATAAAATGGCTGTAACTTGCCAGCCCCCTGTAGTATATAGTCAGCTAGCCCCCTGTAGTATATAGACTGCCAGCCCCTTGGGTATACAGCCATCCATCCCCCCCCCAAAAAAAATAAACTCAGTACTCACCATTCCGACGGCCCAGGCAGCTCTTCTTCCATCTTCATGTTCGCCGCAAGTCCACAACAGCTCCGTGGGTAGCGCCTCTTCTTTCTTCATGCCAGCGCCAGGTCCGCAACAGCTCCGTGTTCTCAGCCCGTCTGGCGCACTCTGTGATGTCAGCAGCGGCTGTGATGTCAGCCGGGCTGGGCTGTGCGCACAGAGCTGTCGCGGACCTGGCGCCGGCATGAAGAAAGAAGAGTCTCTGCCCATGGAGCTGTCACAGACCTGCCATGAACATGAAGATGGAAGAGTGACGGGCCGTGAGAATGGTTAGTACTGAGTTTATTTTTTTATATACCCGAGTATAAGCTGAGTGGAGAATTTTCAGCAGAAAAATTGTGCCGAAAAACTTGGATCATACTCGAATATATACGGTATATGGTCTAATTCTTTATGATGTAATTTTGGTTTTATTTGTACACAATTTGTCAAAATTGTAAAAATTGCTCTTTCCAATAAGGGGACAAAATTTTCAGAAACTCCTAGTAGGAAAAGGGTTATAAGAATCAAAATCAAGAATGATAAAACCAGGAACAATTACTCATTTATCCAAGCGCTGCGACTGTGGTAATCTTATTTGTTATCCATAGCCTCATTCCTTCTAAAAATCAACTTTTAAAATTAAGCATTTTAACCTGAAGGGCTCCTGGGGGTGTTACCAGAGCCCCTCCCATGCTGCAGATTCACAGGCTGTTACACTGTGAAAAGAGCAAGTCTCCCCTCCATTGTGTGGTTAAGCTTCCTTTTCTGCAATAAGAGTACATCAGGCAGATAGAGAGGTGAAGTGCAGATGAAACAGACAATGAAAAGTCATTTGATTCGGTTGAATGGGGCTTCATGTGGGAGGTGCTTGATAGACTGGGAATTCCAATTGGGTTTGTCAAGTGGCTCTGGCTTCTCTACCACAGGCCCAGAGCGAGAGTACGGGTCAAGGGTTACCTATCTGATTACTTTCGTTTAGAGAGGGGAACTAGACAGGGATGGCCACTTTCCCCTTTGCTTTTTGCCTTAGTGCTGGAGCCCCTGTCCGCCCTGATTAACAGTAGCACAGCAATCGAGGGGTGGAATATTGCTGGCATCACTGAAAAATAATCTCTCTACGCAGATGACCTTCTGGTCTACCTAGCTGAACCGGGTCCCTCGCTTGGCTCCCTGCTGGCAGTGGTGAATGAGTTTGGGAGCTTTTCTGGGCTAAGGGTCAACTGGCACAAATCTGCCCTCCTTATGGTGGATGATTTTAACCCTGATCTGATCTCTCGGTCTTCCAGTGTCATGGTGGTTGACCATTTCACTTACTTGGGGATAGTCATTTACAAAGATGTCTCCAAATTTGCATCCCTAAATTTGACTCCTACTATGCAATATGTGATGGCAAAGCTTAAGGCGTGGGAGAATCTACCCCTGTCTTTAGTGAGTAGAATCAATATTTTCAAGATGGTCATTCTGTCCAAACTCCTCTACCTGTACCGTGCTGCTCCGGCGCTGCTGCTCAGGTCCCTGTGGGGGTCTAGTCCACCGAGAATCGCAAGGGAAACCCTGAGGGCCCCAACGGACAGTGGAGGGTTACCTTTACCCCATATGCACAATTATTACCAGGCAGTGCAACTGACATATGCAATGTGGTGGATAAGGGCAGACTCCAACAACCCAGCTGTAGTCCTAGAGGCGGCATTTATGGGCACGTACGAGGCACTGACCAACTTTGTTTACAGGGGAGAAAAGGGCCTTCATGGGCCTTACTGTACATCGAATATGGTAGCAACTGTGAATGTATGGAACAGAGTAGTGGATTATCGAGGGGAAGACTCTAGGGCCTGGTCTCTAGTTACTCCCTTGTGGTGTAACCCCTTCCTGCCCGAGCTGAGATCTTTACTGGACTTTGAGTTTTGGGCACGTAAGGGGATTAAATATTTGACTCAGTTGTACCAGAATGGGTGTCTTAGAACGTTTGCATCCCTTAGCCAAGAATTTAATTTAGCTTACAATTGCGTCATGCACTGGGGGTCCAGTTTGGGAGGGAGGAATTAAAGTTGGAACACTGTCCCATGGAGGCCATCGTTAGAACTAAGGACCTTGGGAAACCCACCTCCACCTTCTATAAACAACTGATGGATTCCCAGCCCTCTCCCGCTGAGAGAAGCTTCCATGTATGGCAAAGAGATATCCCTGACTTAGAGGACCATCATCTCAAAGAAATTACACACAACTGGCGCTCAACATTTATTAGTGCCCGAGACCAGTTGATACAAGTTAAGAGTGTACTTGACCCCTGAAGTTTTAAGCCTCTTAACATCCTACCAAAAATAGAGTTATTATGTGGTTATTATGAGTTATTTTGATGGTATGGCCATCTGTCTGAAAAGCAGAAAATTTTGAAAATGGAGAATTTTTCTGAGTTTCAACACATTTACATTATTAAACACAAAGGGACACATTTACTTACATTGTGCATTGTCAGACGATAATGCAGTGTGCCGTGATTCCCTAAGATTGTGCACCTACATCTGTCGCTTCCCCGCTCAGGTACGACAGTGTTCACCATCTTTTTAGTGGTTCTTATTTCTTAGAATCAGTCGGACAGTTCGATGGCACCCCCCTAATTTGTGTTGCATGGAAGCCAGCACTGCTTAAATACCTGTGCAAGCTGTGTAATCCCCAAAAAAGGTGAACAGCAGTGCGACCCTTAGTAAATGAGCCCAAAAATGTATCACCTTAAATTTTCTGGTCAATGGTTATCTGTATTTTGTATCTTTGTTTTCTTATATATTTACAAGAGGGGCGTAGTTCAACAACTTCATAGTATTATAGTTTATATGGTTGAAAAAAGACACTTGTCCATCAAGTTCAACCAAGGAAGGGAAGGGATTGGATGAGGAAGGGATTTAGGGGAAACAATTCTATATAACATAACCATCATGTTATTTAGGTGTAAAAAGGCATCTAGACCCTTCTTGAAGCTCTCTGCTGTCCCTGCTGTGATCAGCGCCTGAGGCAGGCTATTCCACAGATTGACAGTTCTCGTAGTAAAAAAAGCCCTGTCGCCTCCGGTTCTTTAACCTTGATTTCTTCAAACGGAGACAGTGCCCCCTCGTCTTTTGATTTGATTTAATCTGAAACAACTTACAACCATATTTTTTGTATGGACCATTCATATATTTAAATAAATTATCATGTGCCCTCGTAATCGTCTCTTTTCCAGACTAAATAAATCTAGTTGTTTTAATATTTCCTCATAACTAAGATCCTCCATCCGCCTTATCATTTTTGTGGCTCTACGTTGAACCTTCTCCAGCTCCAGGGCATCCTTTTTATGGACCGCTGCCCAGAACTGGGCCGCATATTCCAGGTGAGGCCGAACCAATGCCTTGTATAGTGGTAATATTACATCCCTATCACGAGAGTCCATACCACTTTTGATACATGACAAGATCCTACTAGTTTTAGAGGCAGCTGATTGACATTGCATGCTGTTATTCCCCCAGGTCCTTCTCAACAAGGGACTCTCCCAGATTTACTCCCCCAAGGACATATTTTGCCTTTGGATTATTAGCCCCCAGATGCATAACCTTACATTTATCCACATTAAACCTCATTTGCCAAGTGGATGACCAAACATTCAGTTTGTCCAAGTCACCCTGCAGCCTATGAACATCCTCCATAAACTGTACTACACTACACAGTTTGGTGTCATCTGCAAAAATTGACACTTAAGAATTACTCTCTAAAAGCTCATATGTGGTAGACTGAACTACTGATTGTCTGATACTTAAGCGTAAATGCAACTGTTTCTAGTTGTTGACTGAAAGAAAGAGTTATCATTCATACAAAAGTGTATGTTAAATGTTTCAGTGAACATCATTACAGACTCAGAGTAAAAAACCTTAGGTCTATAATAGGTAAATAAATGCTTTAGATCTTGCTTATTGGAAACAGATAACCAGTGGGAACAGATATGCTAAAGAAAATCAATTCTTCGGCCTGGGAAGCACAGCAACTTCTAACCTTTTATCATTATCAGAAACCTTATCGCTTTTCTATGGAACTATTGATCTTACCTTTGAAAGTTGAACAACAGAACATTTTTCAGGCCCTGGTGTTCAATGTGACACACCCAGCGATTATCTGTTTCCATTTTTCACTTCCCACTTTTAAAATGCCTTAACTTTTTAATATCTCCATTTAAAGAACTTCATAAGGGCTTGTATTCTGCATAACACATTGTACTTGTTAGTGATGGTATTTAATATATTCCATGGTGAGTATTGGGAAGCTGGAAAAAAATTCCAAATTAGAGATGAGCGAGCACTAAAATGCTCGGGTACTCGTTATTCGAGACGAACTTTTCCCGATGCTTGAGTGCTCTTCTCGAATAACGAGCCCCATTGAAGTCAATGGGAGACTCGAGCATTTTTCAAGGGGACCAAGGCTCTGCACAGGGAAGCTTGGCCAAACACCTGGGAACCTCAGAAAAGGATGGAAACACCACGGAAATGGACAGGAAACAGCAGGGGCAGCATGCATGGATGCCTCTGAGGCTGCTTAATCGCACCATTATGCCAAAATTATGGGCAACAGCATGGCCATGACAGAGTGACCGAATGAGGCTAGATAGCATCTAAAACATGCAATAATTGACCCTGACACTATAGGGGACGGCATGCAGAGGCAGCGGCAGGCTAGAGAGTGTCATGGCGACATACCCTAAATGGACTCAGGCTTCACCAAAGGAGGTGAGCAAGAAGCGCTGAAATGATTTCCTATGTGAACAAAAGGTTGACGGTATATTTAGTCGATAACACAGCATGGTGGCGACATAGTGACCAAGTTCCATAACGTATCTGGTGAAACACCCGAAAAATGAGCCTGACACAGCTCTTTTGATAAGGGGACGACATGTGGAGGCAGCCATGGAGACGACTTCCATGATTAAGAGCGACAGTATGGGGCATTCATGTTGCGCTGCTATGATTGCAACTTCAGGTCTCCAGCATGGCGGCGACAGATGGGCCGAGTTCCACTATGTATCTGGTGAAACACCTGAAAATTCTGCCTGACACAGCTCGTTTGATAAGGGGATGATGTGCTGCATATCCTCTCGTGCTCCAGCGTCTGGGGTATAGAGAGTTGAAATGAGACATTGGTGGACGCTGTGGAGGATCGTGGAGGCAAAATGGACAGGAAACAGCAGGGGCAGCATGCATGGATGCCTCTGAGGCTGCCTAATCTTGGGATGGAGCTGGCGGTCCACTGCCAGGCGAGATTTCGCCTGTCCAAGCCCCTGTCTCTCGGCTCCTCCCCACCCAAAATGGGCCTGGGGGCCAGAAGCGTTTACTTTGAAAAAATTATAATTTTCAAAGCAGGCGGGGTCGTTTGAATATTTCACCTAGGAATAATGGAATAGCATAGTGGTTCTATTTTTAATTGTTTTTTCGGAAAAGGTTCCATGATTAAGAGCGACAGTATGGGGCATCCGTATTGCGCTGCTATGATTGCAACTTCAGGTCTCCAGCATGGCGGCGACAGATGGGCCGAGTTCCACTATGTATCTGGTGAAACACCTGAAAATTCTGCCTGACACAGCTCGTTTGATAAGGGGACGATGTATGGAGGCAGTGAACTAGTAGTAGATTAAAGGTGCTGCAGTTAAAACTATGTTAGTTGGATCTTGGGATGGAGCTGGCGCTCCGCTGCCAGGCGAGCTTTCGCCTATCCAAGCCCCTGTCTCTCGGCTACTCCCCAAACAGCACTTCTAAGAACCTTTTGTATAAGATCAAGTGTAGTAGCGTTCTTATAAGTTTGGGATATGGCGGGTGAGGGGAATGTAAACAGATGCGCAAGAAGCGCTGAAATAATATCGGTAAATGATAAAAGTTTGCCAGTATATTTTGTGGATTACACAGCAGGGTGGCAACAAAGTTAACAAGTTTGATGTGGAAGCCATGAAAACAACCCAAAATTCTGCCTGACACAGCTCGTTTGATAAGGGGACCATGTATGGAGGCAGTGAACTAGTAGTAGATTAAAGGTACTGCAGTTAAAACTATGTTAGTTGGATCTTAAGATGGAGCTGGCGCTCCGCTGCCAGGCGAGCTTTCGCCAATCCAAGCCCCTGTCTCTAGGCTACTCCCCAAACAGCACTTCTAAGAACCTTTTGTATAAGATCAAGTGTAGTAGCGTTCTTATAAGTTTGGGTTATGGCGGGTGAGGGGAATGTAAACAGATGCGCAAGAAGCGCTGAAATAATATCGGTAAATGATAAAAGTTTGCCAGTATATTTTGTGGATTACACAGCAGGGTGGCGACAAAGTTAACAAGTTTCATGTGGAATCCATGAAAACAACCCAAAATTCTGCCTGACACAGTTCGTTTGATAAGGAGACCATGTATGGAGGCAGCTATATGGACGACTTTTGGAGGCAGCTATGGCGATGACGTGTGGAGGTAGCAATGGAGACAACGTGTGGAGCCAGCTAAAAAGACGACATGTGGAGGCTGCTATGGAGACAATTTAATTTGGATAGTGCCTGTATGTGGCCGTCCAAAAAAGTTTTCAAACCAGAGGAGCAGGTAGGTGGTCCTCCAGAAAAATTAAATAAATTGAGTGCCAAGCAGGCTATATACTGGGGGGCAGGGGTTATAGCATTATGGGATTTTGTATCAGATATTCATATTCCCGGAATACCCCTTTAAAATGTTAAAATGAGTGAATGGGTGTGAAAAACATAGAAGGGCTACCTCTACCCGTGTAAAATCCTTTGTTCCAGGCTCTTTACTTTCATTCATAGGCATGGACAATCACAAACTCATATAAGTAATATGGAAAACATCATTTTTGGTTAGTCATTTAAATTATGAGAATTGCAGCACAATTCTAAAAAAATAACATAGCAATAACTTTTAGATGTTTGCCTTTAAAGACTGTAGTTAAAGTATTTCAGAGGAAAGTCTGATACACAAAGCAAATTTCATTTGTGAATAGTTCTTTTGTCTTTCCAAACACAATGAAATAAAACAACCATTTTCTCTAGAAATAACACATTAAACTGACAACATCCAAGATTGCAAATCAGCTACTGATCTTGACATAAGTACAGGAATTTATGTCATTTTAACCCCTTAACGCCGAAGCCACTTTTCACCTTCCTGACACGGCCCATTTTTTCAAATCTGCCCTGTGTCACTATAAGTGGTTATAACTTCGGAACGCTTTAACATATCCAAGTGATTTTAAAATAGTTTTCTCGTGACACTTTGTACTTCATGTTATTTAAAAAATTTTGGTGGTATGTTTTGCATTTATTTATGAGAAAATCAGATATTTGGTGAAAATTTGGAAAAATTCTTGATTTTCGAACTTCAAAATGTTCTACTTTTTCCATACATAGTCATAACAGCAAAAATACTTAATAACTAACATTCACCGAATGTCTACTTTATGTGGACATGGTTTTTTATGCATACTCTTATTTTTGTAGGATGCTATGGGGCTTTGAACGTTAGGTGCAGTAAGCGCCACAGGGGGGTCCGATTCACTTTAAATGCCCCTAACACACCGCAATTTTGCAGCATGAGCAAAGTGCACCAAAAAAAAAAATGGTGCACAGTGCAAGGGGTGCCAGATTCATGAAAAAAGTGCGCTAGTTTTGATTAATTTGGCAAACTCTGTACACTCCACCGGCAAACTGCACATATTGCGGTCCAGATGTAATAGTACGGCACAGACCGAGGTACGTGCCATACTATTACGTCCTGCTTCTGGCTACCAGACATTATCGGAGACGTTAATAAAATCTCATGAATACGCTAAAATGAAGTATTTTTAGTTTCAACATAACTTTATTGATCAAGAAGCATAATGACGCCTTACAGTAGAACCGGCGAAACATATGCCACTTGAAGACGGAGGTACCACACAGTCTCATCAGATACATAGCCAGCTACTGTATCAATTGAGCAATGAAGTGTAAGGGGGAAGGGGTGGAAAAGGGGCACACATGGGGCAAAAGAGAGAGAAAAAGACTTCAACACAAGACTGGTGTAAGTGTAGTAAGTGAGGAAGTTTTCTCTGAAGTTACTGATAAATCTTTAGCGTAAGAGTATCAATGTCCTCTCAAGATTGGAGGCACCCTGCCAAGCAATCCAAGGGTTCCATATCCCTTCAAACAGCTGGAAGGTGTCAGTCAATTCGCTCAAACAATGTTAGTAGGTTAATTCTTTTTTTGACCGCTGTGAAAGACAGATAAGTCGATTTGCATTGTGCCGTTATGTGTATTATGGTTGCCAGTGCTATGAATTGAAGCATTTTGCCAAATTGCCAAGAAAATAAATATTGTATAAGCTTTAAGAAGTGACAATGCAAATCTGTTCTGAATTGAGCTCCTTCTCGTCAATGCTATGGTACAGCAGTTTACCAGCACACATATGGGGTATTGTTATACTCGGGAGGGATTGAGTATCAAACTTTGTGAAGCGTTTTGGTATTTTATCCACTGAGAATGTGTAAATGTTTTGAAAAATACATTCATTTAGACAAAATTGTACCTCATTTTGTTTTAACACCATGTGAAACAATTAAAGGGTTATTTTTTATTATTATTAATTTAAGGTGCTTTACTATTATTTAGGCCTCTCAACGTGACTTGGTTCAAGAACACCAGTGTGCACCAATCAAAATGCAGCCAGCTATTTAAGTAATTTTTAACATGAATCTCCATCTCTGCTTCATTTCTGTAAGGGAAGCAAGCAAAGACGGAGATACTGCAATACTGTAGAGAAATATAATATCTGTGTGCCCAGATCACCTTTATTGTGCCCAGATCCACCTGTTACAAGTCCCCTCACTCCCTGTTGACCCATACCATGTACGGTGTCTGTCTTCCCCTACAATTGCTGAAAAGTCATTTGTAACTCAGCATCTTCATCTATCACCTCAAAGCGACGTTAAAAGGGGGGAAAAAATGAACCCTTTCATTGCCATCTTACTCTACCCAGCAATATACCAGCTTTCCTAGTATTCTGTGACTTCTGTTAGTCTCATAATAGTAAATAAGGTTGAAAAAAGACATCAGTCCACCAAGTAAAACTTATGAAGTCCAATGTCAATTTGTAATTAACCCCTTTACTGTGTCAATTTTCATCCAGCAATTGCATCCCGGTTATAAGAGTTAGTGATAGCGCGAGTTAGTGTTCTGTTAAAAAAAACTCAAAACGTTTACTTGGTTTAGCATTGCTACCAGTATAACCTGTCCTGTAGCACCAGTTTTCGCTAGTTTACTTGGTTTAGTACTGTTAGCAGTATACTTGGTTTACAGGGTACTGTTACCAGAGTAACCTTTCCTGTAGCACAAGGAGTTTTTTTTAGTTTAGTGGTATTACCAACATACACAAAAAGAAGAGGTGCCATTTTTAGTGTCATCGTCGACAAGCAGCTCATCTGATAAAACACAGGTCGGTCGTCCTAGGGTTAACATATAAACGCAATTCATTTCATGTGACTTTGAATGAGTCCCTGCTGTAAACTAAGAACCACAAATCTCAGAATGTTCTGCCACGCTTATTCATCTGATGGCGACTCAAACCAGCATCTACACAAAGCAATTAACTGCCCAAAATCTGCAAAACTATCTGGCCCAGTCCAATAAATGGACTCCCACAAACCCCACTGAAATGAGGAAGTTTTGGGGAGTTTTATTTAACATTGGCATTTCAAAAAATCCTTCAGTTTGTTTCTATGGGAACAAGGACATTCTTCACCACAGCCCCTTTACTGCCTTACCATGCCCAGAGATGCTTTGAAACTCTCCTAAAATGTCTCCACTATAATAACAATTCTGAATGTCCCATGCCAAATGACCCCATACATGACAGGTTCTATAAAATTTGTCCGATGGTTGTCTCCTATAATTTTAAATTCAGTCAGCTATATACCATCCGGAAAGATCAGAGGGGTCTGTCTAAGGAGTTTTAAGAAGAGCCACTGAGGCGTGGGGGAAGCTGGGCTGTTTATATAGAAAATCTGATGTTGGTCAAATACAAGGACAAAACGTAATGTCCTTGTTTTGACCAGTCTCCATGCCAATCAATCCACCCCAGTTTCAACCTGTAGAAGCACAGAATGGGTCAACAAACCTATGTCTTTACAGAACTATAATTGCTTAATGGGAGGGGTGGATCTTTTTGATCAAGTAATGCAACCCTATAGTGTCTTAAAAGAATCTAGGTCATGGTATAAAAAAAGCAGCTGTTCATAGGGAAACATTCCTAGATTTTTAGGAAACCGTTATAAAAAAATAGATCTTTGAAGACCAAGAACTGCTGACGGCATTAGTACAAGTAGAGTCTCTAGGATTGTCCCTGGGCAGCACTTCCCTCAGAAAAGAAAAAGAGGCTAAAAAAAGGTGTAGCATCTGTGCAGCTAAAGGGTAGGATGAAAAAACACAACCTACCACTGCGAAACATGTCCCTCTAAACCAGGCCTCTGCATTGGCGACTGCTATGCACATAACACACTTCAGTTGATATAAATTAAAAGCATTTACTTTATTTACAATATCTGAATTTCCTATTTCTGCAGCTAGAATCCACCCAACCCCTCACCCCACAACCAAATAACATTTCCCATTATACCCCTTCATGAATACTGTAAAGGAAGCAGGAAGCATTTATTTAGCTTGCTTTATGTTCTGCCACCATTAGAACTGCAAACTGCATAAAGTGTTGCCTACAGATCAGAAATATATTTCTAGTATATTGTACTCAGGAGAATCTGAATATCAATGTTTGCATATTTTGGATGGTACTGGTTGGGCACCATATACGGCAATGCGGAAACATTAGGAAATTTCATTCACCATCCACTGGGAAAGGCTTATTAGTTCAAAATGACCACTATGCTTCCAAGAGAAATTCCTTGAGGGTTGTTTGTTCCAGAACAGTTTTATAGTTTTTAAACTATACTAGTGCCTTAGGAACTCTTGGAATGCTACAAAATTAAAAGACGGTACTTCCCTTCTGAACCCTGATGTGTGCCCAAATGGTACATCCTTGAGCGGCATTTTTACTTTTTACCGTTTATGAAAATTACAATTATTGAACTACAATGACTTTTTCTGGAAAAAAATGTAATTCTTACTAGCAGAGTCCAGTTCTATGAAACACCAGTAGGGTTTCTCCTAAATGCCTTGATAATTTCTATAAGGGGTGTAGTTTTCCAAATGGGGTTTCATTTGGGGGATTTTCACTCTTTGGTACTTCAGGGGCTCTGCAAATACAGTATAGCACCTGATGTCTATTCTGCCGTTCTTTCCTTTATGTTCCCTTCGTATGGCCATATAACAGTTTATAACCACATTTAGGGTATTGCCATATACAGGAGAAACTGCAGAATCATCAGTGCATGCATTATTTTAGTAACCCCTTGTCAAAATGTAAAATGTTGGACTACTACAACAGCAGCCAATTTAACAGCATTTGGAATTTTTATCCCTGCTTCCCAGCACATGGAATATTAAATGTCATCACTATGAATGACACATCCCATGTATTATTTGGATGATCAGAGATATTACATTTCTATATTGTACTGTTTTAATACCTAACCTCTTAACAACTTGTGATGCATTACTCCTGTATTACTGTATGACTTCACAACTCCGTTAAGGTTGTATGGAGAGGGCTCTTTTTTGGAGAGGGCTTCGTAACCCTTTTGGGAAAAGAGTTGTTCTTTTTAGTGGTATCATTTTGGGGTGTGTAACTTTTTTTAAAATGCTTTTTAGAACATTTTACTGAAGATACAGTATATGATGAAAATTGTAAATTACTGAAAGGGTTTATTTCTTTTTTTTTTTCTTCCTTCATTTACAGCTTGGTCCTGCTAGGGCTTGGTGAGCTGGGGACCTGGCAGTCTCGGGGGAAACACATCAGATCATGGGGGTGCCGAAAGGATCATATAGTCCCAGTAATCTCACAGGGGGTTCCAATCCACACAGGAAAGATCAGCAGATCAGCAGTAATATTGCTGTATACTTCAATACAGTAGTTTTGCAGTATATATTAGCAATCAGACCCTGCAGGGTTAAAGTACCCTGGAGGGTCTGTAATAATGGTAGTTTTTTTTTTTTAAATGTAGAAATTTTTAAAAATTTTAAAGTTTAAATCATCCCCCTTTCCCTAGCTCACATATAAATAAATAAACATTAAAAATTATAAACACAGTAGATATTTCCCGTTCTATCAAAATATTAAAAAGATTATTTACGGCCGTGAACACCATAACGGAAAAGAGCGCCTAAATGTCTGAATCACACCTTTTTCCATCCATGAATATTGGTCTGTACATCAAATATTTTTCACTATCCCTATGATCATATGGACCCAAAGAAGAAAGAGGAGCTATCATTTGGAGTGCTGAACGAAAACCGTAAAAACAGAGCCCACAAGAAAACGATGCAAATGTGTTTTTTTTTCGATTTCCCTGCACTTGGAAATTTTTTTCCAGCTTTCCAGTAGATTGCATGGAATATTAAATGGCATCACTAAAAATTACAATTTGTCCTGCAGATAACAAGTCCTTAGGGGGTTAATGGGTTAATACAATCTTAAGTAGTGTTTTCCTGATCACGATAAGTCAAATAGTCTCACTTTGGATCTCATACTTTATGCCATATCATTCTTTAGAAATCATGAACAACTTTAGTACTTGGTATGGCTGATGTCATGATGAAATTATTTGGCAGGGTAGCTAACTCAAATGCTTTTGCTTTAGCATGTAATGGAATATTATGAGTTATTTTGGCCCCAACCAAGGAAACACATATGAAAATCGTTATCAAATCTTATTACATCAGCTATTTTGGCAGGAAAAGGAGAGACTTCATCAAATGTTACATTTGTGTGATACAAACCATGCAGTATGTTGAAGGTCAACATGTTTTTTTTTTTATCCAAATTTTAAACATTGTACAAAATCTGCAGTTTTCTTAGCATGAAGGAGTCCCCAAAATAATTCATAATAATGAATACCAAAAAACAGTATATAGGATCAAAATCATACCACTACCAATACATGAATATAAAATAAGTCAATTTATTTGTTCAAGCTTTATTTCTATACAAAATGACACTCAAATGGACTAAAAACATGAATTAAAAACCACAGAAACAACAAGAAGATGGGTGGTGGTCAAATAGTAACAGCTGTATATTCCACAGTGGGGCATCAAAGTAAGGCAAAGAGGGAAATAAGATAATGGGGCTCATTTACTAAAGGTCCGAATCGTTCAAGAACAGCACTCATATACACTGGGACGAAGAAGGTGAGCTCCGGCGGACTTCAGCGCAGCAGCGACACCTAGTGGATATCGGGCGCACGACCTTAGTGAATCCCGGCAGACCCGAATCAACGTCGGACAACGCGCCGAGGGATGGTGAATGGACCGGGTAAGTAAATGAGCCCCAATGGGTAAGAACAGTATCACTGCCCAACAGGGCATAATGTAATCCACAAGTGCCTACCAACAGTATCCAGATCTCCAGACCACCACCACAGCACCCCAACGTACGTTTCGCCGTCGCGAAATACTTTATTGGTATTCACCCTCAAGTATATAGCCTGCCACCCCCTTGTAGAATATAGAATGCCAGACTATTTTTTATATACCCAAATATAAGCCAAGTGGTGAATTTTCTGCACAAAAATTACTTATAGTCAAGTATATACAGTATATATTTTTGTGCCGACAGATCTGGTTGAGGGCTTATTTTTTGGGGAAAAAAAAGTTCTTTTCAGTCGTATTCATTTCAGGGCATGTAACTTTTTAAAATCGCATTTTAGAACATTTTTTTAATTACAATTTTTTTTTATATATCATTCTTTATTAAACAGTTGTGGTATTAACATTATACAAATAGGTATTCTTGGAAAAATGGGACACGCATGTCCAAAACAGAATCAAGCAATACTTGAGTACAGTATAAACGATGATGTATATATTAACCCCCTCACGCTCCGACGGGTGATGGTTGCCATGACAGCCTTGGGTCTTCGTGTGACCCGAGGCTGAATGGCTTCTGCCTATTCATTACAATGAGCCAGTGGCCCCTCTGAGACGGGAAATGGCGCCCAAATTTCCGAAATGCGACTTTTACACCTTTTTACATCACATAAAAAATGTAATGAAAAGTGATCAAAATGTTGCACAGTCCTCAAAATGGTAGCAAGGAAAACGTAGGCTCATTTCTCAAAAAATGACATATCACACTGCTCCGTACACCAAAGTATGAAAAAGTTATTAGGGTCAAAAGATGGCAACATTTTTTCTTTCTTTTTTGTATACATTCGTTTAATTTTTGAAAATGTATTATAACACAATTAAACCTGTATAAATTTCGGTGTCAATGCGATCGTATCTAACCAAAGAATAAAGCAGAGGTGTTATTTGGAGCACAGAGTGCGTTTTTTTTTTTAATTTTCCACATTAGGAATTTTTTTCCGGCTTCCCACTACATGTCAGGGAATAATAAATAATTTGCGGAACTCTAGTAGTCTTCCGCAGCCTAGGAATGAGGCATGAATCCCATGAGTGACTTTTTGGCTTTGGTTATTGATGTAGGGAGAATTAAAAGATGCAGAATTGAGGGATCATCCCCCAGACGGTGTCCCATAAATTTACCAATAAGCCTATGCACTTGTGACCAAAAGGGGTGGAGCACCCAGCATCCCCACCACACATGGGTCATTGTACCAGGGGCCTGGTGACATCTCCAGCATAGATCTGAACAGGTTGGGTAGATAGACCTTAACTTAGTGGGCACCCAGTACCACCGTGACAAAATTTTATAATTTGTCTCCTGGGACTTGCATGAGACGGACACGCCTTAACATATGGTATTTCCGCTTTGCCCCATTCTTATCTATTTTTTAATTCTTTTTCAGGTTTTCGCTCCACTTGGAATTCGTTTGCATCCCTGCATTTTGAGTTCTTGTTGGTTGTTTCCACCATTTCTATGATTGTGCAAACAACCTGCAAAGTGATGTTGGAGCGACTGAGAGCTGCAGTGATGCCTGAGCTGACCGCTGACAACTGGATCCAGATTGCTGCTGGTTTCCAGGAATATGCAGTTTCCTTGCTGCATCGAGACACTCGATGGGAAGCACATCCGCGTGAAGAAGCCGGCTCACTCAGGATCCCAATTCTTCAATTATAAGCAGTAATTCTCGGTGTCCTGTTGGCTTTGGCTGACAGCAACTACCGGTTTATAATTGTTGATATTGGGGTCACAGACGGAGTGACCGGCTTCAATCCAACCAGCTTAGCCTTCCACTACCAAGATGTCTGCCTGGATCTTCAGGACCTCCTGCACCGAATGTTATTGTTGCTGATGGTTTTGGACTTTCCCATCATATATTGCGGCCATTCCCTCGGTGTGGTTTAGATGATCGGAACCACCTTTTAGCTACCGGCTCACCCGTGCGAGACTTACGTGGAGCGTGCCTTTGGCCTTCTTTGCAGCAAGTGGCAGGTTCACCATATCTCGATTCAGATTGACCTGGACAATGTGAAGCTGGTAGTGCAAACCTGTATCATCATGTACAACTATGTTCGGATTCATGGCGGTACTTCTGACAGTGACAGTTTGCCTCCTACTTAAGTTCCCCAGAGGGTGCGGTTCCTTGGCAGATCAATGCAATTAGCAGGCGCGAGATTGGTTCTGGTCTCCTAGATTGTTTTTTTGTAACAAAGCCCTCATCAAGGTTTAGATTCTTTCTGTAAATACCCCGCATAAGGACATGCATTGCTTACTTGCATACAAGGAGTTATGCGGGGTAGAAAGGCATGCATTGATCTTAAAAAAATGAAATAAATACTTACGGGCCCACTTCCATGACACTGTTGATGAGGCCCATACATTTGGTGTAGATACACGGTCTTTTACCCAAATTGCCGGAACCACCTTTGGTTTTGGCATTTGTCTCACGGCTGCATTGGTCCCGGGCAGAGCACCACCGCTTGTTAACGATTTCAACTGTAGATTCAAAAAAATACCAATAAAAAATTAAGCAATATATCAATGTATTAATTATTATTATTAACCCCTTCATGCCATGCGGCAAACACCCACCTCTAATACCTGCGATCGGTGCTAGCAGCGACTGCAGGTATTAACCCTTCGGATGCTGCCTGCAGAATTTAAAAGGGAGAGGCATCTGCAGTTTTGTTACAATAAGCCAGTGGCTCATTATAATGAATACTGTGTAAAAACGCCACAATAGGATTTCAGTATATGGTAGGAGTGATTAGACCATCTAGGGTTAAAATACCCTAGAGGGTCTAAAAAACTAGCAAAACAAAATGGTTTTTTAAAAGTTGAAAAAGTAATAAAACAAACAAAAAAAAAAATCACCCCCCTTTCCTTAGAACTGATATAAAATGTAATAAACAGTAAAAAAAAATCAAGTTATGTATCGCCGCATGTCAAAATGCCTGATCTATCAAGATATAAAAACGGTTATTGCCCGTGGTGATCCCCATAACAGAAAATAGCACCCAAATGTCTAAAACACTACATCACAAAAACTTCAGCTTAAATTACACCTCACACAGCTCTGTACAGTGAAGTATGGAAAGGTACAGGGTGTAGAGAGGTTACTTACCAAGTTCTTCACACCGCCTTGGATTTGGAATTTTCTACTCATCAGGGACCAGTGATCTCTTACCAGGCTCTGTGCTTTGTTGCACGGTCCGCATATTCTTCCACCCGCTTGTCCCATACCAGAGGACGCTCTTCCACCAGCTAAATAAGGCGCTCCATGGCAATGTGTGCCAGTTTCACTGCAGGATCCTCACAGTGCACACACCCTTTTCACACTCTTTCACACTTTTGCATAGAAGTTCACACACACGTCTCACATGCTCAGGTCTCCATAGCAACCCACCGCATAATGAATGGCCGCAATCGGTGGATATGTTATGGCGTAAGCAGACCCGATTTTTCACTGGCCCATTCATTTCTATTCGGACGCCCGCATCGCAAATGTGGCCATAAATAGGACATGTTCTATATTTTGCGATGCAGCCACCTGGTCCGGTCAGGATGTGGTGAGACACGACTGCATCACGACCAGCAGTCATAGAAGTCTATGGAACACCGTATTCTGGTCGCAAATCAATCATGCAACCAGAACATGGTCCCCCTCCCTGTCGTGTGAATGAGGCCTAATAAGGACACAGTGATACCAAATATGTACTTTCTTTTGTGTTTTATACACTTTATTTGGTTTTTATATTTTACTGCAGTGATTAGGGGACTATTTATTTATTATATATATTTTTTACTATTTTATTTACCTTTTGAATTTTTCCACACTTGGGCTTGAACAAGCCTTCATCTGATTACTTGTTCAAGCCTTTATATACAAGTGTATTGCAGTGTAAAAAGTAAGTAACGGAGCAGACTGGCACTGCTCAGTTAGTTACAGACGGATCCCGCCAAGAGGCAGAACCCCTCCTGTAGAGGAGCCAGCAGTCTCAGGGGCACACGCAGGACCCTGGGGCTTCAGCAGTATGGATCATTCGGTCAGCTCACCAAGGCGGGAGGAAGGTCCAATCCAGGGTGAATACACTTACACGCCGTGGTCATGCTTGACAGCAGTGTGTAAGAGGTTAAACACTGGAAATCTGCAATCTTCTTCTGACATGCTGATGTAGAAGGCGCGTCAGCAGAGTTATCCTTGATCGCCGCCGTAAAAGCACAATATCACGGTCATTAAGGGATTAAAGCGTAACTGTAAAGTTATAATGATTTTATCAAATTATTATTTATGATTCCCCCTTTGAAAACAAACAGAAAGTGTCCTACAAAATCTCTTTCTCAATAGGGATGAAGTGAGCAGAGACTGATGCCTGTCTGTCTATGCCCTCAAGCTGAGGCCAGTTAGCTTGCCCACAGATCCCATGATGTCTTGTGTTCTCTCTCAAAGTAATTTAGTATTAAATCCATTTAGTTTCCTACAAGTAAATCCACTGAACACTGCACAGTGTACATAAAGGATTTATATGGTGACTAGCCTGGCAGCTTCCATCAGATGGAGGAGCGAGGAACATGTAATAAGTGAAAGAAATCATAAGTAAAGTGTTACCTGAAGTCTATAGCCGGTGCTGTGTGAGCACTAAGGGTTAATAGCTTATGTGCACAATCACTGCATTGCAAGGTGGGGAAGCGAGCAGCATGAAGCGCAGAAAGAGAAAGTTCTTTAAAATTACAGACAGGCATGGAGAAACTGATGGGGAACAGGGAGATAGTGTACCTCCCTATTCTGTGCATGAGAAATCTGTATCCACTGTCTTGAACACATTCAGCTCTGCTACATACACAGAGAGAGCTCTGTCACATGACCTACTCCTCTGGTAGCAGCAGCCCCTCCCATGAAACCGTCAGATAAACAAACTACGGACTCAAAGGGCTTATCAGCACAGGGAGAGGAAGCAGCCACTGCAGCACTGAGGTAATCTGAGGGGTATAGCAAAGAAACGGCTAGATTTAGGTAACAAAGATAATATGCAAAGTTGTTTTATATCCCAAGAGTTATTGATTTCTGGGAAAAAAAACCTTTTAAGTTTCTCTTTAATCCCTTAGCGATGTACTAGTACGGCACGAGCTCCCGCTATTAGTACTCAGCGTACCAGAACTGAGCCGGCATCAGAAGTCGTGGAGTGTCAGCAGTAATCTACCGCTGACATCCCCGAGTTACACCTGCGGTCAGAGAGGCCTCTTATCGCAGGTGTTTAACCCGTTAAATGCTACCGCAGCATTTAACTTGCCTGCTAGGGTCTCTGCCCCACGATGTCCCCCCTCCTTCCCCGATTGTTCCTATGGCTGCCCTGGGGTCCGATCCGGACCCCAGGGCTGCCTGCAGGCAGTCTCATAAAGATGGTGTCTATGGCTGATACCCTGCAATACATCAGTACAATCAGATGATTGCTTGTTCATGTCCCATGGTGGAACTAATAAAAAAAGTAAAAAAAAAAAGTTATTCAATACAAAATAAAATAAATCAATAATAATACCCACAAGCCCCAAAACATATAGATAATGCACAAAAAAGTCTAAATCATAACACAAACCCCACATATATCGTATAGTGTAATATGTTATATATATCGTATAGTGTAATATATTATATACCATATTTTTCAGACTATAAGACGCTTCTTACTATAGGACGCACCCCAGATTTAGACTTCCAAAAAAAGGAAAAATATATTTTACACCAATTAAAATATCCCTGTGGGTCGCACTAAAGCACAGCACACACAGACATACATTTGCACACACAGCTCAGCTACACACACACAACCACACAGCTCAGCTACACACACCCACACACACACACACACAGAACCACACAACCACACACAGAACCACACAACCACACACAGAACCACACAACCACACAACCACACACAGAACCACACAACCACACACACAGCAAAAAACAAGCCATCAAGCAGCTCTTTAGACAGAAAAGTAAAAATGTTATGACACTTGGAAGCCGGCGATGTAAAATTATAGATTTTTCCCCACATTAGGGTTTTATTTGGCAAATTTAGTAAAACATTTAAAATATTTAAAGGGAACCTACCACCACGAATCTACCTATAAAGGTAGATCGGGTGGTAGGTGGATGTAAGGGACGTGAGGAGAGCTCTTTTTAGAGCTAATCCTCACGTCCCCGCTAACTTTTGGGAAACTTTATTAACCTAATATGTAAATTTAGTTATGCGACTACTGGGGCGTGGAGTAGCCGGCACGAGGCTACACAGCGCGGCTACTTTTTGCATTCTAGAAAAACGCATAGTTTTGCATACTGGCTTTTTCTCGCCTGGTTTTTTTTTGTCTGTGTTTTTAAGGTGCGTTTTCGAAAATGCATGCGTTTGTAGTCTGCCTTTTAGAAGCTTAACCCTTAACACTCTGCGCCGTAGCTCTACAGCGCAGAAATATATGATGAGGGCTCACGGGCTGCAGGCAAACCCCCACCGATAATACCGCGGTGGGTGCGCACCGATCGCTGCTATTAACCCTTCGGTTGCCGCCGCGGCATTCCAAAGACGGCGTGGGCGCCACCATCTGTTTTCCTCTCGTCATGGGGGGGGGCCGGCGATCAGTTCCTATGGTAGCCTCGGGTCTTCGTTTGACCCAGGCTAAATGGCTTCTGCAGATACGTTACAATGAGCCGTGGCGAATTCGTTACGAATCACTGCAAAAATGTCATATATTGCAATACAGAAGTATTGCAGTATATGGTAGGAATGATCTGCCCATCTAGGGTTCACCTAGAAATAGTGAAAAAAAAATTTAAAAACTAATAAAATATTAAAAATTCAAATCACCCCCCTTCCCTAGACTAATTAAAACAGGAAAATCACAGACACAATCACCACCGCTCCCCAAAATGCCCATCTATCAAATATAAAAACGGTTATTGATGCGATGACCTCCGAGACGGGAAATGGCGCCCAAATGTGACTTTATATACCTTTTTACATCACATAATAAAATGGAATAAAAGTGAAACAAATGGTAGCAATGAAACGTCGCTCCATTTCCCAAAAAATGACACCGCTCAAACACTCCGTACACGCAAGTACAAAGATGAAACGTATTAGCGTCAGAAGATGGCAAAAAAAATGTTTTCCCTTTTTGTACACATTCGTTTAATTTTTGAAAATGTATTAAAACGCAATAAAACCTATATAAATTTGGTATCACCGTGATCCGTACCAAACCAAAAAGCTGAGCCCCCAAGAATGAACTCACGTGCGTTTTTTTTTTTTTCAATTTTTTCCACATTTGGATTTTTTTCCAGCTTCGGCAGTACACCTGAATTACATACAATAACATTTCTGGAAAGTAAATTTTTTGTACAAATAACCCCACCCCAGCCCTGTAACTGTAAAAATGAAAAGTTATGGATTTTTTGAAGTGGAGAGCGAGAAATGAGCGGAAAAAACCCAGCGTCCTTAAGGGGTTAAATACATGAAATCAGCATGGACAATGATCACCGATCACTGCTTTTTTACCAATTCCAACAGACACCGCTGAATGCAATAACACACAAACCAGGTAACAGGTAAAAACCGCATACGTAAAAAACCACAATTTTTAAAAACACAGCAGAAACGCGACCAAACCCCTGTGTCACTTGCCTACCACGCCTCTTCATATTTCTTTTCATTAATCATTGAGTAACCGAAAAACCAGCGTGCTCAAGGCGCAAGTATGTGCGGTTACAGATCGAGGGCATTCAAACGAACATGCGTTTGTTACTTGAGTGCATGTCAACACAAACCCTGTGGACAATGCCTTGCCTGTAATCTATTGGTGCTATAAGGTGCTACCGTATAGTGCCGTCAATGTCTTAAACATCGTTCGTGACGGGAGAACCCACTGCTCCATTCTCCTAGGCAGACTTTTCCTGCGTGCTTCCCACACCTACATTTTGGCCTTGGTTTGACTAGGATTCGTAAATTTATCAGGCCATAAAGCCTTGGTAACATGAACTAGCAAACATATCACACTAGTGGGACGATATCACGTGACGTCACAATTGTCCGACCTCCCTCCTATAACGAAACCAGCGTGACGTATCCACAACCTTGAAAACGTTAACATGAATACACAAGACCTGGGCGTGGCTTATGCAATTGAATCATGTGCTACCGCTGGCAAATGGTACCGCGCCCTGAGTTAGCAAATGTGACGCACAGTTGAAGCGCTGGCGCCATCTTGGAGCCGGGAGGACGCTAACCCACAAGATTTCTCTCTCTTATAAACGATATCGTCGGTCGGCTAACATATTTACTCTGGCTGTAAGACCGAGGCGGCTTCTTGTTATTCCTTTCTTCTACGAGCGAAGTTAGGATTGAACCAGGGATAGACACAACACGAGGGGAGTAAATCGGCGCGATGGCAGTCCTGCCTGGCTTACGGTTGCAAAAACCGATTGCAAGGATAACCCCTCTCTTCATACAGTGGAATATACGGAAATGTACGGGGACGGTGGTTTTTTAGCCCTTGCGTTTGGAGCCGTAGCGGGCGTGCTCATTCTCAAACGTTTTGTGACGCATGCGCGAGCAAACGCGCCAACTTACAAGAGGAGTGCAAATGCGCCGCTCTCAGTAGTAGAGTGCCGAGGGTGTACGTGACAAAGGGCCGAGTTTCAAGCTAGAGCATATTTCCTTTAATACATAGCATACTTCTATCAACTTAGGCTGTAGATGATTAGATCTGATTGTTAAAGGCATGTCCCTGATGGTGACTGCCCATCTTGCCGATACTGTCTGTGGTATCTCCAGTTATTCTTCCTCTCCCCACCTCCTTCAACCAAACCTACACACACATCTTTGCCGCTGACCACTGGCACCCTCCAAAACACCACACATGAATCTAAAGTATCCTATTTCGTCATTAGGTCCTATACAGATGGTATAGGTTTCCTAAAAATGTAATGTTCTACTATGTCACTTTCACATACAGACTTTTCCCGGTCTGTACTACAGTGAGGTGCGTCGTTCGCAAAACGAGTCGCTCACCAACGCCCCTATAACCTGATACATCGGGTTAATGGAGTGTTTGTGACTGATTGTCCCTATTATATATTTAAGGAAACATACCACTTTGGATAGCAGACAGCCGTGAGCCCTCAGGGTGAGCTGGTAACCGGCACTTTACTTCGTTATTTTTTTTTAAACGTTTTTAAAGAATTTTAAAACAACTTTTATTATCTTGATATCGATTAGCTTCCCCGCACTGAGGTCCTCGCCAGCGTGGTGTCCCCGAGCGCGGAAGCTGTTCAGATATCAAATTAATAAAGTGTTAAAACTCTTTAAAAAACGTTTAAACTAACGAAGATAAGTTCCGGCACACTCACCCTGACTGGTGGCACGCATGTGCTGCTATAAGCCCTATCCGAGTGGGTATTTTTACTTTCAGTACCATTTGGGAACCCTGTTCTCAGGACCTGTGGGGGTCTCATCACTGAGAAAACTCACGACCAATAGTGATTTTCCCTACATAATAATAAATTCTGTAAAATTAGGCAAATCGGCCTGAGGGGCTTTCCGACCCCATAAATTTTATAGAACCTGGAACCTTAGGCTCATTGCTAACTTTAATGCTTTTTTTCTATAAAAACAATGGCATAAGAATCTTAACACCTTCACGGTCAAAGACGAACTATAGAGCCCTGGTGCTGCGAAGGGTGTTCGATAGTTCATCGGGCTGAGCTCTCTCCATACATGTTGAATGACGCTTTATCATACGCTGACGCCCTTCTGTGATTGGCCGCGGTCTGTGTAAGCCAAAGCACTGATCGCGGCAGTTCACCTGTGCGTCATTGGAGGTGCGGCGATTGATTGCCATGGCAGCCTACGGCTCATGAGACATGTAGGCTTGCCAGTTGGTAATGATTCTCTAATAGCCAGCAGATGGCAACTATTAGAGTTACCCAGTAACAGTTTGCTATCATACTGCAATACAGTAGTATGGCAGTATATGGTACTACACTCAGCCCTGCAGGTAAATTTACCCTATAGGATCTGAAATAATGGTAAAAAATAAATATGAGTTAATAACAGTAATAATAATAGAATGTTTGGATCATCACTCCCAAAATGTCCGATCTATCAACATATAATACATTTTTTCCCACATTTACCACCGTTGTAAAATGGCACCCAAGTCTAAGTGCCACTTTTTTGCCATTTTGAAAATTCAAAATTCTATACAAAGATCAAAAGCCATACAGTCCTCAAATGATAGCATTAAAAATGTCCTCAAAAGTCCCAAATGACACCAACCCACAGCTCGTGCCCTGAAGTATAAAGTTTTTGTTGCCAGAACATATTTTTTTTTTTTTGTACAGAAAGTTTGTAAATTTTTTAATTTATAAACAATATAAAACCTATACATTTGGTATCCTCTTGATCATACTGACCCTAAAATAAGTTACCTTGATTTGGGCGCTTAGTGAAAGCTGTAAAATCCAATCCCACCATAATATTGCACAAATACGTTTTTCATAATTTTTCATTCACTGCTTCAGAAAAAATTTTTTTTCTGCTCTCCCATACCACCATGGAATACTAAATACAAATCACTATGAAGGGGTAATTGTTATACGCAGATAACCGTCACCTGAGCTATGTACCGGGAAAAATAAAAACAAGTTACGATTTTTTGAAGTTAGGAGCAAAAACTAAACGAAAAAGGCCCAACTCTTAGAGTGGGTTAAAGATAGCAATCCTGCCGGAGGGTCACTTCACCAATATGTGCTGTGTATTGTGTTCCAATCATGAGTGCTCACCTAACTCTGCCCCAAAAAGAATAGAACTGCTCTACTGAGGCCGTAGAATGACTGCACAATTTTTTCTTTGAGGGCGGAAGGGGTGAGCAGTGCTCTCCCTCCAGTGCTACAGCTGTCGGGCATATATCCAGGTGAATGGCACCTAATGCACCCTAAGTGTGGCCATGTGGGCGTTTTGGGCTGTTTTTAAGCAGTCCGTTAAAAAAAACGCGTGTTTTCAAAAGCGCATGCATTTTTTTAACCTACTGCTTAAAAACTGCTAAAAATGGGTTCAAAACGCCACATGCCACCACGTAAATTGGTATAATATGTCAGTCAGGAGTGTTATTTGGTAAATTTTGTATATGTAGGCCCCTTCCACACTCACGTAGCTTTCACATCAGAGTCTGATCAGGTGTCGATCAGGGTTTGCGCAGTGAAAAACTTGCCTTTTGCATCAGGTTTCACTCAGTTTTCGTCATTGTTCAGTGTTTTTCACTCCAATTCATGCGTTTTTCCACGCGCAAAAATGCGCGTGAATGGACTCTGTACTGATCTCTATCTTTTCTATGGCATTTTATTTTGAAAAACGCAATTGCACTTCAAGTGTCCATAGTGCGATGCCGTTTTTGATGCATCTCCATAGACTTGTATTGTCTTTTTCACGCGTGAGACTTTGTCAAAAGTCGAGCAGGGAGATTTAAATGTCGCGTTAAAAAAAATGCGCTGTGGTGCGTGAACAAAAATGCAAAGTCGAAAAGACCCCCTTGGTTACAATGGGTAAGTGCAATGCAAGTTCTGCGCGTCAAAAGCATGCGCGTGAAACAACGCAAGTTGAAGGGTCCTTATGCAAACTACGTCACTTTTTTCCTGTTCTGTAATATGCACTGTATATCCAATCTCCCTGGATACTGTACATATCGGTCACACTGTCAATGCAACCTGTGGGTTTAATATCTCCCATTTCTCTAGGGGGCATACGGAATGGAATGTATAAAAATAGACATGCTCTATATTGTTTTATGTACCTCCGTCACAATCCATCCTTAAATGGCTGCCTACATCGATCTACATGTATAACGCACAGGTGTTTTCATATGGTCATGTGCATGAGCCTAATCCTATTACAGATTGCGGTAAACCTAAGAGGCTTGCACGATCTCCTGCACAACAGTTTCCTTGGTTAGTTTGGATTTCTGATAGCAGTGGCTTGAATGTATAAAGTAAGCCGCTTCAACGAAGGAAGATAATAACTTTCGGTTCTGGTACTCTAGGTGGAGCAGGGAGCTCCCCAACTAAAGCAAACCCACACTACCCCATAACTCTTGTAAGAGTACTGACCCCTCCATCTGGTCTTCGCTCCCAGAATTTTACTTTGATACTCTTTATTTATTTATTTTTTGTCCTGACGGTGTTGTCTAGTATAATTCCTCTACTCTGGGGGTACCATTCTCGGTTTTATTATCTTTGTGCTGAATAGAGTATTTGTACTGTCTGTCTGTGGTTGCTTTTGTAATATTTTTTTTCCCAATAGATAAAAATAATTTTCTTTTCTTAGATTTCCCTTAACCCTGAACCCGGCCACTTCTTTGTAAGAAATGGGACGCAGCAGTCCGAGGGCCTACTTCAAAAACCAACTAAGTACAGTAGCATCTGTTCTGACCACATTCACACCTGACTGCTTTAAGAGACCTGTAAACACAAACTCTCAAGATAATGCTGTTCCAACTGTCCTTTTCTTACACAATTCAAACCATCTAGTTTAAATTCCTAGTTTAACTTTCTTCATGTTATTATGCTTTATTTTCACCATGTTAGAAGGCGCCTACCAGCTCCCCAATCTCCACACATTCAATGGAACCTTCCCCACGACTCTACCATAACGGTGGATCGGTTGTAGGTTGTGCTGTATCCTTACATCCACCTACCACCCGATCTACCTTTATAGGTAGATTCGTGGTGGTAGGTTCTCTTTAAGTCTGGTATCCCTGTAATCATATCGACCCATAAAATAAAGATTACATGATTGTTAGGTAATACGGTGAACACCAACAAAAAAAAAGTACAGAATTGATGCTTTTCTAATCCTGACCTGACAAAAAAAGTTCATAAATTTTCAAAAAATTGGGGATACCAAACCGCAAAATGGTAACTCTGGAAAAAGCATCTAAAAAAAAAAATTCCATCACATGGCCGCAATAATGAAAAAGCTAAAATTTTATAGCCTACAAAAGGAGCCAATGAAAAAAACTAAAATCCTGGCAGCTGCAAGTCCCTCCTTCCCTGCTGCGCCTTGCTGTGCGCCCATAAAACAATTAACGGCCACATGTGGGGGTTTCTGTACGTGGGAGAAATTGCATAACAAATTTTAAGATGGGTTTTCTCTTTTGGAAATGTGTAAATTTTAGGGTTAAATGAAAATGATTTGAAAATGGGTTGATTAAGTAGGGGTTTTAATGCTAAAAATGTATTAAAAAAATGTAAAAAACAGTTTTTATCCACAAAATAGTCAATTCTGAAAACACGGAAAAGCGATATTTGATTTGTAAGCCGTGCAACATCAAAATAATCCAGACATTTAAAAAATTATGAAAATGTACAGTACACATATGGTAAATGTTACGCAGCAACTTATTTAAGTGGTTAATCTATCTGCCTGAAAACACAATGGTGCAGATTTAATTACCCAGACCATTCGCGATCCAGCGGCGCGTTCTGTGTGGAGGATTCGGGTCTTCCGGCGATTCACTAAGGTAGTTCCCCCGATGTCCACTAGGTGTCGTTGCTGCGCTGAATTCCGTCGGAGTGTACTGAAGTTCACCAAGCCAGGCCGGGTGCAGGTAAGCGCGTTTCAAGCAACACATTTTATTTTTTTTTTTTAAATACGGCGGTTTCTCAGAATCTGAGGTGTTTTTTTGCTGACGACCATGCCCCCCCCAATTTCCGTCGGGTGCATGCTGGCATCGATGTGCCACAATCCGATCGCGTGCGCCAAAATCCCAGGGCAATTCAGGGAAAATCGTTGCAAAACGGTAAAATTCGTGTAACCCGCTGTAAAAACGCGATTCGGGTCCTTAGTAAATGACCCCCAATGATTTTGAATTTCGAAAATGGCAAATTTTTCAAAAAATTCATCTTTTTTTTTTTTTTCATATAAACACCAAACTTATCAGCCAAAATTTACCACTATAATGAAGTACAAAACGTGAGGGAAAAAAAAAAAAACTATCTCATTATCGCTTTGATAAGTAACAATGTTCAAAAGTTATAACCATATAAAGCAACAGAAGTCAGAATACAAAAAATGGAACCGAGCCTTAAGCTTTTCAGTGGCTGCGTCCTTATGGGGTTAATAAACCAGCAAAAATATCTGGAAAATTTTTTTTTCTGAAAAGATGGGTGCAGAGTGTACATTAGTGAGCAAAAAAAAAATTTTTTGATCTTACCAATTGGCTGCAATGAAACAGACTGAAAAATGTTAAGGGGTATTAATACTCTCCTATCACACTTTTTTTTTTTTTTTCACGGACGTTTATTACCCGTAATGTTAATTCACTTCAATTGGCAACACCTCTTGTATGGACAATACATCCATTTGAATGAACATATTGCCCTCTGTACTGTGTCAGAACTGTGAGGCCACTGCAGAAAAAATGGAGCATGTCCAGATTTGTGCCATGACCACCCAGCTTCCTATGCAGAGGAAGAGAAACGCTCACTCATCCTCCGGCCTGCACACGTGGCTTTTTGAACCTGTTTTTTGGCCATTTTTTAACGGACTGCTTAAAAACGGCCCAAAAACGGGTTCAAAATGCCACGTGTGCCGCCGGCCTTTTCCACATGCCGCTTTCATTGCGTTTGGGAGAGTGGGAGAGGGTTTGGCCAAAACGCATATTTCATTGGAAACGCATATGCATTTTAGCCAAACCCACTCCCACTTGTGTTTTGACTGTGTTTAAACACGCAAAACAGCATGTTTTGGCCGCGGTCAGACGTATCGCTAGGCGTCGGTTCATAACGCGACGCTAGCGCAAAGGGGGCAGTCCTTGGCCCGAATTGAAAATTCGTTTCCAGGGAAACGCATGTGATTGATAAGCCCCCTGTGCACTAGCCTCGCGTTATGAACCCTTTTTTTGGCCTGTTTTTAAGCAGTCCATTAGTCCGTTTTTTGATCTGTTTTAAGATAATTGTGAAAAACAGACAAAAACGCATGCGTTTTTTTAACGGATTGCTTAAAAACGGGTTCAAAACGCCACGTGTGTCACCGGCCTGAGGCTTTGAAACAGATTGCAAATGCTGCAAAGAAGGGGCTTGCCTGATCGCAGAGGCTTTTCCATTGAAACACTTGCGATCCATAAGGCTGGTAACACACATAGCATTTTTGTTGTGTTTTATTCATTGAGTTTTTGCATTCTAGAAAAACGCATAGTATTTGCATACTGGCTTTTTCTCGCCTGTGTTTTTTTTGTCTGTGTTTTTAAGGTGCGTTTTCGAAAATGCATGCGTTTGTAGTCTGCCTTTTAAGAGCTTAACCCCTTAACGCTCTGCGCCGTAGCTCTACAGCGCAGAGAATATATGAAGAGGGCTCACGGGCTGCAGCAAACCCCCACCGATAATAACCGCGGTGGGTGCGCACCGATCGCTGCTATTAACCCTTCGGTTGCCGCCGGCGGCATTCAAAAGACGGCGTGGGCGCCACCATCTGTTTTCCTATCGTCATGGGGGGGGCGGCGATCAGTTGCCATGGTAGCCTCGGGTCTTCGTTTGACCCGAGGCTAAATGGCTTCTGCAGATACGTTACAATGAGCCAGTGGCGAATTCGTTACGAATCACATGCAAAAATGTCATATATTGCAATACAGAAGTATTGCAGTATATGGTAGGAATGATCTGACCATCTAGGGTTCACCTAGAAATAGTGAAAAAAAAAGTTTTAAAAACTAATAAAATATTAAAAATTCAAATCACCCCCCTTTCCCTAGAACTAATATAAACAGTAAAAATCACAGACACATTAGGTATCACCGCGTCCCAAAATGCCTGATCTATCTAAATATAAAAACGGTTATTGATGGCGATGACCTCCAAGACGGGAAATGGCGCCCAAATGTGACTTTTATACCTTTTTACATCACATAATAAAATTGAATAAAAAGTGAACAAAATGGTAGCAATGAAAACGTCGGCTCATTTCCCAAAAAAATGACACCTCACACAGCTCCGTACACCAAAGTATGAAAAAGTTATTAGCGTCAGAAGATGGCAAAAAAAATGTTTTCCCTTTTTGTACACATTCGTTTAATTTTTGAAAATGTATTAAAACGCAATAAAACCTATATAAATTTGGTATCACCGTGATCGTACCAAACCAAAAAGCTGAGCCCACAAGAATGAGACGCACGTGCGTTTTTTTTTTCAATTTTTCCACATTTGGAATTTTTTTCCAGCTTCGCAGTACACGGAATGTTAAAATAAATAACATTTCGGGAAAGTAAAATTTGTTATGTACAAAATAAGCCCTCACCCAGCTCTGTACACGTAAAAATGAAAAAGTTATGGATTTTTGAAGGTGGAGAGCGAGAAATGAGCGGAAAAACCCAGCGTCCTTAAGGGGTTAAATTACATGCAAATACAGCATGGAGCAGATGATCACTGATCACTGCTTTTTTACCAATTCCAACAGACACCGCTGAATGCAATAAACACACAAACACAGGTAAACAGGTAAAAACGCATACGTAAAAAACCACAAGTTTAAAAACACAGCAGAAACGCGACCAAAACGCCACGTGTCACTTGCCTAACAAGCTCCAATTTTTTCTTTTTTGCATATAACCAGTGCAAAACACATGGGGCTCATTACAGATCGTAAGCATGGCGTTTGTTACTTGAGGTGCATTTCAACACAAACCCTGTGTGAACAATGCCTATGCATGCTGTAGTACTATTTGGTGCTATAAGGTGCTACCGTATAGTGCCGTCAGATGTCTTAAACATCGTTCGTGACGGGAGAAACCCACTGCTCCATTCTCCTAGCAGTACTTTCCTGCGTGCTTCCCACACCTACATTTTGGCCTTGGTTTTGACTAGGAATCGTAAATTTATTCAGGCATAAAGCCTTGGTAACATGAACTAGCAAACATATCACACTATGTGGACGATATCACGTGACGTCACAATTGTCGACCTCCTCCCTATAACGAAACCAGCGTGACGTATCCACAACACTTGAAAAACGTTAACAGGAATACACAAGACCTGGGCGTGGCTTATGCAAATTGAATCATGTGACTACCGCTGGCAAATGGTACCGCGCCCTGAGTTAGCAAATGTGACGACAGTTGAAGCGCTGGCAGCCATCTTGGAGCCGGGAGGAGCGCTACCCACAAATTTCTCTCTCTTTATAAAACGATAATCGGCGGCGGCTAACATATATTTATACATCTGGAGTGTAGACCGAGGCGGCTTCTTGTTATTCCTTTCTTTCTACGAGGAAGATTCAAGTATTAACCAGGGATAACACAAAACGAGGTGGAGTAAATCGGCGCGATGGTGCAGTCCTGCTCTGCTTACGGTTGCAAAAACCGATATGACAAGGATAAACCCATCTCTTTTCATAAGTGAGTAATATACGGGAAGATGTACGGGGACGGTGGTTTTTAGCCTTGCTTGGAGCCGTAGCTGCGTGCTCATTCTAAACGTTTGTGTACGCATGCGCGAGCTAAAAGCGCGCAACTTACAAGAGGAGGCAAAATGCGCGCTCTCAGGTAGTAGTGCACGAGGGGGTGACGTGAAAAAGGCCGAGTTCAAGCTACAGCATATTTCTTTATATACATAGCACTTCTATTCAAATTTAAGGCTGTAGATGATTAGATATGATGTTAAAGGCATGTCCGTGATGGTGACTGGCCCATCTGCCGAATACTGCTGTGGTATCTCCAGTTATTCTCCCTCACCTCCTTCAACCAAACCTACACACACATCTGGCCGCTGACCTACTGCATCCAACAACACCACACATGAATCTAAAGCTATCCTATTCGCATTGAAGGTCCTATACAGAATGGTAATAGGTTTCTAAAAATGTAATGTTCTACTATGTCACTTTCACAATACAGACTTTCCCCAGGTCATGTACTACTAGTGATGCGTCGTTCGCAAACGAGTCGGCTCACCACGCCCCCTATAACCTGATACAATCGGGTTAAAAGTGGAGTGGTGTGACTGATTGTCCCTATTATATATTTAAAGGAAACATACCACTTTGGATAAGCAGGACATGCCGTGCAGCTCCTCAGGGTGAGCTGGTACCGGCACTTATCTTCGTTATGTTTTTAAACGTTTTTAAAGAATTTTAACACTTTATTAATCTTGATATCTGAATTAGCTTCCCCGCACTGAGGTCCGCGCCAGGCGTGGTGCCCCGAGCGCGGAAGCTAGTTCAGATATCAAGATTAATAAAGTGTTAAAACTCTTTAAAAACGTTTAAAAACATAACGAAGATAAGTGCCGGCACCAGCTCACCCTGAGCTGGTGCACGGCATGTGCTGCTTATAAGCCCTATCCGAAGTGGTATGTTTACTTTAAGTACCATTGGAACCCCTGTTCTCATGACCTGTGGGGGTCTCATCACTGAGACACCGACCAATTAGTAAGTTAGGCCCTATCATAATAATAATAATTCTGTAAAATTAGGCAAATCGGCCTGAGGGGCTTCCGGACCCATAAATGTTAATAGAACCTGGAACCCATTAGGCTCATTTGCATAACTTTTAAAGCCTTTTTTTCTTAAAAACAATGGCATAGGAAGCTTAACACCTTCACGATCAAAGACGAACTATATCGTCCTGGTGCTGCGAAGGGTGTATGGAGAGTTCACAGGCTGAGCTCTCTCCATACATAGTGGATGACGGCTTTATAATACAGCTGACGCCCGTCTGTGATTGCCGCGGTCTGTGCTAGCACTGATCGCGGCAGTTCACCTGTGACGTCATTGGAGGGCGGCGATTGATTGCCATGGCAGCCTACAGTCTCAATGAGACTTGTAGGCTTGCCAGGTGTAATGATCTCTAATAGCCAGCAGATGGCAATCTATTAGAGCTAACCAGTAACATTGCTATATACTGCAATACAGTAGTATTGCAGTATATGGTACTAGCAATCAGACCCTGCAGGGTAAATTTACCCTGGAGGATCTGAAATAATGGTAAAAAAAATAAAAATATGAAAAAAAGTAAGTTTAAATAAACAGTAATAATCATAGATATGTTTGGTATCATCACGTCCCAAAATGTCCGATCTATCAACATATAATAGCATTTTTCCCAGCATTTAACCCCGTAATGGAAAATGGCACCCAAAGTCGTAAGTGCCACTTTTTTGCCATTTTGAAAAATATAAAAAATTCTATAACAAGAGATCAAAAGGCCATAGAGTCCTCAAAATGATAGCATTAAAAATGTCATCAAAAGTCACAAAATGACACCACCCACAGCTCTGTGCACTGAAGTATGAAAAAGTTATTTGTGCCAGAACATATTTTTTTTTTTTTGTACAGAAGGTTTTAATTTTTTTAAATGTATGAAAACATTATAAAACCTATACAAATTTGGTATCCTCGTGATCATACTGAACCTAAGAATAAAGTATACATGTGATTTGGGGCGCTTAGTGAAAGCTGTAAAATCCAAGCCCACCAGAATATGGCACAAATGCGTTTTTCATAATTTTCACTGCATTCAGAATTTTTTTCCTGCTTCCCAGTACACAGCATGGAATAATAAATACAATCACTATGAAGTGTAATTTGTTACGCAGAAAATAAGCCGTCACAGAGCTCTGTACATTGAAAAATAAAAAAAGTTACAGATTTTTGAAGGTAGGGAGTGAAAAATAAAAACGAAAAAGGCCCAACTCCTTAAGGGGTTAAAGAAGAGCAGATCCTGCCGGAGGGGACACTCACCAATATGTCAGTGTGTTTGGGTTACAATCATGAGTGCTCACCGAACTATGCCCGCAAAAAGAATAGAACATGCTCTATCTGAGGCCGTAAGAATGACTGTGCAACATTATTTTCTTTGGAGGGAGGAGGGGTGAGCAGTGCTCTCCTCTCCAGTGCTACAGCTTGGCGGGCATATGTCCATGTGAATGCACCCTAAGGGTGGTGGCACATGTGGCGTTTTGGGCTGTTTTTAAGCAGTCCGTTAAAAAAAACGCATGTGTTTTCAAAAGCGCATGGCATTTTTTAACAGACTGCTTAAAAACTGCCTAAAAATGGGTTCAAAACGCCACGAGTGCCACCACCGTAAGTGGTATTAATATGTAAGTCAGGAGTGTTATTTGGTAATTTTGTATAGTGTAAGGCCCCTTCCACATTCGCGTTGCATTTCACGTCAGAGTCTGATCAGGGTGCGATCAGGGTTTGCTCAGTGAAAAACGCACATTTTGCATCAGAGTTCAATCAGTTTTCAGAGTTTGTTCAGTGTTTTTCACGCGCATTTTCAATGCGTTTTTCACGTGCAGAAAATGCGCGTGAAATGGACTCAGGACTGAGGCCTATCTTTTCTATGGCAATTGATGCGTGAAAAACGCATTGCACTTGCAAGTGTCTCAGAGTGCAATGCGTTTTTGATGCATCTCCATAGACTTGTATGGTGCGTTTTTCACGCGTGTGACTTGCAAAAGTAGAGCATGCTGAGATTTAAATGCGCGTTAAAAAAAATGCGCGTGTGTGCGTGAAAAAAATGCAAGTCTGAAAAGACCCATTGCTTACAATGGGTCAGAGTGCAATGCAAGTTCTGCGCGTCAAAAGCACGCGCGTGAAAAACGCAAGTGTGAAAGGGGCCTTATGCAAACGACCGTAACTTTTTTCCTGTTCTGTATATGCAGCTGTATTGTATCCAGTCTCCCTGGATACTGTACATATACGGTTCACAACTGTATGCAACCTGTGTTTTATATGCTCCCATTGTCTTCTAGGGGGCATACGGAATGGAAATGTATGAAAAATAGGACATGCTCTATATTGTTGTATGTCTCCGTCACAATACAGCCTTAAAATGGATGCCTACATCGATGCTACATGTATATACAGGTGTTTTCATATGGTCATGTGCATGAGCCTAAATCCGATTACAGATTGCGGGTAACCTAAGAGGCTTGCACGATCTCTGCAGCACAAGTTTCCTTGGTTAGTTTGGATTTCTGATAGCAGTGGCTTGAATGTATATAAGTAAGCCGCTGCACTGAAGGAAGAGAAGAACTTTCGGTTCTGGTATCCTTAGGTGAAGCAGGAGCTCCCCAACTAAAGCAACCCACACTACCCCATACTCTTGTAAGAGTACTGACCCCTCATCTGGTCTTCTCTCCCAGAATTACTTTGATACTCATTTATTTATTTATTTTTTGTCTGAAGGGGTTGTCTAGTATAATTCTCTACTCTGGGGGGTCTCTCGGTTTATTATCTTTGTTCTGAATAGAGTATTTGACTGCTGGTCTGTGGTTGCTTTTGTAATATTTTTTTTCCCAATAGAATTAAGAAAATAATTTTCTTTTTCTTTAGATTTCCCTTAACCCGGCCACTTCTTTGTAAGAAATGGGAGGCAGCAGTCCGAAGGGCCGACTTCAAACCAACTAAGTACAGTAGCATCTGTTCTGACCACTTCACACCTGACTGCTTTAAGAGAGCCTGTAACAACAAACTACTCAAGGATAATGCTGTTCCAACTGTCTTTTCTTACACAGATGCCAAACCAGCGGTAAGTTAAATTCCTAGTTTAACTTTCTTACATGTTATTATGCTTGTTATTTTCACCATGTTAGAAGGAGCCTACCAGCTCCCAAATCTCCACACATTAAGAACAACATTGTTAGGTTTTCCAGATCCACCTTTCTTGTTTCCCTGCAGTCTTTCTTTTCAATTTTATTTTTTTTTAGTTTTTTCTTATTCAAATAAGTTTCTCTGTATGCTGGAGAGGTTGTCTTGTTTGCTAGTGGTGGTCCAATTTCCATAAACTCCACTGAACAAAGTGGAAGAGAGCTTGCAGTACTTCTCCAGGACGCTGTACTGTACACCCCCCCCCCTCCAGTAGTTCAATAAGCCGGTCAGTGGGGCTTAGACTCTTTCCCTGATTGCACCCTGCAATAGATTGATTGATTGGTATTATGACTTTGGTCAGAACAATTTGATTTATTATAAAAAAAAAATAAAAAAAAAGCTAAAAATATTTGATCTGATAAATAGAAAAAAATCTTGTGTCCACATCTGTACATGTATGTGTTCATAATCAACAACATTTTCTTTTATTCGTTTTAGACCACTAAGAATATTAAGAAAGAGGAACAAAATGCTCCTGTCCCTGCTATTCCGGAGATAGATCCTGCTATTGGTTTGCTACTGCCTCCTCCATACACTCCTAGTCACATAGCAGTGATATGTGATCACAATTATACTGTGGAGGATACAGTCCATCAGAGGAGACGAATACAACAGCTGGAAGAACAGGTTGATAAACTGCGAAAAAAGCTTAGAATTGCAAACCAGAGGTGCAGAAGACAAGAGCGCAGTCTGGAAAAACTAGAAAAAGAAGTGTTAGATTATAAAAATGGCGCTGGCTTTGTGATTGTCCCTAGCAACTATTTTGAAGTGTACAATGAGGCTGAAAGAACTGAGACTCCTACAATTATAAATATATAGTTCTGGAGGTGATTAATCAGACAACCTAATGCAAATCCATCACAGCATAACCCTTGCTTTAATATAAGTTCCTTGCTACCTTATTCTATTATGTTTGGTTTTCTAAGGGTATATTCGTAGTGTATTTTGAATTGTATTTATACTGTGATTCAGAAAACCTCCTCAAAAATGCTATAACAATGCTTCAACAGCTTTTGACGATCTGAAGGGATCACAAACAACTAATTGTTAAACCTGCCTATATACCTCACTACCAAACTGTTTGTTTATTGTAACCAATTGCCATTCTATAAAACATTTTGTATTAACAGGTTTCTAGTGATTTGGTAAATAGATAAAGCATAGTAATCGTTTCATGGTTGCTTAAAAACTTATTATACTGCAAACTGTTTGCTTTCTAGGCTTAAATTTGAAATAATTTATGTGTGTTACAAGCCTCATAACAGATAAAGATTTAAGGGGCAGATTTTTTTGACATGTCCTTCATATTCACACCAGGAACTTTTCTCATTATTTCACGGTATTCTAGTGTTAACCCCACTCACACACACACACACACACACACACACCACCCCAACACCTGCTCATGACTCATGGTCTTCAGCACACACAAAAACCAGCAAAGCAGCCATGGAATGCTGCAAGGGGTGTATCGCTGGATCATCACGGTAAAACGGGACAAGTAGTACTGTCTATTATTTTCCTGTCCTGCATCTGGGGGACATATAAAAAATAAACCCTTTAATGATGATGGTCTCTGATTTGTTATGATACATTTACATGTAATAAGTGGATGAGTTTCTTTATATTTTATAAAAAGGTTTCAAAGCAATGATGCTTAAAAGTAATATTTGGAAGTATCAATTCAAATGCAGGTTTATTCCAAAATCTTTTAATCCCATACATAGATATATAGAGCAGCATAAAATATGAGAAGAATCTGCAGTGATGTCTGATAACTACATTTTTTTCTTCATTAATTACCATTATTTTTCTTTAAAGTTTTATGTTTCTGATATAAGTATCAAGAGTGAATGAAGATAACTTTTTGATATAGGTAAAAAAAATACTTGTTTTTGTACAGTTCAATTAAAGCCACTCAAGTTATAAAATGCTATCCAATGCAGGAAACTGTAAGATTGTGTCCACAAAAATATGGGTGACATGGTTCTTTTCAAATTTTGTTTCTCCTGGCAAAATATTTTGCTAGCTGTCCAGTGTATTTCAATAAATAAATTTTCAAAATGTAAACATTATATGTGATGGATTTTCTAATTATTCTTCATTTTGTAAAACCGTTTTTTAAGGAAATCTACCATTTAAATAAAGTATGCTAAAACAGGGACACTTACTCCTAGATCCCGGCACTGTAACAGTGGTTCTGTCATGGTATATTTTCAACACTGGAGTTGGCGTTGGGTTACATTGCTGAATTACATAAAGCTAAGTTTATTTCCCCCTCATGGAATGTGTGACCTGCTCTGGCCCCTCTTGGGCCAACCTCAAATGTTGGCTTATTGGAAATATTCACCTTGTTATATTATCTGTAAATGGCCTGGCCCCTATCATGAGTTCTATACCAAAAATAAAAGATCCGCACCATCTGTAAAAAGTCTGAGCATACAGTGGGTTTGGAAAGTATTTGGACACCTTTAAATTTTTACTTTGTTTCATTGCAGCCAATTGGGAAGATCAAAAAAAGCATTTTTATTTGCTCATTAATGGACATTCTGCACCCCATGTTGACAAAAAAATTTCGATATTTTTGCTAATTAATTTAACAAGGAATGCTGAAAAATCACATGGTCATAAGTATTCAGACTCTTTGTTATGACGCTTATTTTTAACTGCTGTCTACTTCCTTCTAATCCTCCGTAAAGGGGTATTCCCATTTCAGCAAATTAATGTTATTGTTTGTATGATGAGAAATGATACGATTTTCCAAAATACTTTCTGTATCAACTCCTTGCGGTTTTCTGGACCTCTGCTTGCTGCGATTCTACAAAAATCTTCATTGTTTACTTCCAGTGGACATAAATCTGACCAAGGTCACACAGGAGCACAGCTTGTTAGTATCGGAGAGGGTAATCGGAACTGTGCAACTGTGTGTCCGTGGTCAGATTTCTGTCCACTGAAAGTAAACAATAAAGTTTTGTATAGAATGTCAGCACGCAGAGATCTAGAAAACAAGGAGGAGTTGATACAGAAAGTATATTTGAAAATTTGATAACTTTTCATTATTCAAGCAATAACATTTATTTGACGAAATGGGAACACCCCTTTAACCCCTATTTTGGCCTCTAGGATGCGGCCCCATTTTTTCAATTATAGTATCATTATAAGTGGTTACAGCTATGAAACACTTTAACAAATCCAGTGGATTTTGTGATTGTTTTCTGGTGACATATTGTTCTTCAAATTAGTTTAAAAATTTGGATGATATCTTTTGTATTTAGGTATTAACTCCTTAGCGCTCAGTATCGCCGTACTAGCTCTGCACCGGAGCCAAACCGGCATCGGGAGTCGCGGGGTGTTAACGGTAATCTACCGCTGACATCCCCTAGTAACACCCACGGTCCGAGTGAGCTCCGATTGTGGGTGTTTAACCGGTTAATCGCAGTGCATAGGCTGACAGTGTTAATACCCTGCAATACATCATGAGTCATGACATTACAGGAAGGCTTGGCCTACTCTATATAATATCCCGAACCATACCCCCTCAACATTAAAAGGACATCTTACTGCATGTATATTTTAGTTTATAATACACACCAATATATTCAATATTTTTTTGAACATAACGCAAATCTGCAGAGAATGGGCAATATCCACAACACAAATCCGATGGCCGGAGAGGGAAAAACTGAATGTTACCCCAATGTATGTAATTCGGATGATGTTCAAACATAATGATAATCTTCGTTGAACTTCGGAGACTATCATTCTCTACGACCATTGGAAAATATCCCGAAAGTGGCACTGTAAAGAAAAGAAAGGGATATATTACAACAACAAGTAATAAAAACAAGTGTGAATTTAAAATCAAAGCCATATATGGTATCTGTTAGATTTAGTAAATTCATGTTATTCATAGTTTATTTACACAACAGAGCTTTCCCTTATCAGCATATTTAGAAATTATATGTAAACTCCTTTTTTGCTTGAGAATGTAAACAGCCAAAAGGCTTATCTGTTTCTCAACAGAGCTTCTATATCCCTTCCACTGTATGGTTATATAATTAGTTCAGTCGCATAAGTATGTATGGAATTTACATTCCCAGTGTGTACCTGGAAAAAAGTGCTTAGTTACTCCCTATACAATCCTACTTTTGGGGTTTGTGATGTTCATCAGATGCTCTAAGAATCTGGTTTTAAATTTCCTACATGTTTGTCCAATAGGTTTGAAAGCACACATGCTGCATTCTACAATATATATAACATTAAATGTATTAAAATTAATGAAATATTTTATTTCATATTTTGTTGTATCCAGAGTGTTCCCAAACATTTTCATATTGATTGCATAAAAACATGTTTTGCATCTTGAAGCATTACATTTGAAAAAACACAAAGTTGATAACCAAATCTACTTCCTTTTGTTCTCTTCCAAGAACAAGGATGGTGATATATTGCCCAAAGTTCTTCCTCTTTTTGACACCACCCTCCAACCCTCCGAAAGGATTTTTTTCCATTGTAGGATCATCTTTTAGTAGTGGCAAATGTTTAAAAATGATGTTACGTATACCATTGAAATGTCTTTGTATGTATAGCTGGAACCAACTAATTTCTGTGTTTCTGTTTTACAATATTTTGTACTCATAATCGTCCACTCAGGATACCCTCTTATTGACAACCTCTCTAGAATGGAACCTGCTTCTTTATCAAAGTCCTCAGATATACTACTGTACAATGTAATTTCCCTCTTGTGAGTTATTCCGCTGGAATTGAGCTCATTGTGTATTTAGAATGTTGTCTGGTTGCTTGTAATATTGTGTTTCCAGCTGTGAGTTTCCTATGGGTAGACATAATCACTGGTTGTCCTGGTATCCATTTCAAAGTAAGGTTAAAATACCATTTCATTTGGTTGTACAACATGTGTAAACCTGATATTTACATGATTGTCATTGATGTAGGACACAAAGAGTGGTATGGCAGATATTCCACCCTTCCAGATGATCGAGGTATCCTCTATATATCTGCCATACCACTCAATGCAATTCAGATATGGGTTGTTAACTGTATACATGACTTGTTCCTCCCACCAAGACATGGTAAGATTTGCTAATTTAGCACCCATGCTGATGCCACGAACTTGTAAGTAGAATTGTTTGTCAAACACAATAGTTGTTTTTGAGTAATCATGCATCATGAGGTATAGATGTGTATAACGCTACTATGTTACAGTTGAGCCAAATGTAAGAATCCTGCCATACCTATAACTCATGGCTATAACTCAGAACACGGTGAAACAGGGTTGTAATGTAAATCCAACCATGCACAAAGAGATTTACACAACAATCCGATCACGGATACAATCAATCTCCTTGGGAGACAACCAGAGCTTTTGATGAGGTTTGGGAAGAGCGTGTAAAGTGGGGACTATGGGCTATATTGGATTAAATCTTTCAACCTGTTATATCATAAGAGCTACCAATGTTTCACCTTCTTTGAGTATTTTTGACAGTTCAGATGGAGGGTTTGGTAGGGTTTGTTTCCAAGGGTTTATATGTGTAAATGTCGGCCGGGAGGGGGTTTACCTGTTTTTTTTATACAAGCTCTTATTTATTATAACAACAGGACCCCGTTTATGGAGGGATGGTCAGTATCAAGATTAACCATGTTTAACAACGTTAATTGTTCTGAAAAGTCAAAATCATGGTAAAGATTATGGGAAGAGATATTCTGTACAGGAACAGTGATATCTGGGGGTACATTGGAATTATGACTTACCAAAATATTTTTTAACACAAAGCGATTAACATCCTTCATACTTCATTGTATTATATACATCGAAATCCTCTCCAGGAACATAGTTTATGCCTAATGACGAAACATTGTTGTTTGGTTAGAACATGTTCACTGCAGCTCTCCACCAGTTGGGGCTTTATGACAGAGTGTGCCGTCAGAAGCCTCTCCTTAATGCAAAACATATATAAGCCCGCATACAGTCATGAAGGACTCCCTGACTATGAGATCTAAGATTCTCTGATGAGAAAAAAATGTAACTTTTTGGTGTTCATTTAGCGGTATGTGTGAAGAAAACCAGGCACTGGTCATCATCTGTCAAATACAATCCCAACATCTCTGGAGAGACTTGAAAATGGCCGCCCACCAACGTTCACCATCCAACCTGATGGAACTGGAGAGGATCAGCCCACCTCTGAAAAAACGTATTGCATCATTCCCAAGAAGACTTATGGCTTTACTAGCGCAATGGGTGCTTCTACTCAATACTGAGCAAAGGGACTGAACACTTATGACTATGTTATATTTAGTTTTTCTTGTTTAATAAATAAGAAAAACTATCTACATTCCCATTTTCTGTCAAGATGGGGTGCAGAGTGTACATTAATGAGCAAAAAAAAAAAACTAAAGTATGGTGAATTTCAGCTTTAAAACCAAACTATGATCATTAACCCCTAGGGGACTCAGCCTATTTTGGCCTAAAGGACGCGGCCCCATTTTTCAAATATCTGGCCTGTGTCACTATAGTGGTTATAGCTGGGGACGCTATGAGATATCCAGGGGATTTTGAGATTTTTTCTTCTGTGACACATTGTACTTCAAATTAGTTTAAAAATTTGGATGATCTTTTGCGTTTAGTTATGAAAAAAACTAAATTTGGCAAAAATTTGAAAAATTCTTTATTTTCAACGTTCTACAATTCTCTTCTACTTTTGATGCAGATAGTCAAGCACCCAAATAAATTCATAACTTACATTTCCCAAAGGTCTGCTTTATGTTGGCCATGGTTTTTTTAAGATCCACAATTTTTACGAGAATGTTATGAGGCTCGAATTTGGGGCCATTTTTCACATTTTTTGTAAAATCGCCAAGACCGTACTTAGATGGACCTGCTCAACTTCTAATTGAACACGTGAGGGCCTAAATAATAGCTAGAACATCATATATTAACCCCCTTGTGGAAACTAATACCCCTCTATGAAAAACTACTTTTAAGAAGTTTGTTAACCTTCGTGTTTTATAGGGTTAAAACAAACAAACGGAGGTGGAGGTCTGCAAATTGTAATATTTTTTCACAATCCACTCATTTTGGGTGGAAAATTAAACATTTAAATGGATTAAATGAAAAAAACGCTCCACACAGTTTGATACGCTATTTTCGCCCAGTACACTGTACCCATATGTCTGGTATCCTGCTGTATGGCCGCACCCGGGACATAGAAGGGAATGAGCGCCATCAGATCAGATTTGCTTGTCACATGGTACAGGCTATAATTTTTTTCTTTTTTTTATGGGGACCTATAGGGGCTTATTTCTTTGCCACATGAGATATGCACTTTCTAATACATAATTTTGGAGCCCTATAGCTAATTGTGAGATTATATTACTCTTGTTGTGGGAGGAAATGAAAATATCAATTTTTAGGAAATTTTTATGTGGTTTTTTTTTTGGGCCGTTCAACCATACCATGAAAATAGTATTTATTTTTATTCTATGGTCGCCCACGATAATGAAAATACTTCATTTTATTTTTTAATTTTTTTACCATTTTTACTGAATAAAAGTAATTTGGCAAAATGTGTTGTTAATTTTAGCAATCACCGTCTTTCATATGTATAACTTTTTTTATTTTCACCTCACATCTGTTAAAGCTTATTTTATAGCGAGAAAGATGTGCTCTTTGGTTGGGTCTTATTTTAGATGCGTAACTTTTTTAAATCACTTTTTTTAGAGATTTTTAAAGGGCATTAATAAAAATCATCTTTTTCAGAGAGAGTTTTTTTTAGGTTGTTTTTTACGGGGTCACTTTTGCGGATCTAATAACGATTCTGTTTTATATACAGATTGTTACTCGACTCAGGGATACCAAATATGTGTGGGGTTTGTGTATTTTATATCATGGTACTGAATAAAACTATTTGGAGAAAATCTTATTCATTTTAGCATCACCACTTTTTTATATGCATACTTTTTTATTTTTGGCTGACAATCTGGTTAGGGGCTTATTTTATTGCGAGAGCAGTTGTTCTTTTAGTGGGCTTATTAGAGTGCAATAAAATTTTTTTAAAATCACTTTTTAGAGCATTTGTTTAGAGGGTATTAATAAAATTATCTTTTTTCGGAACGTTTTTTTTTGGTTTTTTTCCTCCGCCGTTTACCGTCGGTCCAGAACAATTCTGTTTTTTATGCGATTGTTACGGCACGCGGCAAACCAAATATGCGGGGGTTTTTTTGTGTTTTTATGTTTTTGAGCTTTATTAGTGGTTTTTATGAAAAGTGAACATTTTAGGGGCTTATATTTGTTATGTATTTATTTTTATTTATATATTGTATGGTTCATTGTTTTGCATTTTTTAACATACATACTTAAACTTAACCATTGATGTCTCTGATCACTGGATTTAAGTTCAATACATGCTACTACACTACCATTTCTTTGTAGAAGCGTGTAACTGTCTGAGCAAGCTTGCGCATGCTCAGACGAGTTGCAAGTCAACCCGGAAGGGATCTGGCTGCCAGGGGAGACCGCAGCTCCGGGGCACATGCCATTCCTCGAGCTGCCCGAAGGGATCAGATCCCCGGTAAGCGGCACGGGGATCCGATCCACAGCAGGAACACCCTACACGCCGCGGTCAGCTTGACCGCGGCGTGTAAGGGTTTAACACCGGATCGAGCCGGCTCCGATCGCGGGTGTTAGCGCAGCTTCAGCTGAACTAGATACCGTACAGCCGCTGCTATCTGACCTTGGCTTACCGGGCCGTGAGCCGGTCCCGAAGCTGGACGTTATACGAGCTACGTCCCGTTGGCTCAAGTCTCTACGCCCTCGGAGACGGATAATAGACGTCGTGGTGCCCTAGGGGTTAAAGGAAAATAACATTTAAATAAACAAAAAACAAACATACTTTACCCTTCTCTCCTCCTCATTCTGATCCTGGCATGGTCTATAATAGCTCAGTCTGCTTAATTATACATGCCCCAGCATCTCCCTCTTCCATGATGGGAGAGGGAGGTGCTGGGGCATGCATAATTAGCAGCCTGGAGCTCCAGACATTTTCTCCCCACACACCTGGCTGCTAATTATATGCCTGGCATGTCAAGATTAAAGAAGACCAGCGCCGGTATCGGCATGAAGAGGAGCGGAGGTGAGTATGTCTGGTTTGTTTTGTGTTTATTTAACTGGTTGTTTTCCTTTTAACAGCACCTGTCACCAAGAATGTCATTTTTAGCTGGTGACAGGTTCCAATAGCCTCTGCTGTTCAGGCTGTTCCGGTTTTCGCTTCTGGCTTCTTTAACATCTTTACAAATGTTCTACATTTTTTTCTTGCAAGGTTATTGGTCATGTAAGACCAGCTCCCCTTTCACTTCATCCCCCCTCCCCTTCGCATTCCCCTCTCACTCTTCCCTACACAGAGCAACCTATCCCTTAGTACTCCCCTTTGCATCCCCCAAAAAAACTCTTTCTTTGTGAATATTTGTGTCAACATGGCTGAAATAGAAATTGCCACCTACAATGTCAGAGGTCTGGGCACACAACAAAAATGAAGCCAAGTTTTGCGGCACGTAACAAGAAAACAGCATATCAATAATAACAAGAAACATTTTAAGCAGGGAAAATTCTGCGTCTTCCCCACAAGAAGATGTGGTGGTACATAGTGCCTACATTACCACACATTGCATTTCACAAGAACTTCGTTTTACATTGTTAGCAGAACTATGACTTATAAAAGGCAAACTGGACAACAGATATTCACTGGCTCACATTTACGCCCCTAACAAAGGCCAACATGGGTGGTTTTGCCAGTTTGTCAAAACTTAAAAAACTTTCAGCAAAGTTTGGTAACAGAGGATATAACTATTGGCCATCAATCCCACACAGACACCAAAGTGTATACGGTATTCTCAGCAACATACCATGTTTGGATTTGTTTGTTTCTAGAGACACTTGTCCTTTGGTGGCAGCAGTGGACATTCGCCAGATCTTATTTCAGATCATGCAGCGTGTCTTCCTGAAACTTCACCCAGGAGCTCCCGAAGGTGATTGGGGGATGGAAATTGAATATGAACTTTAAGAAGATTGCGGCATGTAGCTAGGATTGAAAGCATGTTTAATACCTACTTCAGAGAAGAACAGGTGCATCCCATTTGGTCACAAACTTTTGATAATCTCTAAATAGTTATTTTCTAGAGAGTTCATCTCATTAAGGGTACAACGTTCATAGGGCCTGCCAGTATGGTTTAAATTAGTTATTAAACTAGATTTCTTCAGGCCTCGCAACTCATCGCCATAAAAAACTAATTGAAGAAGAGACCATGACTTAGCTAATTTATCTCTGCAATGCATATGGTGCATATGTTAAACATTCAACATTTTTAAGATGTACAATCTGAACATTGCTTTACTGTACACTCTATCTTGGTTAGTTGTTCATATTCTAGCCTGTCATCTATGTACACATAGAAACTGCACCTGAGCCAAGATTACTACATAGATGTAGGGCTAGAAAGAAGCTACTACATATAGATACATTACCAGAACCACTACGCTACTACAATAGAAACAACGCACCCAGATTCTACATACGAGACCTGAGTACAAACAGACTTATATTGCATCAATTATCAGTGTCTCATGAGCTCTGTTTCTCTTGCTCCCCTGAGTAACCAACATTGAACTTGTCAATATAATACACCACCCTCACTGTTGCCAATATAGTAACACAATGCCCCAACAGTAGCCAAATTGTAACAGTGAACAGCTATGTAGTCCTTATAGTGACAATGGCTCCAAGATAGCCAACAGTCCACATGCCATCTGTAGCCAATAGTCACAGGGCTCCCAAGTAGTGGCCACCATTTTGCCAATAGTAACAATGATTCAGTTGCCAGTACTAACTGTGCCCCCAGTTCCAGCAGTAACAATGGCCCCCAGTAGTTTTAATAGTAACAGTGGCCCTAGTATCATTATTAATGGTAGCCGCTCATTGGCAAAGTAAAAGTGTTTCCCCACTTGCCCAATTAAAAAATACAAAGATCCAGATCCCACCTCCCATTGCACCAACGCAAGAACGTGTGATATCATTGGAGACCCATGCATCACTAAATGGCAACACATGCTGCCATATTGACATTAGACCTTTGGGTTGTATTATTATTGCCACGCTCATGCGTAGCCCAATACATCAAGAGGCTTCGGCCATGGATGTATCCAGCAGGGTCCGCGCTAAGCCTTATCCTGCCGTGGAAGCGCCCTCCTGGTGTAGAATAAATGCAGCCAGCAACTTTTCACATGTGAAAATGGGCGTGTGGACATAACACTCCATGCTGACCCCCTCCCTTGCCACGCCCAACGCTCACCTGGCGAGAAGGTGGGGGATTGTGGAAAATATCGCAATTGCTAGCAATAATCTAGCATTTGTGATATTTTCAGGGCTTCTATGCCACTGATTTGGGTGCAGAGGTCCTAACAAATACCCCTCATTGGGGACCATTTACTTACCCGCGATCCCGCTGTGCCTTGTCCGATGAGGATTTGGGTGTGCCCGATTCACTAGTCGTGTGTCAATTTCCTTCAGGTGTCGCTCCGCGCCGAGGTCCGCCGAGGTTCACCATTTTCGGTTTTTTTAATTCCGTCCAGCCCCCCCTCCTGATTTCTGGTCGCGTGCAGCTGGTCACCGATGCACCACAATCAGTCCGTCGCTTGGCAATTCGCCACAAAACGGAAATATTAGGGAAAATCCGATGGAATCGCTGTCCGTGGGCCCTTAGTAATGTGCCCCGTTGTCTATTGTTTGGCATTGTTTAAGCACAGTGTGGTGGCAAATGCGCGTTTTGGCGACGTTCCATTGCAATCACAATGGAACATTAAGGACCGTGAAAATCCTTCTGACAAGACCTGATGCACCAAATGAATTCCTTGCATACATGTGTTTCAGCAATACCTGAATTCATGGATGTGTGACTTTCAATTGAACTGCATGTTTTGAAGCAAATTTGACGCCAGGTCTGTCTCCAAATTTTGACAGTATTTTGCAACTTTTTATGTCACAACACACTACATAGCATAGAGAACCTGCCAGCAGATTTATAAAGGGCTAACACTTACCTTAAATGAACTGTACGGCAGAAAATACATATAGAACTGTCTGGAAGGAGCCAAATTAATCAAAAGTGAAAATACTGAGACTTTCAGACCCCCCCTCCTCTCTGATAAGTGAGGTGAGTGCCTATGTGATGGGCCAGTGGTAGTGCACCACAGTGCTCATTAGCATCAGAATAGATATGTCAGAGATGTTACAAATGTTCTGAACAACAATATTTCGTGTTTCCTAAGCTCGGATGTGTGGTAGTATCCTTTTAAACTTATGATCCTCACAAGGATTGCACGTGTGCAATTTTTAAACGTACTGTAGATGTTGCTCTTGAACACTTTGTATTTCTGGAGCGTGGCTTTGAGATAAGCAGTGAGAGGGACTATACCAAACCAGTTGCCAGTCCAGCTATTGTTACAACATGGGGGAGAGGTCAGCTAATCTCAGAACTGGGAACCGCACCACAAGCAAAGGATGATGATCAATTCAGCACTACTATTTTATTTAAAGAAATATTTTCACATTTTTGAATACTGGTTTAAACAAAAACATGCGACACAGCAACAACTGAGCACCAGAAAAAAACGAGAAAACAAGATGTGAAACGTTTTATCGATTGAAACAAACCGGCCACTGCTGAGATGACAGACTGTTAGATGCCCAAGTTGCTATATACTTTCAAATCCTCATGTTACTGCAAAAGCACAGGGAAAGTTCTGTATTGGTGGAGACGGCAAAGGAGAGAAACACTACTCCACAGGATATGGTAATTTTTTCATCTGGCATTTTCTCTTTTTAGTATTAGTCATATGCGATAAATAAGAATACAATATGACTATACCAAACAAACAAATATTTATGAGTTTTCTACCCAGTGCGTTTAAATGTCATGTCCAAGATCAAAACTATATACGGGTGTTTTTTCATAAATCTGATGTTACAGTTAAAGTCTGTTTGCCTGCTCCATTATGTGGTTAAGAGTGTCCCTGTAAGCATATAAACAACAATAATGTGAGAACATTTTAATGGAAATACCACTAACTCGCACATAATGTCATCAAACAAAACTATCTGTATTTTTATGTCCTTAAAACTTTTTACTTTCAACTGTGCATCAGGCTTAAGATGCTCCTACATATAAAAGCATATGGATGTTTGAATGATTGTATGGGGAGATCCCCACTATCCCCTAATACAGTGGTAGCGAACCTATGGCACAGGTGCCAGAGGTGGCACTCATACCCTCTCTATGGGCACCCCGCGCCATCGCCCCAGCCAGAGTTTACTAGACAGGACTCATGGCCTCTTGCCATCCCAGGCAGCCCAGACCCAGAACAAGCTACAATGATAACCAAAGCTTTTGTCTCCTTCTTTCTCTACTGTTTGGTGTCCCTCAGTTGCCTATACAATTTAAACATGTCCGCAGAGCATGGAGTAATAAGCTACGGTTTAAATTGTCGCATCGGCACTTTCGAAAAATAATGTGTGTTTTGATGTAGTTTTGGGCACTCGGCGTCTATAGGTTTGCCATCACTGCCCTAATAGAATTATAGGAAAGATAAGGAAAATGATAAAGCTGATGCATTTACATTTTTATGTACCAATTGTTTGTTACAACTATTACAACTGTCAAGGAAGCCAATTTAGGTCAGATTTTTCAATTATATCATGACACAAGTCTCTTAATTTTGCACCAGAAACCATCTCACTGTTAAATTAAAGATTTTTGGTGCATTTTTCATGTATATGTCAACAAATACACATATAACTTTAGACTTTGGATTCTTAAACTTAGCTATATTTACCATCCATCATCAAACACTTTGATAAGTCTGACGCACCTTAACCACTGTCGGTCTAATTTTGACAACTGCCATACACATAAGCACGCTGACAACATCACAAAAAAAAAGTGTGATTTTATCTGAACATCTTTATCTATTGTTCCATAAGCCAGTTCTCATGATATCTATACACAATTGTTGGTGCTTTTTGTAGTAGACAGGCCTCGTCACATGCACTCGTACCAGTCTGAGGCTACATGCACACGAATGTGTGGGCGACCAGCCGTAGCCTAGCAGGAACACAGCCGAGCCATGGAGAGGAGGAGGGGTGACCCTTCCCATCCCCATAGAAATGCACAGAGCATGGCGCCATAACACAAAGAAAGATAGGGCATGTCCTATCTTATCCCCGTGTACAGAGCGGTACAGTGCTGTATGTGTGCTGCAACATATGTGTGGCCATTTCATTCTTGTGGTTGTACTTACGCCCCCCATACGATAGTGTGAATGGGGCCTAGCAGTACCCCATATGCAGTAAACAGTTATCCACTGAATGTTCTGACACCTTTCTATCATTAACTACCACAGCATTTTTGGGGTTCTTTCACTTGTCACATTTTTATAATGTTCTTGTTTAAAGAGGGCCTTTCATCACCTCCAGCCACTGCAACACTTTGTGCCCTTTAATACCTGTTGCTCCACTGATTCCAACAAAGTTACTTTTTTTTCCTCGAGCCACAAGGGATCATGATCAATCAGAATTGGTAAAATTGGCACCCTTTCTGCAGTCAGGTTCTGCAGTCAGGTTCTTGGTCGCAGCCTGGTACCACTAACCAGAGATTAGAGTAACATATTGGGGCAGATTTATCAAGCTGTTTGAAAGTCAGAATATTCCTAGTTGCCCATGGCAACCAATCACAGCTCCCCTTTAAAATATTCATGAGCACTGGTAAAATGAAAGCTGAGCTGTAATTGGTTGCCATGGGCAACTAGGAATATTCTGACTTCCAGACAGCTTGATAAATCTGCCGCATTAACTTATTGGGGTTTTAAGCCTATGTCAACGATTGCTTAGGGACCGTAGTGGTTAGAGGAAATATTCCAACTGCCCTGGTGGAAGGATACTAGGGGTTGGAGTTGGTGGAAAAAGCTGCCATGAACAGTTATATCATCATTTTTATAGTTTTGTCCATCAGTTATTGATAGCGAAAAAATTGACTGCAATGTGCAATTTTACAATTTTTATGTTCCCATAAATTAGGTTGCCCGACTGAAAAACTCTAGGAGAAATAGAGATCACCAGCTGCAGGATCATCAAGTAAAGAAGCTAAAAGATCATAATCACATGTTGAACTCTAGTGAAGAGAAGATTGATTTACTAAAGGCAAGTTCAGGCTACATCATTACCAAAGGATTTAATTTAAATCTTTTCACTAGTTACAGTCACTTTAACAATATTTCATATACACAATCATATGCTGTATTTTGTGATTTAACCTTGACATTGATGCTATAATGCCAATATAAGCTGAGAACAGATTTCAAAAGTGTGTTAGATACAGACCTGCACAATGGAAATAATGAGTATTTGTAAATGAATAAATACATTTGTAAATAAATATCAAGCTTGAAAAAAACTGTGTGTTATTTTAACAAATCTTAATAGTGATATAAAAATATCTGCTTTTTAGGTAAACGGAATTAGTACGCCAGATCCCAGGGCAAAAGATGATACACAGCTGCGCTATCTTGCAGAGGCTCACACCAAGCAAATCGGAGAAATTATGTCTCAGAACAGATTGTTGGAAAAACAGAGAGATAGTATGTTGCACTATTCACTAGTCAAGTAAATTCCGTTTATGAATACTGTTATATTTCTTTTTTTTAGAAGTACATTATTTACAAATATAGCTTGTGGTACTTAATATATCTGCCCTAACTGTATTTACAACTGGTTGCCCAAAGGTAAAATTACCCTTTTCCCACTCACAATATAAAATAAAGATGTGGATAATTGAAGCTTAAACTTAAAGGGGTGTTCCCATTTTGCCAAGTTAATGTTATTGTTTGCATAACAAAAATGATAACATTTTCCAGTATACTTTCTGTATTAATTCCTCATGGTTTTCTACATCTCTGCTTCCTGTCATTCTATAGAAATCTTCTATGTTTACTTCCACTGGATAGAAATCTGTCCATGGTCACACAGGTGCACGGCTCGTTAGTGATCATAGAGAGTAATCAGAGTTGTGCTTTCAACGAGCCGTGCACCGTGTGACCATGGTCCAAATTTCTATCCCTGGATAAATTAATGAGCTTTTCCTTATAGACTTGACACGAACATAGGTCCTAGAAAAACGTGAGTATTGATTACCAGAAGTGTATGGGGAAAATTGTAGAACTTTTTATTATCAAACACAAGATTTATTTTCTGAAATGGAAATAACCCTTTAATTATCACATAGTCAAGAGACAAACTTCCTAGTTGAACCCCTTACTGACTGTGACATAATATGCGTCACATGTCGGTTGTGGGTGTATGGATAGGGCGTCCACAGTGATTTGTCCCAGCTTATACCGTTAGTTTTTATTGGGCACCTTGTTCGATTTCGTTAAACCGATTTGGGGTGCAACCACAGTAAGTCTCAACACCAAAAGAGACCAAGAGGTAATTCAATAGGCAAGATTTTTGGTTGTGGGCACTCTCCCAAAAAACGGCTTCGGGAAATTAATTATATAAAAGGTTAATTCTAAAAAGGATAAAAATACAACAGAACAATTAATTTTTAAAAATGCAAACAAGGCCAATACAGTGTTTTTAGACAGATTACCAACTATGGTACATATGTATACTGTGTATACTGTAATGTCCCTAGACAATGAGGATGCAGGGACTTTAGTTCCACCGGCAAGTCCCTAACACACAGATGTGGGGACATGTTTATCGTCCTTTTCCCATTTGGTTCTTCCTTGAAGGTGTACACAAAGAAAATAGATAATGTAAAAGATTATACAAAGGGAAAATTTAAAACATTCATGTAAAAACAAACGTAGATGTAAAAAAATTTTTTATATTGGAGATGGATTGATATCCAGGAAGTTTGTTGACTGACAGGAATGCAGGGCCTACACCTGTAGTGTCTCTTACAAGATCTTTTTTGAACAGTTTCAAATGAAACAGAGTACAAATTTGGAATATAGATGTTACTATCTATTAAATTTAATCACGATAGTTTTGAACCAAGTGCTGTATGAATACCTCTATGTTTCGAAGTTTTTCCGCCCTTGGTGGTCTACGGGAGTGACCAAACACAGCCAAGCGGCCGTGTTGAGTGTTTAGTGGCGTTTGCCCCACGTGTAAATGGCGTCCGTGAATGCCGTTCCAGGACACGCTGGTCCTGGGGATGTTGACTCAGACGTTCCTATTCCCACTGAGCGCTATTGTGGTGGTTCTTACAAGTTTTGGGTTTTGGGGGGACCGAAAGTTAGCCACATGTGCTGGTATCAACCTGACGAATGTGTCATTTGGTTACGGTTTTTACCTCCATCCCCATTTACAGAAAGGCCATAAATTTCAAGTTCCTGGGGTTAAGAACCCCCTTGGTAGCCTAGTGGTCAAAGGTGAAAAATCTACCTAGACTCTGTTTTTTGGGACATTTTGGCAATATAATCCCCACCTCGCAAATCTCGTTTTTAAGGACTGTATTGCACAAATTTAATTGTGTTACATCCATATTTATGGGCTGTTTTTAAAGTGTTTTTGATAAGTATGTGTTTTTCCAACCCTTTTTTTAAATATTTTAAATGCTCAGAAATCCTCTTGCCCCTTAGGGGTCTGATCGTCCTCCCAATAATATTGCCTGCCTTACAGGGACAAGTTTATTCATAAATTACCCCACTACTGCTGCAGGTAAAGAATTCATATAATGTGTACTAGTTTATTGCTGGATGACTTGACTTGATTGGGTTCAACCAAGTTTTTTTGATTTTGGTGTTTTTTGGTTTAGTTTTTATGGAATGGAGCTTATTTGGAGCCTTAGTTGTAAATTATGGTGTTTGTCAGTAGGATTGTGTGGAGTGTTTTATCATTCCTCAAAATATCCCAGTGTTTAGTTAATGATTTTTTTTGTAAGTTTTTTTGTAACTGCGTGTTTTGTATGTAAAATATTTTTACTTTGTTATCTGTCTGTCACGGGTTAATTTGCATGTTTGTGGAGGTATGGTTTTTTTTTCTTTTAGTAGATCCTCTCTTTTTAAGTTGTCCTTCGCTTTTTGTTAGCTGGTGTTAAGATGTAGTGTATAGTCCCTTTTCTTGAATTGTGTTGTTTAGTCTGGCATTTCGCTTTCCCTCCTCACACTTCTCAATTGTTGTGCAATTTCCTCCCCTTAGGCGTCTGTTAATTGGCCATAGGGCACGTTTTCTAGCCACCCCCCTTTGGGAGTGCCAGCTATGTCTAGGATATGTAACTATTTTGGATGTTGTTTTTTTTTTGTATGTAACTGCATTCAGTTTTCCATCTTATTATTCTTTTGTAATCCCAAAATTTCCTACCCGTATTTTTACTTTATATTAGGTGAAAATGTAGGTTTGAATGTGTTTAATTAATTTATTGTTGTGATAAATCATTTAACTCCACTCACCTTTCTGTCCCCAGATTAAATGACATCCAATCTATATACGGTGCCAGAGCACCAGGCCCTTCACCATCATGCTATCTATGGTTTATTCTTCCCCAATAGGGCCCATAATAGATTAGCATTGCTTGGTGCCGAACCTGGTGGCATGGCCTGTACCGAATACTTGGAGGTAAAATTCAGCCTCAAAGTAAAAATATTAATGTTTCTTGATGAGATGCTTTCTGATCTTCAATAGCACTCCACAAAGATGATGCTTTTGATTCACGGATGTCCATATCCCTTTGACAGGGCCCTACATCAACTATGTTAAATTGATATTTGCTTTATGCAAACTGTTCACTTACATGCGTTACTAAACATTGTTATGACTTTGATTAATGACCTATTGTTTAGTCCCTGGGGCCACCTGCGCCTGCGTGCGCGAGGGTCCGCTCGGGGTTAATCTTCCTGTTTCTGTACAATTTCTGTGCCTTACAATGTCCGATTCTTGTTTGTACCACATATCTTGTTCAATAAAAGAATGTATGCAAAAAAAACCAGTAAAAAAAAAAATACTAATAATTAATGTTCTAAATAAAACGAATACAGTCCAGTAGAAAAGAATTTGTTAGTTTTTAAGTCTCCCATTTGATTATATATGCCCTCTACAGCCCTTAATGCCTAAGTCCTTATTTAATACATGTTAAATAAAACGGACAAACTTTAATTTTCTGCCCTCCTGTCCGTTCAACACACCTCCTGAATACCAATTCACCCTTCCAATATATTTTTTTTTATATCTACTTGGTTTTACATGAATTTTTAATTTTTCCTTGTTGTATATTTTTTTTTCAACATATCTCATCCGCTTTTGTGTCATCAGAAGAACCAATCGAAAGACCGACCAGGTCCCCACATCCTCTGTTTAGGAACTTGCTTTCGGGATACTATAGCATATATGTTACATATAAGGGGGTCATTTACTAAGGGCCCGATTCGCGTTTTTTCCGACCGTGTTTTACCCGAATATTTCCCGAATTTGCCGCCGATGTACTGAACTTGCCCCGGGTTTTTTTGGCGCACGCGATCGAAATTTTGGCGCTCGGGCGCCGTAATGCACGCGACGGATCCGGGGGCGTGGCACGAACGAAAACCCCGAAACGTATCGGAAAACCGCCGCTTTAAAAAAAAAATTGTGTCGCGAAAAATTTCAACTCACCTTCATCTTGGATAGGCCGTTGTTTTCGAGTGCATCCAGTGGACTTTCAGCGCAGCAGCGCCACCTGGTGGACGTCAGAGAACTGCCTTTGATGAATCCCGCCGGACCCGAATCCAGTGCAGAGAACGCGCCGCCTGGATCGCGAAACGGACCGGGTTAAGTAAATGTGCCCATAGTGTTTTGGTGTTTAATTGAATTCGTACGTAATACCATTCCTAGAGGAGGAGTATTATAAGACAACCAATAGAAGGACCAACTAAGTCCCTGCATCCCTCCGTGTCTAGGACATTACAGTATACACCAGTATACTTGTACCCATAGTTTGGTAACTCTGTCCTCAACCTGTATTGCCTGTTGCATTTTTAAAAATTAATTGTCTGTTGTATTTTTTAAAAATGTATTGTCTGTTTTGTATTTTTTATCCTTTTAGAAATTAAATTATATATAATTAATTCCCGGAAGCCGTTTTTTTGAGAGGCCAACACCACAAATCACAGTATTTGTACTACCAACAGTTCCTTTTATAACTTAATAGTTTCCACTTCCCTGAAGTATAGAGATTATTTACTTCTTGTTCACTGTCATAAAAAAAAAGTCCTGAAAATAAGAAGTTTGTAAGAAGAATGTCTGCAGTGTCCCACTGTTTGGTATTAAATGTTTAGTTGCAGGAAATCTTCTATGTTTACTTCCACTGGATAGAAATCTGTCCATGGTCACACAGGTGCACGGCTCGTTAGTATCATAGAGAGTAATCAGAGTTGTGCGTTACAACGAGCCGTGCACCTGTGTGACCATGGTCAGATTTCTATCCACTGGAAATAAATAATGAAGCTTTCTATAGAATGACACGAACAGAGGTCTAGAAAACTGTGAGTAATTGATTCAGAAGTGTATGGGAAAATTGTAGAACTTTTTATTATCAAACACAAGATTTATTTTCTGAAATGGAAATAACCCTTTAATTATCACATAGTCAAGAGACAAACTTCCTAGTTGAACCCCTTACTGACTGTGACATAATATGCGTCACATGTCGGTTGTGGGTGTATGGATAGGGCGTCCACAGTGATTTGTCCCAGCTTATACCGTTAGTTTTTATTGGGCACCTTGTTCGATTTCGTTAAACCGATTTGGGGTGCAACCACAGTAAGTCTCAACACCAAAAGAGACCAAGAGGTAATTCAATAGGCAAGATTTTTGGTTGTGGGCACTCTCCCAAAAAACGGCTTCGGGAAATTAATTATATAAAAGGTTAATTCTAAAAAGGATAAAAATACAACAGAACAATTAATTTTTAAAAATGCAAACAAGGCCAATACAGTGTTTTTAGACAGATTACCAACTATGGTACATATGTATACTGTGTATACTGTAATGTCCCTAGACAATGAGGATGCAGGGACTTTAGTTCCACCGGCAAGTCCCTAACACACAGATGTGGGGACATGTTTATCGTCCTTTTCCCATTTGGTTCTTCCTTGAAGGTGTACACAAAGAAAATAGATAATGTAAAAGATTATACAAAGGGAAAATTTAAAACATTCATGTAAAAACAAACGTAGATGTAAAAAAATTTTTTATATTGGAGATGGATTGATATCCAGGAAGTTTGTTGACTGACAGGAATGCAGGGCCTACACCTGTAGTGTCTCTTACAAGATCTTTTTTGAACAGTTTCAAATGAAACAGAGTACAAATTTGGAATATAGATGTTACTATCTATTAAATTTAATCACGATAGTTTTGAACCAAGTGCTGTATGAATACCTCTATGTTTCGAAGTTTTTCCGCCCTTGGTGGTCTACGGGAGTGACCAAACACAGCCAAGCGGCCGTGTTGAGTGTTTAGTGGCGTTTGCCCCACGTGTAAATGGCGTCCGTGAATGCCGTTCCAGGACACGCTGGTCCTGGGGATGTTGACTCAGACGTTCCTATTCCCACTGAGCGCTATTGTGGTGGTTCTTACAAGTTTTGGGTTTTGGGGGGACCGAAAGTTAGCCACATGTGCTGGTATCAACCTGACGAATGTGTCATTTGGTTACGGTTTTTACCTCCATCCCCATTTACAGAAAGGCCATAAATTTCAAGTTCCTGGGGTTAAGAACCCCCTTGGTAGCCTAGTGGTCAAAGGTGAAAAATCTACCTAGACTCTGTTTTTTGGGACATTTTGGCAATATAATCCCCACCTCGCAAATCTCGTTTTTAAGGACTGTATTGCACAAATTTAATTGTGTTACATCCATATTTATGGGCTGTTTTTAAAGTGTTTTTGATAAGTATGTGTTTTTCCAACCCTTTTTTTAAATATTTTAAATGCTCAGAAATCCTCTTGCCCCTTAGGGGTCTGATCGTCCTCCCAATAATATTGCCTGCCTTACAGGGACAAGTTTATTCATAAATTACCCCACTACTGCTGCAGGTAAAGAATTCATATAATGTGTACTAGTTTATTGCTGGATGACTTGACTTGATTGGGTTCAACCAAGTTTTTTTGATTTTGGTGTTTTTTGGTTTAGTTTTTATGGAATGGAGCTTATTTGGAGCCTTAGTTGTAAATTATGGTGTTTGTCAGTAGGATTGTGTGGAGTGTTTTATCATTCCTCAAAATATCCCAGTGTTTAGTTAATGATTTTTTTTGTAAGTTTTTTTGTAACTGCGTGTTTTGTATGTAAAATATTTTTACTTTGTTATCTGTCTGTCACGGGTTAATTTGCATGTTTGTGGAGGTATGGTTTTTTTTTCTTTTAGTAGATCCTCTCTTTTTAAGTTGTCCTTCGCTTTTTGTTAGCTGGTGTTAAGATGTAGTGTATAGTCCCTTTTCTTGAATTGTGTTGTTTAGTCTGGCATTTCGCTTTCCCTCCTCACACTTCTCAATTGTTGTGCAATTTCCTCCCCTTAGGCGTCTGTTAATTGGCCATAGGGCACGTTTTCTAGCCACCCCCCTTTGGGAGTGCCAGCTATGTCTAGGATATGTAACTATTTTGGATGTTGTTTTTTTTTTGTATGTAACTGCATTCAGTTTTCCATCTTATTATTCTTTTGTAATCCCAAAATTTCCTACCCGTATTTTTACTTTATATTAGGTGAAAATGTAGGTTTGAATGTGTTTAATTAATTTATTGTTGTGATAAATCATTTAACTCCACTCACCTTTCTGTCCCCAGATTAAATGACATCCAATCTATATACGGTGCCAGAGCACCAGGCCCTTCACCATCATGCTATCTATGGTTTATTCTTCCCCAATAGGGCCCATAATAGATTAGCATTGCTTGGTGCCGAACCTGGTGGCATGGCCTGTACCGAATACTTGGAGGTAAAATTCAGCCTCAAAGTAAAAATATTAATGTTTCTTGATGAGATGCTTTCTGATCTTCAATAGCACTCCACAAAGATGATGCTTTTGATTCACGGATGTCCATATCCCTTTGACAGGGCCCTACATCAACTATGTTAAATTGATATTTGCTTTATGCAAACTGTTCACTTACATGCGTTACTAAACATTGTTATGACTTTGATTAATGACCTATTGTTTAGTCCCTGGGGCCACCTGCGCCTGCGTGCGCGAGGGTCCGCTCGGGGTTAATCTTCCTGTTTCTGTACAATTTCTGTGCCTTACAATGTCCGATTCTTGTTTGTACCACATATCTTGTTCAATAAAAGAATGTATGCAAAAAAAACCAGTAAAAAAAAAAATACTAATAATTAATGTTCTAAATAAAACGAATACAGTCCAGTAGAAAAGAATTTGTTAGTTTTTAAGTCTCCCATTTGATTATATATGCCCTCTACAGCCCTTAATGCCTAAGTCCTTATTTAATACATGTTAAATAAAACGGACAAACTTTAATTTTCTGCCCTCCTGTCCGTTCAACACACCTCCTGAATACCAATTCACCCTTCCAATATATTTTTTTTTATATCTACTTGGTTTTACATGAATTTTTAATTTTTCCTTGTTGTATATTTTTTTTTCAACATATCTCATCCGCTTTTGTGTCATCAGAAGAACCAATCGAAAGACCGACCAGGTCCCCACATCCTCTGTTTAGGAACTTGCTTTCGGGATACTATAGCATATATGTTACATATAAGGGGGTCATTTACTAAGGGCCCGATTCGCGTTTTTTCCGACCGTGTTTTACCCGAATATTTCCCGAATTTGCCGCCGATGTACTGAACTTGCCCCGGGTTTTTTTGGCGCACGCGATCGAAATTTTGGCGCTCGGGCGCCGTAATGCACGCGACGGATCCGGGGGCGTGGCACGAACGAAAACCCCGAAACGTATCGGAAAACCGCCGCTTTAAAAAAAAAATTGTGTCGCGAAAAATTTCAACTCACCTTCATCTTGGATAGGCCGTTGTTTTCGAGTGCATCCAGTGGACTTTCAGCGCAGCAGCGCCACCTGGTGGACGTCAGAGAACTGCCTTTGATGAATCCCGCCGGACCCGAATCCAGTGCAGAGAACGCGCCGCCTGGATCGCGAAACGGACCGGGTTAAGTAAATGTGCCCATAGTGTTTTGGTGTTTAATTGAATTCGTACGTAATACCATTCCTAGAGGAGGAGTATTATAAGACAACCAATAGAAGGACCAACTAAGTCCCTGCATCCCTCCGTGTCTAGGACATTACAGTATACACCAGTATACTTGTACCCATAGTTTGGTAACTCTGTCCTCAACCTGTATTGCCTGTTGCATTTTTAAAAATTAATTGTCTGTTGTATTTTTTAAAAATGTATTGTCTGTTTTGTATTTTTTATCCTTTTAGAAATTAAATTATATATAATTAATTCCCGGAAGCCGTTTTTTTGAGAGGCCAACACCACAAATCACAGTATTTGTACTACCAACAGTTCCTTTTATAACTTAATAGTTTCCACTTCCCTGAAGTATAGAGATTATTTACTTCTTGTTCACTGTCATAAAAAAAAAGTCCTGAAAATAAGAAGTTTGTAAGAAGAATGTCTGCAGTGTCCCACTGTTTGGTATTAAATGTTTAGTTGCAGGAAATCTTCTATGTTTACTTCCACTGGATAGAAATCTGTCCATGGTCAGATTTCTATCCACTGGAAATAAATAATGAAGCTTTCTATAGAATGACACGAACAGAGATCTAGAAAACTGTGAGTAATTGATTCAGAAGTGTATGGGAAAATTGTAGAACTTTTCATTATTCAAACAACAACATTTATTTTCTGAAATGGAAATACCCACTTTAATTATGCACATAGTCAAAGAGACTAAAACTTCTAGTTAACCCCTTACTGACATGTGACATAATAATGCGTCACATGTCGGTTGTGGGTGTATGGAGAGGGCTCACAGTGATTTGTCAGCTATACCGTTAGTTTATTGGCACTTGTCGATTTCTGTTAAACCGATTTTGGGTGCAACCACAGTAAGTCTCAACACCAAAAGAGACCAAGGAGGATAATTCAATAGCAGATTTTGTGGTTGTGGGCACTCTCAAAAAACGGCTTCGGGAATTAATTATATAAAATGTTAATTTCTAAAAAGGATAAAAAATACAACAGACAATTAATTTTTAAAAATGCAACAGGCAATACAGTGTTATAGACAGATTACCAAATATGGGTACATATGTATACTGTGTATACGGGACTTAGTTGGTCCTTTTCTATTTGGTTCTGATAATACTCCTCCTCGTGGGAATAGTATTACGTACGAATTCAAACACAAACACTATATGTACATATATGCTATAGTATCCCGAGCAAGTCCTAAACATGAGGATGTGGGGACCTGTTCGGTCCTTTTCCATTTGGTTCTTCTGATAGGTGTACACAAAAGGATAGATATGTAAAAAGATATACAAGGAAAAATTAAAAATTCATGTAAAAACACGTAGATGTAAAAAAATGTATATTGGATGTGAATTGATATCCAGGAGGTTTGTTGACTGACAGGATGCAGGGCCCTACACCTGTAGTGTCTCTTACAGATTGTTTTTTGAACAGTTCAAATGAAACAGAGTACAATTTTGAATATAGATGTGAATTGATATCCAGGAAGTTTGTTGACTGACAGGATGCAGGGCCCTACACCTGTAGTGTCTCTTACAGATCATTTTTTGAACAGTTCAAATGAAACAGAGTACAATTTTGAATATAGATGTTACTATATATTTAAATTTAAATCACGATTAGTTGACAAGTGCTGGTATGAATACCTCTATGTTCGAGTTTCCGCTTGTGGTATACGGGAGTGACCAAACGCCAAGCGCCGTGTGGAGTGTTTATTGGCCGTTTTCCACGTGTAATGGCGTCCGTGAATGCCGTCCAGGAACGCTGTCTGGGGATGTTGACTCAGACGTTCCTATTCCACTGAGCGGCTATTGTGGTGTTCTTACAAGTTTTGGGTTGGGGGGACCGGAAAGTAGCCACATGTGCTGGTATGCAGCCGGACGAATGTGTCAGTGTTACGGTTACCTCCATCCAATTTACAGAAAGCCATAAATTTCAAGTTCTGCGTTAAGACCCCTTGGTAGCATGGACTGTATTGCACAAAATTTTAATTGTGTTACATCCATATTATGGGCTGTTTTAAAGTGTTTTGATAAAGTATGTGTTTCCAACCCTTTTATAATATTTCTTAAATGCTCAGAAATCCTCTCCCTTAGGGGTCTGCTCGTCCTCCCAATATATTGCCTCTTACAGGGACAAGTTATCAAATAAATTACCCCACTACTGCTGCAGGTAAGGAATTCATTTATATTGTATACTAGTTTATTGCTGGATGATGTGAATTGATGGGTTCAACCAAGTTTGATTTGGTGTTTTTGGTTTAGTTTTTTACTCATAATATGATTGAACTTGTATTTCTGTATGTGATAAAAACATCTGACAAACACACATAAAGACCAGAGGGCAACAGATCATGTGAAAATATAATATTTGTGTCTAAAAACTTTTGGCCATATGACTGTACATCCACATGTGCCAATAAACATTATCAAGACATCATCATATGGGCTGTCCCAAATTCTTTAAAAGCATAGCAGTCTTAGGGGGTCATTTACTAAGGGCCGTTTTCCGACGGGTTACGCAAATTTTTCCGCTTTGTGCCGATTTTCCCTGTTTTGCCCCAGGATTGCCATTGCCATTGGGTTGTGGCGCATTTGCGCCGGTATGCACACGACGGAAATGGGGGGGGCGTGGCCGTACGAAAACCCGACGGATTCGGAAAAAACGCCGCATTTAAAAAAAAAAGTGTCACTGGACACGCACTTACCTGCACTCGGCCCGGCTTGGTGAAGTTCAGTGCATTCCGAGGAACTTCAGTGCAGCAGCGACACCTGGTGGACCTCGGAGGAACTGCCTTAGTGCATCTTGATGGGTTCAACCAAGTTTGATTTGGTGTTTTTGGTTTAGTTTTTATGGATGGAGCTATTTTGGAGCCTTAGTGTAAATTATGGGTGGTTTGTCAGGTAGGATTGTGTGGAGTGTTTTATCATTCCTCAAAATATCCCAGTGTTTAGTAATGATTTTTTGTAATTTTTTGTACTGCGTGTTGTATGGTAAAATTATTTTACTTTGGTTATCTTGTGTGTCACGGGTTAATTGCATGTTGTGTGGAGGTATGTTTTTTTCTTTTAGTAGATCCTCTCTTTTTAGTTGTCTCGCTTTTTGTTAAGCTGGTGTTAAGATTGTAGTGGTATAGTCTTGTTAGTCGGCTCGCTTCCTCCTCAAACTTCTCAATTGTTGTGCAATTTCTCCTTAGGCGTCTGTATTGGCCATAGGGCACGTTTTCTAGCCACCTTGGGAGATGGCAGCTATGTCTAGATATGTAACTATTTTTGGATGTTGGTTTTTTGTATGTACTGCATTCAAGTTTTCCATCTATTATATCTATTTGTAAATCCAAAAATTCTACCCGTATTTTACTTATATTAGGTGAAAAATGTAGGTTGAATGTGTTATTATTTATTGTTGTGATAAAATCATTTAACTCCAACTGACTTCTGTCCCAGATTAGAATGACATCATCTATATACCGGTGCCAGAGCACCAGGCCGTCACCAAGCATGCTATCTATGGTTAGTTCTTCCCAATAGGCCATAAATAGATTAGCATTGCTTGGTGCGAACCTGGTGCCCATGGCTGTACCGAATACTTGGAGGTAAAATTCACCTTCAAAGTAAAAATAATTATGTTCTTGATGAGATGCTATGATCTTACAATAGCACTCCACAAAGATGATGCTTTGATTCCACGGATGTCATATCCTTGACAAGGCTACATCAACTATGTTAAATTGATATTTGCTTATGCAAACTGTTAACTACATGCGTACTAAACATTGTATGACTTGATTAAATGCACTATTGTTAGTCCTGGGCACCTGCGCCTGCGTGCGCGAGGGGCGCTCGTATCTTCCTGTTTCTGTACAATTTCTGTGCCTTACAATGTCGATTCTTGTTGTACCACATATCTTGTTCAATAAAAGAATGATAGAAAAAAAAAAACAGTAAAAAAAAAAATAATAATAATTATGTTCTAAAATAAAACGAATACAGTCCAGTAGAAAATTAATTTGTTCGTTTTTTAAGTCTCCCATTTTGATTAGATAATGCTCTACAGCCTTAATGCCTAAGTCGTATTTTATACATGTATAAAATGGACAAATTAATTTTCTGCATCCTGTCAGTCAACAAACCTCCTGAATACCAATTCACCTCCAATATAAATTTTTTTACATCTACGTGTTTTTACATGAATTTTTAATTTTTCCTTGTATATTTTTTTTACATATCTATCCTTTTGTGTACATCAGAAGAACCAAATAGAAAAGGACCGACCAGGTCCCCACATCCTCTTGTTTAGGACTTGCTCGGGATACTATAGCATATATGTACATATAGGGGGTCATTTACTAAGGGCCCGATTCGCGTTTTCCCGACGTGTTACCCGAATATTTCCGATTTGCGCCGATTGTACCTGAATTGCCCCGGGTTTTTGGCGCACGCGATCGGAATTTGGCGCATCGGCGCCGGTATGCACGCGACGGAAATCGGGGGGCGTGGCCGAACGAAAACCCGACGTATTCGGAAAAACCGCCGCATTTAAAAAAAAATTTGTGTCGCGAAAATTTCACTCACCTTCATCTTGGATAGGCCGGTGTATTTCGAGGCATTCCAGTGGACTTCAGCGCAGCAGCGCCACCTGGTGGACGTCAGAGGAACTGCTTTGATGAATCCCGGCCGGACCCGAATCCAGTGCAGAGAACGCGCCGCTGGATCGCGAACGGACCGGGTAAGTAAATGTGCCCCATAGTGTTTGTGTTTGAATTTGAATTCGTACGTAATACTATTCCTAAGAGGAGGAGTATTATAAGAACCAAATAGAAAAGGACCAACTAAGTCCCTGCATCCTCGTGTCTAGGACATTACAGTATACACAGTATACATATGTACCCATAGTTGGTAATCTGTCTATAACACTGTATTGCCTGTTGCATTTTTAAAAATTAATTGTCTGTTGTATTTTTTATCCTTTTTAGAAATTAAAATGATATATAATTCATTCCTGAAGCCGTTTTTTGAGAGTGCCCACAACCACAAAATCACAGTGATTTGTACTTACCAACAGTCCCTTTATACTTAAATAAGTTCCACTTCCTGAACTATAGAGATTATTACTTTGCTGTTCACTGTCACAAAAGTCCTGAAATAAGAAGTTTGTAAGAAGAATGTCTGCAGTTGTCCCACTGTTTGGTATTAAATGTAGTGCAGGCAATAGTAAATTCTTTTAGATATCAACTCATCCTTCTCTTACCCCCGTTAGGTTTTTTCTGTCAGTGTAATATTATTTTCTGTATGCTGAATCATGCATGTAATCTTATCTAACACAAATACAGATATCGTGCAAAGACTAAATGAAATTACAGCTCGAAATAGGAACACAGACTACTTGGAAAAAATGATAAGGCATTTGAATGCGCAGGAGCAAAAGAATGAACAGCTTTTAACTACCATGAAACAACAAATAGACCTGCTACAGACTGAAGCAGTGTAAGACTAATGTGCTGTTTATATTGTTGCTAAATTTTATATTCTTTATATAATATGATGTTAATTTTTTCCAAAGATATGTAACAATACTATTACATTATTAATTCTCCATTCACATGTAAAAACAATACGGTAAGGCTTGTTTGAAGTGTTCTATAATGGATAAAATATGTTTAGGGGTCTACCAAAGATTCTTACATGACTCAAAGGAAATCTAGCACTGGGGTAGACGAGATTTCAGCCAACACCTGCGGGCTTGCTGTCCTGGACTCCGGGACATATTTTGAACAATGCTGAAATGCCTACAATCTGGAGAATAAAGTCACGCAGTTGGCGCTCTTTTATCTACTAATTATGCATGCCTACCATAGCCACCCACTCCCACCCCCTGCCTGAGAGCACTCACACTTGTCAGGCTCCAGGGATATTGGACCAACTGGACCACCGTGGACGATGACGTAAGCCGACACCTGGGAGCGGAGTATAAGTGGTACCCGGTTTTCACCAGAGTCCGCTCCAAAACCGGTTGGACTTACTGCGGCATGGTACCACCAGGGTTTTCCACAGGTGGGCCTCGTAGTGGCTGCGTAGACGAGGTACAGAACCATCAGACAAACTCAAGGACAGGCAGGAGGTCAAGACAGGAGGAAAAGGTTCAGGGTCAGAAGCAGAGCAGAAGGTCAGAGCTGGCAGCAGATGGAGTGTAACGGGAACAGGTCCGGGGTAACAAAGGGAAATCACACTAATCACAGAGGTCATGGGAATAAGCTCTTTCTAAGGCGACCCAAGTTGTGGGTTACAGGAGCACCCGTGACAGCACTCACAAGACTTCCCGAGAGGCAGGTGATGTCACGACTCTCGGGCAGGGAGGTGGGAGTGGTTGCATAATTAGTAGCTGAATGAGCACTGGGACACCTGTGTGACGTACACAGGAACACCTAGCACAAATTAGCATATTTTTAAACTTGTTTTTGATCTGGTATAAAGGCATTTAAGCACCATTTAATATATGTCCCGGAGTCTGGAACAGCAGCCCTGCAGGCAGGTGTATTTGGTTGAAATCTTCTCTACCCAGTTCTCATGCTTGCAGACCCCAGTGATAATACACAATGGGAGTCATTTACTAAGGGGCCGATTCGCGTTTTCCCGAATATTTCCGATTTGCACCGATTTTTCCTGAATTGCCCCGGGATTTTGGCGCATGCGATCTGATTGTGGCGCATCGGCGCCGGCATGCACGTGACGGAAATCGTGGGGCGTGGCCGTACGAAAACCCGACGGATTCGGAAAAAACGCCGCATTTAAAAAAAAGTGTCGCTTAGTGACACTTAGTAAATCCCGTCCGGACCCGAATCCTCCACAGAGAACGCGCCGCTGGATCGCGAATGGACCAGGTAAGTAAATCTACCCCAATGTTTATCTTTCCTGTGGATAAATACAAGTTATAGCATTGAGCAAGGTACTATATAAGCTTTCCACCTACCTTCTTCTCTTTTCTATTTATCTGTCTTTTTAGTGAAAAGTCTAGTTTTATTTTATCTTTAAAAAGACTTTAGCTTAAATGATAAATCACTTATAAATACACTCTTTAAAGGCCATGTATACCGGGCACTTATTGTAAATAAGACATTTGTCATTTGAATTTCCAAACAGACATTTGTCATTTGAATTTCCAAACACATTTATTTTTCGTATGGAATTTAGAACTAGGATTTTATGGCATTAAGTGGCTGTACTCATGGTAGCCTTAACTTAATAGAGTTTTCTATCATTTTAAAACTATTCCTAATATTATGCCTTTGGGGTGTTATTAGTATTTTACTTACTAGCATTTGAAAAGTCTTGTATAAAATGTATGCTTTCTTATCCATTGCCGACACTGGCTTTAAAAGCCACATCAGGCATTTGACAGACAGGTTATAAACTGGTTTCTGGCAGTTTCAAGCATCATTTTTCATGGTGTAAAATGCTGCAGGTTAAAGGAATACTCCACTTACAGTTGATTCATTGAATTATACCTTGTTCAGGCCTTGCACCATGCATTTTTCAATGAATTAGCTTTGACTGAAGTGTTCCAGTAGGAGTTTGCTCTCAGCCAACCTTGAGTGACTGTCCCCAACGTTACTATGCTTTTGAACAAACATGAATAAGCACCATTATCACAAGCTTCTAGATGGAATCAAAAATTTCTTTTATTATGCTGTTTCTTTATTTTAGTAAAAGAGGTATTTCAACAATTCACAGTGAATCCCCAACCACACGAAAATTGGAAAGGCCTCCAATTCCTTTGCAACAACCTTTCATTCCAATTTATGGAGGTGGGAGCTTGGCTTCTGAAATCAGGTAAAAAACCCTCTTCAGAAATATAAATAAATCCAAAATCTATAGCATATAAGTACAGAACATTCATCCCAGAAGTGTCCAAGGGGAACAGATTTTCACCAATAATAGATAAGCTAGAAAAACACATGGTGAAAAAATACATAGATTAAAACCTATGTTTATGGAGGAACATGGGTCAATTTCCCCGGCATAAAGTTGTAAACGAACTATGTTGTGTTACATTACTGCAGAAGCCATTATAACCGATATCAAGAACTGTGTCTGTCGCCATGGATATGTAAACATCATGATGGGTGGTTCTGCAGACCTCTTCTCCTTTTACTCCTTTTATCTAACGATTGGCTCTGTTCGATTGAGGGTTTGCTGGCTGGCCGGGGGTGGCAATGATTGCGTCAGTTCTGGTCGTGCGTTCCACGTTGAGTGTGTAGCCGGAAGTGGCCTGATACGCGTCACTTCTGGCTTGCTTTTGTTCCTTTGTGACACAGGCATTTGACGGTGTGTGTTTCACATGCCCGCTGGGACAGAAACAGCAGGGACACCTCCTTCATTGTATAACTGATAGGGACCACATGATCAGCCCCCTCATTGGTTGACACCCGTACTCCACAAACATTTATAATGGGACACACCTATACAAGCAGCAGCACCTCATTATCTTTTAGGATCACTGTCCATGTGTGCGTCGGCATAAGGGAGATATTATCACGCTCCCTCATTGGTCCATCTTGGACAATTTTTCAATCCCCTGATGACAGACCCTAGGAATTCTCGGATCTAGAAACGCATCAGGAACTACATAGGGATGACTAGGGTAACCTTAGTTTATAGGGTCACCTTGGGACCGCCCTTGTCAGGGCGGGAGCTATTCTTGTGGGTACAGGGAGAGACAGAGACAGGGAATACTAGGTGTAGTGTTGATAACTATTCCTGACCTGGTGGATCCTTGAAACATATTATTATAAGTGGGTCTTTAATGGAAAAAATTAGACACCCAAATTGGTATAATTTTTAAACTCAAAGGAAAAAAGAGGGATGTCCACTACAACTTTCAAAAATATATAGATTAAATCTTTATTAAGTCACAGAGAGCAATCTGCCCCCTCTATCCCTAAACTGGATACTTGAGATATTGAGGTAACTATGACTTCATTGGAGACGATTACACTAATTACACTTCTAAGCACTTTTATGTCTTTATGTTTGATTATCTCTGATGAAGTCTAAGTAATGTACAGTATGCTATTATGCCATTTATATCTCTTTGATGTACCTCTAGCGGATTCATTCATCATCTGGATAGTGGGGTCTGTTTAGCACTCAGTTGTGCTTTTTAAATGTTTTTAAACAATTTTTGTGACTTAATAAAGATTTAATCTATATATTTTTGAAAGTTGTAGTGGACATCCATCTTTTTTCCTTTGAGTTTAAAAATGACCTGGAGGATCCCTGACAGCTGTCTCCCTGGCCGATATCCCGCACCTAGACAATCCCCGTGTGTTGGTAAGAACTTTCCATTTTTTCTTCTCTCTAGCTGTGAACATACAGAGAGTGATTGAGTTGTGCTTTAGTGTTTATTGATGGTCCTTGGTTCTGGTTTTATACTACTTATCTTGGCATTTTAGGTTGTCTTATTAAAAGTTAGGTTTTAATTTATGTATTTTTTCACCCTGTGTTTTTCAGAAATATAAATAACTTGTATCACTTGTAGCTTGAAAAAAACACTCTTTATGAAGATAAATATGGGGTTTGAGCAATATCTATTTTATACGCCATAAAACTTAATAATAATTATAATAACAATAATCTTTATTTACATAGCACTTTCATATTCTGCCAAACTTTACAGATCATGGGGAACATATACAAACAAAAATTGACATTATAGAGCAGGAGCCTCTTCAGCCATGTGGTTGCCCTAACAGGGCCAAATGTCATTTTATTACTGTATAAATATATCAACTTGAATTGTTTAGTAGTCACATTTATACAGAATTACTATTACAATCAGCCATTTGTGGGCAAACAAAAAGCTGAACTCTCCCAGCAGCCACAGTGCCACAAACAAACAGCCACAGTGCCCCCAGCAGTCATATTTCTCCCAGTAGCCACACTGCCTCTCCAGCAGTCACAGTTTTCCCAGTCGCCACACTGCCCCCAGCAATCATTAGCAACAATACCCCAGCAGCACAGGGCCCCCGTAGCCCCACTGTACCCCCAGCAGTCGCAGTGACACAAGTATCCACACTGTGACACAGTAGTCACAGTTCCTCCAGTAGTCACACTCCCCCCCAGCAGTCCAAGGCCCCGTTAGCCACACTTCTCCCCAGTAGCCACTGTCCCCCCAGCAGTCACAGTGCCCAAGTAGCCACACTGTGGCACAGGAGTCACAGTTCCTCCAGTAGCCACACTGCCCCCCCAGCAGTCACAGGGCCCCCGTTAGCCACACTGCTCCCCAAGGAACTGTGACTAACTGTGACACAGTGTGGATGCTTGGTGCACTGTGAACTTCTGGGGGGACAGGGGCTGCTGGGGGAGAAGTGTGGCTACTGGGTGTCCCCTGTGACTGACTGGTCGTTGTCACTTTGGCTTTGTTTTTTGGCCTTTGTGCTGTCTGGGAGAGATTTCAACAGCTTTTTTGTTGCCGCACAAATGGCTTGATGGATAGTAATTCTGTCTAATGTGACTCTAGAAACAAGCTCAAGTTGAGAAATACTTTATCCAGATATAACAGTGGACATTTGGCCCCTGTTAGGGCAACCACATGGCTTGACGAGATGCTCCTGCTTCTATAATGTCAATTTTGTTTGAATTATACCATCCCCATGATCTGTAAAGATTGGCAGAATATGAAAGTGCTATGTAAATAAAGAGTTATTGTTATTATAATTATTTTAAGTTTTATGGCGTAATAAAATAGATATGCTCAAACCCATATTTATCGTTCATAAAGAGTTGTTTTTTGTTCAAGCTACAGGATTGAACAAGTATTTATATTTCTGAAACACACAGGGTTTGAAAAAATACATAAATTAAACCTAACTTTATAAGACAACCTTAAAAATGCCAAGATAAGTAGTATAAACAGAACCAAGGACCATCAAACCACAAGTATCCAGTTTAGGGATTAAGAGGGGGCAGATTGCTCTCTGTGACTTAATAAAGATTTCAATCATATATTTTTGAAGTTGTGTGGACACCCCTTTTTTCTTTGAGTTTAAAAATGATACCAATTGGGTGTCTAATTTTTTCCATTAAAGACCCACTTATAATAAATTGTTTCAAGGATCCACAGGTCGGATAGTATCAACTACAACTAGTATTCCCGGTCTCTGTCTCTCACCCTGACCACAAGAATAGCTCCCGCCCTGACAAGGGTCGGTACCAAGTGACCTATAAACTAAGGTATCTAGTCAGCACTCCAGGGCCCCCGTTAGCCACACTGCTCCCCAGTAGCCACTGCCCCCCCAGCAGTCACAGGACTCCCGTTAGCCACACTGCTCTGCAATGGCAGTGGCTACTGGGGAGGCGTTTGTCGGGAGCGTGATGAGGCAGTGGTGCGACGATGTAAAGAAAAGGACCTGTGCTTGCGGGGGGGGTAGTGTGGCTACTGGAGGAACTGTGACTAGACTGTGCACAGTGTGGACCTACTTGGCACTGTGACTGTCTTGGGGGGACCGGGGCTGCTGGGGGAGAAGTGTGCTATGGGGGCCCCTGTGACTGACTGGTTGTCACTGTGTGCTTTGTTTGTTTGTGCACTGTTTGTTGCTGCTGGGAGAGTATTTACCAGCTTTTTTTTGCCCACAAAATGGCTTGATTGTGTATAGTAATTCTGTATAAATGTACCTTCTAGAAACAAGCTCAAGTTAGAATATATTTATCAGGATAAAATGGACATTTGGCCCTGTTAGGGCAACCACATGGTGACGAGATGCTCCCTGCTCTATAATGTCAATTTTTGTTTGAATGTTACCATCCCATGATCTGTAAAGATTGGACAGAATATGAAAGTGCTATGTAAATAAAGAGTTATTGTTTATTATAATTATTATTAAGTTTTAATGCGTAATAAAAATAGATATTAGCCAAACCCATATTTATCATTCATAAAAGATTGTTTTTTGTATTCAAGCTACATGATATGATACAAGTTATTTATATTTCTGAAACACACAGGGTTTGAAAAAATACATAAATTAAACCTAACTTTATAAGACAACCTTAAAAATGCCAAGATAAGTAGTATAAACAGAACCAAGGACCATCAAACCACAAGTATCCAGTTTAGGGATTAGAGGGGGGGCAGATTGCTCTCTGTGACTTATAAAGATTTCAATCATATATTTTTGAAGTTGTAGTGGACATCCTTTTTTTCTTTGAGTTTAAAAAATGATACCAATTTGGGTGTCTAATTTTTTCATTAAATGCCCACTTATAATAAATATGTTTCAAGGATCCACAGGTCGGAATAGTATCAACACTAGACCTAGTATTCCCGGTCTCTGCTCTCCCCTGAACCCACAAGAATAGCTCCCCCCTGACAAGGGTCGGTACCAGAGTGACTATAAACTAAGGTTAGTCAGCACTCCCCCCCCAGCAGTCACAGGACTCCCGTTAGCCACACTGCTCTGCAATACCCACTGCCCCCTAAGCAGGGGCAGTGCCCCCAGTTGCCACAATGCCCCCTAGCAGTCACACTGCTCCCCAGTAGCCTTGCTGCTCACATTAATCAGTGCCCCCCAGTAACCACGCCGCCCCTAGTACCCACACTGACCCCCAGTAGCCACGCTGCCCCCCAGTAGCCACACTGACCCTCAGTAACCTTTTTGCCCCCAGTACCCCCTGCCCCCCAGTAGCCACAGTGCCCCCAGTAGCCATACTACCCCTCAGCAGCCACACTGCCCCCAGTAGCCAAGCAGTCACGGTGCCTCCCTTAGACACTGCCCACCAGCAGTCAATGGCCCCCAGTAGCCACACTGTCTCCAGTAACCACTGCCTCCCCCCAAGCAGTTAGTGCCCCTAGTAGCCACACTGCCGCAGTAGCCAAGCAGTCATGGGGCCTCCCTTAGCCACTGTCCATCAGCAGTCAAAGGCCCCCAGTAGCCACACTGTCCCCAGTAACCACTGCCCCCCAAGCAGTTACAGTGCCCCAGTTGCCCCACTCCCCTTAGCAGTCACACTGCCCCCCAGTAGCCGCACTGCTCCCAGTAGTCATGCTACCCACAGTACCCACTGCCCCCCAGTAGCCACACTGTCCCTCAGTAGCTGCGCTGCCTGCAGTACCCACTTCCTCCCAGTAGCCTCACTGTCCCTCAGTAGCCGTGCTGCCCATAGTACCCACTGCCCCCCAGTAGCCACAGTGCCCCCAAGCAGTCACACTGCCCCCCAGTAGCCAAACTGTGAGTTTCCAGGTTTATTGCGACTTGTTTTTTCCACTTTTTTTTAATAACATTTGAATTATTATGTTTGCTTTTACACAGTGCATTACGCATGACTTATCTGCAGAATGGTGGAAATGATCAAATGATCTTGGCAAATTTACAGGATCTTCTTACTGAGGCACAGCTTCTAGAACAAAGAGAGAAGCATGCACGCTCCATTCATAGGAAGAAAAACAAAAGTGGGTTATGTACTTAATCTATTATTCATGACATCTATTACAATATCTTTGAAATAAGGTATTATGGAGGAACTTAAGACTCACTCTGTGGGTAACAAGCTTTTGAGGATAAACTATTCATGCCTCCAGTCAGGTCAGAAACCATTGCTATACTTTTCATAACCCGCTAGACAGCTTTGTGAAAAACCTTCTTTTGTTTTGCTTTGATTATCTAATGTCCAGTTCACACGCCAGCCAATTTTTATACATGTGATAGTTTTTATTTTTAGATTTGAAATAGAATGTTTTGCATATATGGCGTGGTACAGTAATTATTTAAAAAATGCTGTACATTTTACTTTTTTAGGCATATTTGACGTTATCCAGTTACGTACGTTGAAGTAGTTTTTCCAGTGCAGACTTTTAATAGTTATTCACAAATGGGTGATACATTTCCAATTAGTGTAGGCATGACCACTGGAACCCCATTGGTCCACAAGTGTCCCCCAAGTGCTTACTTTAGTAGTATGCTGGTGAATAAGCTCAACCAGTACCTAAAGTGTTGAAAATCAAATTGCCCTGGACCTAATATAACACCTGATATTTGTATTTCAATTTTCTTTTCGGGTAATTATTTATAAATTAATTTTAGATCTTGTTTCCAATTCTGTACTTTTTAAGGGTATGACTCTACTTTTGCTTCTAATACATATGTGAGTATCATATATTTTCAGTACTATAATTTAAAAAGTAACGTTATAAATACTGTATGTCATGAACACTATTACTTAAAATGAACATCTGACAATGGACACCCCAGATGTTATCATCTATGGAACAACCAATAACCAAAGTATATCAATACATTAAAAAAAAAACCTTCACATACAAAGTGTCTACATTTTTGTTTCATTTTGCTTTGTTTAGAAGGATACACAAGTACAAAATGGGACTTGAATGAGAAATTAATTACTCTTGAAATTGAAAATCAGCAATTAGAAGATGAACTCTTTAAACTTCAGCTTCAAAGGCAAAGAAAAACCCGGATCCCCAGAACAACAAATAGAGGTATGATATTGTTTATCTGCATAGTCACAACAATGCAAGTTTATAAACATTTTTCACTTATAATGTACAGTTATTCTCAGTACTGCAACCAGAGTTATCACAGTTGCTGAATCTGGGTGGCAAATCTGATGCATAGTGTGGGGAATTGCTCTGGTAGTTGACAGGTAGCAGTGCAAGAAGCAGTGACACACGCAGGTTTAAAAGTCCAACTTAAGTGTTTATTCACACTTGCAAAACAGAACACAAATTCAGCCTTGGCTTAGGCACATGCAAAAACATTATAAAAGTAATTCCTGCCCGGCTAGGCGCTGTCTAATACACTTGACAGACCCTAGCTATCCGGGTACCAGGCTGCCTGGCACACGCTCTTGGCCAGCAGCAAGACAGGAGACCCTCAGTTACCTTTGCTGTGAGAATGCAATCTCGCTTTCAGCTCTCCAGGTAGGGCCTCCCCTACTGCTTCTGGCCTGCAGATTAAATCAGACACTAACGAGGCCTGTGACCTGCACCTGTGGGATATCACAAAAGACCGGATCCGAGCCCGGGTCGGAGAGGACGCTCCCACCTACCAGCCTACCCCTACTCCATAATAAGCAGGCCCGTCGGACATTACCAATGTGTCTGTGTTAGCTAGGCCCAACACAGACAAAACAGACTGTTTCCTGCTATCATGTCTGCATTAACCCTTGGGTTACTGCAGACAAACCCAGGGCTTTTACCACCAGCATTTCATCTGCCTGTAGGACAGATAGCGGTTTTCCCACACAACACCTCTCACTTTTTCACAATAGTTAGATTGTCCATGTTACACTAGTTGGTTTACTTAGTGACAGAATTGTGCACCAAAATTATGACATGTATTGGTGCATACTGCATGGATGACAGTGACTTGCCAACCCGTGCTGTACTATTAAGTCTTCCTTCTTCTCCCAAACGGAGCTGGTGCCAGAAGCTTTGGTTGTCAGCTGTATATTACAGCTGACACCCGCCTGTAACACCCATGATTGGAGATGCTTTTGATCCTGGGTGTTAACCTCTTACATGCAGCGGTCTTGCATGACCACAACATGTAAGGGGCTTCTGATGTGGGTAGAACCCAGCTCCAGGACTATATGATATCTTCTGAACAGCGGCCCTGCCCAATTTGTAATGCAGTGTGTTAACTCAATAAGAATGATCAGAGGATTTCTTGTTGAAGTCATTTGTCAATTTTTTTTTCATTAAATAAAAATTTCAAAATTGCACCTAATTTTGTTTTAACCCTTTAAAAACAATTAAAGGGTTAACAAAGTTCATAAAAGTTTTTTTACCTATGTTGAGGGGTGTGGTTTCTAAAATTGAGTTTTTTATGAAAATGTGAAGAATCAATGTTCTAAGCCTTATAAGATCCTACAAAAATTAGAGGAAGCATAAAAAATGTCAACATAAAGCAGATAATCAGTAAATGTTAGCTAGCAAGTTTTTTTGTTTATTATTTTGTATATTTTTCAAAACTTTTGCAAAATATTATAAATAAACCCATGACATATCACCCATATCACAAGAAAACTATCTCAAAATCACCTGAATATGTTAAAGTGTAGGAAACATATAACCACTTATAGTGACACATTAGATAGGAAAAATGTGCCGTGTCAGGAAGGTGCATAATGGTATAGTCATTAAGGATTAAATAAAGGTATCATCATGAAAATGTTGTGTTTTTATTTCATTCTTTACAATACAATGCAAGAAATTTAGCTCTTCCATTCACTTCCAGTGTCCTGTATTGCATTGGATACCCTTTGTGTTCCGGGTTACAGGGAATCGTCTGCAAAACCCCCCACAACAATTTACATTATACAAATCTGAACCAAATGATGTGAAAAAAACCTGTGGTGGAAATTGATTTTTACTGCATGTTTATGATCAGCAGCATGTTAATTATTGCGGCAGATTCAGGGTAAGGAATCCAACCTATAACTTACCACCCTGATAGGATATGAAATCATTCATGGACATCACACAGAGAAGAGAGCGGGAGATCATTTAAATGCATGGCTCAGATCTTGGTGTAGAGTGGAGGGATTTTGGTTCCTAGAGCACTGGGCTGACTTTATATTGGGGTACAAGCTGTTTTCCGCAGATAACTTGCACCTAAATGGAAGGGGGTCTGCTGTGCTGGGGGAGAAGATTCTAGAAGGAGTGGCAAAGTATTTAAACTATCTATTGGTAGTGGCGTCTTCCAGGTGGGTTGTCGGCGCCAATAACTCCGTTTAGTAGTATTAGTATAAATTTTAAAAAACCAGCGGGCTCCGGGAGCAGCATCCGCCGCCTCTTCTATCCGAGATGAGTGCTAGAGGCGGGGCAGGGAACGCACGGTGGGAGGGCACTACCCTACCGGCACTACCCTCCCACCGCGCGTTCCCCTCCCTCCTCTTTCACTCATCTCGGATAGAAGAGGCGGCGGATGCTGCACCCGGAACCCACAGGTTTTTTAAAATTTATACTAATACTACTAAATGGAGTTATTGGCGCCGACAACCCACCTGGAAGACACCACTACCAATAGATAGACCGAACGGGGAGAAAACGCTCTACCTCGATACCCAGGACGGCCGCCGAAACAACTCAACCATTAACTGTGCTCAAACGTGTTGTACCGATCGTACAACCCAGAAAGGTGACCATTATTCCAAACACCTTGTTTCACAGTAAAACATTTTTTACACATGTGGCACCCGCATCGCCTCTTTCTTGTTTGAATCTGAGAGTATTTAAACTAGGATTGGGGGAGGAGGAAAAGGAAGAAGTTAAATGGGTAGACAGGTCAGAGACGGGGCAGGTTATGTTGGTGGGTGGTGAAGTGGGCAGTGAATGGGGGAGTAAAGCAAAGTCAAATAAATAACTGCGGAAAATTAATTTGTGTATGCTCACAAATGTCAGAAGCAGGGGCGGATTGGCCATAAGACCCACCAGGAGAAATCCCGGTGGGCCGATTGGTTTAGGGCCGGTCCGGGGCTGGTCCTGTACTGTAAAAATAAAAACACATTAAACTCACCTCTCTGACACCCCAACGCTGCTCCCCTACTTGATCCCAGTCCGACCGTGGCCGGAGTGGGATCAAGCAGGGGAGCAGCGTCGGGGCGTTGGAGAGGTGAGTTTAATGTGTTTTTATTTTTATGTACTGGTGTGGGGGTGGCTGTATACCAGGGGCAGGCTGTATACCAGGGGCTGGTGCTGTATAGCGGGGACAGGCTGTATACTGTGGCTATGGGCTGTAATACTGTGGTTATGGGCTTTAATACTGTGGCTATGGGCTGTTATACTGTGGCTATGGGCTGTATGCTGGGGCTATGGGCTGTATACACAGGGGCTTGCACTGTAACTCAGGGGCTGCGCTGTAATCCTGGGGCTATGGGCTGTAATACTGGGGCGATATGACTGTATTCTGGGGCTATGGGCTGTCTGGCTGTAATACTTTGGATATGGGCTGTATGCTTGGGCTATGGCTGTATACCAGGGGGGCTATGGACTGTTACCAGGGGCTTTGGGCTTATGCTGGGGCTATGGTTGTATACCAGGGCTATGGCTGTAATCCTAGGGGCTAGGGCTATATCCAGGCTGGCGCTGTATACCAGGGGCTGGCGCTTGTAATACTGGGGGCTAATGGGGCTAATGGGCTTAATACTGGGCTTGGGCTTGTAATACTGGGCTATATGGGCTGTCTGCTGTATACTGGGGCTATGGCTTGTATACTGGGGGCTGTCTGGCTGTATACGGGGCTTTCTGGCTTTATGATGGGGGCTGTCTGGCTGTATGCTGGGACCCTGTACTGTTCTGCTGTATGCTGGGGCATGGGCTGTATACTGGGGCTATGGCTTATACTGGGGCAGTCTGGCCTGTATACTGGGGAGTCTGGCCTGTTTACTGGGGCACACGGCATTCTGGCCGTATACTGGGCAGACTGAATATACTAGGAGGCTGGCTGGCTGTATACTGGGGGCTGGCTATATATATATATATATATAATATATATATTAGTACTACAGTGGGCTGGTGTTATACGGGGGGGGGGGTGGCTGGCTATTACTGACTGGGGGGGGGTATATGCTACTATAAGTAGCTATATTGCTTGTACATAGGGGCAGTATTATAGTATTATATTCCTGTACATCGGGGCAGTATTATAGTATTCATTTCCTGTACTAGTGGGGCAGGATTATAGTAGTTATATTCTTGTATACATAGGGGGCAGTATATAGCAGTTATATTCTTGTACATAGGGGCAGTATATATCAGTTATATTCTTGTACACAGGGGACATTTAAGTGTTATATTCCTGTACGTAGGGCATTATTATATTAGTTATATTCCTGTACACAGGGCAGTATTATAGTAGTTATATTCTTGTACATAGGGGGCAGTATTACAATATATTTTACTTAGGGGCAGTAGTATTATACTAGTTACATTCTTGTTTATTGGAGAAGGTATTGTAGTATGTTTTTAGTGTACATATATGGCAGTATTAAGTTGTGTGCTCTTAAAATAGAAGTGTTATTCCTTTACAAGGAGGCAGTATGAGTGTCTTTCTCTGCGGTGTACATGTTGATTTAGACCATCTATTAACAGTTTGCATGGAGTTTAGTAACTCCACCCACATAACAAGGCCACGCCTACTTGTTTTGACCCCGCCCATAGAATGGGGCCACTTTTACAGTTTTTTCCAGGGCCACTATAAATTCCCAGTCCGCCCCTGGCCAGAAGTATCACAAGTAAAATGGATGAGCTTGAGGCGCTGGTATTAAAGGAACAGTTGGATATAGTTGGTGTAGCGGAGACATGACTTGATGCAACCCATGATTGGGGTGTTTAATTTTCAAGGTTTTACACTCTTTCTGAAAGACAGGGCGTATAGGAGAGGAGGTGGTGTATGTCTCTATGTCAGAAAATACTTAAAAGCGATTGTGAATGAAACAGTGGTCAATGAAGATTGTGAGGAGGCTGAAACTTTGAGGGTTGAGATTCAAAGCCTGGAGAGCTTTAAGAAAATTATCTATTTAAGGAAATAGAGGGTCACCTATATAAACAGATGGACCTGGCTGCACAGGAGGGGACAGTAGTGATCGTGGGAGACGTTAATCCCTTGCTGGCTGCAGGGGTATGGAGAAGGCTCACGGCTGAGCCCTCTCCATATAAGGTGGGCGTTTTCTGCATATTGCAGCAAACACCCATCGGTAACAATGAAAAAGGGTCTTGGTGGAAAGGGTTTAACTTTCCAAATATAAATAGGGGTGATGGCTCTTCTTCATTTGTGAAGTAGAGACATTTTATCAACTTTCTGCAGGATAATTTTACGGTACAGCTTGTAGAAGATCCCACAAGAGGTGATGCTTTATTGGATCTTGTGATTCCTAACAATGCGAGAATTGTCCAAAATGGCACTGTCCGGGAAACCCTTGAGAACAGCGATTTTAACATAATTATTTTCCTCTAAACTGTAAAAAGAAAAAACATGTGGGAAAATCTAAAACATTGAATTTTAAGAAGGCTAATTTCCCGAAATTCAGTGCTGCACTACAGGATATAGAATGATACTGTCACATGATGATACTAATGCTAAATGGGAGACTTTTAAATCTATACTAGATCTTTATACTTCTAAATTTATTCCTATAGGTAACAAGAATAGACGGGCTAGATTACACCCCGCATGGCTTACAGCTACAGTTAGAAGGGCAATTAATGAGAAAAAGAGGGCATTCAAAAAATATAAATCTGACGGGTCAACAGGGACATTCAATAATTACAAAACACTTACCGAAATCTGTAAGAAGGAAATAAAATCAGCCAAAATACAAAATAAAAGACAGGTGGCCAAAGACAGCAAAACCTAAGAAATGTTTTAAGTATATCAATGCGAAAAAAATTGGTCAGAGCGGGTTAGACCCCTATATTATAAAAATGCGGCATCGGCGAGTGGAGACCAAGAGAAGGTGGAGATACTAAATGGGTTTTTTAGCTCCGTTTATACAGTAGAAAAAAGAACTTCTGACGTGGGTGGTGCCAGTGCAGGTGATGCATCCTGTAATATACTAGACTGACTGAATGTAGACATGATCCAATCTAGGCTCAATAAAATCAATGTGTACAAGGCTCCTGGAAGAGGTGGGTTACACCCTAGAGTTCTTAAAGAACTCAGTACTGTTTAAAATCTTCATAAATTCCCTATTGAATCTATAGGCTCTAGAATCATGCCAGGCAATTAAAGGCCTGTAAGCTTAACTTTGATTGTGGGGAAAATATAGGAAGGGTTACTAAAAGACTATATACTGGAGTATCACATTGTATAATAGGTGACAGCCAGAATGGGTTTACTAATGATAGAAGTTGTTAGACTAACCAGATCTGCTTCTATGAAGAGGTGAGCAGATTCCTGGACTGGGGTGTGGCTGTGGATATTGTTACTTGGATTGTACAAAGACATTTGACACTGTTCCTCATAGACGCCTGCTGGGTAAAATAAGGTCTATTGGTTTGGCAGGAATAATTTGCAATTGGATTGAAAACTGACTGAAGGATCATATTCAGAGAGTTGTGGTCAATGATTCCTACTCAGAATGCTCACCGGTTATAAGTGGTGTACCCCAGGGTTTTGTGCTTGGCCCACGATTATTTAATGTATTTATTGATGATATAGAGGTAGAAATTAATAGCACTGTGTCTATTGTTGTAGATGACACCAAGCTGTGTTTCACGGGTGCTCCTGCGACCCATGTCCCGGGTCGCATATGCACCCTTGTCCCTTTTCTGTGAGCCAGCGTTCCCCCAGGCTCACTCATCTGTCTGCACTCCTGCTCTGCTTCCAATGGCCCGGTGCGCGGCTCTGCCTCCTAGGGCACGCCATTTCCCAAAGATTTAGAGGGCCAGCGCACCTTTAATTGGTTGGCCACTCCCTGACTTCTAATAAAGCCTGACCTCTCCCTTCACACCCTGCCATATCATTGTGCTCTATGCCTTTGAGATTCCTTTTGTGACCTCTTGCTACTTTCCTGAGTTTAATCCTTTGCTGCCTGTCCTGACCTTCTGCCTGACAACAACTCCATTTTTGCCTGCCGACTCTGTACCTCACCTTGGCTGCCACTGTGGGCAAAGTCGCGCCTGTGGAGCAACCTGGTGGTACCCCGCCGCAGTAAGTCCAACCTGCTTTGCAGCGGGTTCTGGTGAAAACCGGGTGCCACTTAGACTCTACTTCAAGGTGTCCGCTTATGTCATCGGCCGCAGTGGTTCATTGGGTCCACTACCTCCAATCTTGACACTATGTAGTGTAATACAGTCTATGGAGGATGTAATACAGTCTATGTGAGTATTTGGTCATCCACTTGGCAAATGAGGTTCAATGTAGATAAATGTAAGGTTATGCACCTGTGGCCTAATAATCCATATGCATCATATGTCCGTGGGGAAGTAAATCTGGGAGGGTCCCTTGTTAAGAAGGCCCTGGGTGTGCTAGTAGATCATAAATTAAATAACAGCATGCAATGTCAATCAGCTGCCTCTAAAGCCAGTAGGATCTTGTCATGTATCAAAAGTGGTATGGATAAGTAGGTAATATTACCACTGTACAAGGCATTGGTTCTGCCTCACCTGGAATATGCTGTCCAGTTCTGGGCACCAGTCCATAAAAAGGATGTCCTGGAGCAGGAGAGGGTTCAACGTAGAGCCACAGAAATGATAAGCGGTATGGAGGGTCTCAGTTATGAGGAAATATTAAAACAACTAGATTTATTTAGTCTGTAAAGAGACGACTCAGAGGGGACATGATTAATTTGTATAAATATAATAATGGTCCATACAAAAATTATGGTGGAAAGGTGTTCTAGATTAAATCAAATCAAAAGACAAGGGGGCACTGTCTTCATCTGGAGAAAACAAGGTTTAATCACTAGAGGCTACAGGGCTTCTTTACTATGAGAACTGTCAATCTGTGGAATAGCCTGTCTCAGGCGCTGGTCACAGTAGGGACATCACAGAGTTACAAGAAGGGTCTAGATGCCTTTTACGCCTAAATAACATTGATGGTTATGTTATATAGAATTGTTTCCCCTAAATCCCTTCCTCATCCAGTCCCTTACCTTCCTTGGTTGAACGTGTGTCTTTTTTGAACCGTATAAACTATTATACTATGAGATTGCAATCAGTTTATCACATGCTTCTCTCACAGAAACAGAGCATGTAGTGAGTTTTACACAGTGTGAAAAAAGTCTGAAAAAAGCCATTTATTATTTTGGATCATTATGTCCCATCCCTCAAAAAGCTTGTGGAAAAATTGATTGCTTGAAAGGGCTTGTTTGAGTCCTGGGAAATTCAGATGGTCAACACTTTGAATTATTTCACACATTCCCCAAACCAGCATAGTATATTCACCATTGGGAAAACCTCTACTAGTAGATCCACTGCCCCTAATGAGCCAGTTAAAACATTACTTCTGGCTCATGATGTTGCTCTTACACTGAGTGATGTACATACCTATAAAGATATTTGTTGGCAATGTATATTAAATCAGTACCTGGCCCAGAGTTACCACAACATGTTTCACTGCGAGTCATCAGAAGTAAGGAACATTGTGAGGCAACATTGACTGTTTTAATATAAAGATATTTTAATATACACTGCCTACAAATATTTTATAGGTACATACATCACTCAACGTTAGAGCAACATAATGAATTGAAGTAATGTTTTAATTGGCTTCTTAGGGGCAGTGGTTTTACTAGTAGAGTTTGTCCCCAAATGTGAATATACAATGCTGGTTTGGGGATTATGTCAAATAAGTGTTTCCCAGGACTCAAACGGACCTTTTCAAACAAGCAATTTTTTACAAGCAGGTTCTGTGCAAGTTTGAATGAATGTAGCTGATGCAGCCTTAAACTGCTCATGATTGCTAGATGTACTGTATCTAATATTAACCTATTTTAACCCCTTAATGCATTATGATGCCATAAGGCATAAAGAGCATTGAGAGGTCTCTTCATACATGGTGGGTGTTGGTTGCATTATGCCTATCACCAGCATTGAGTCTGTTTAAGCCTTGAGTCTGCTTGGGCACACTGTTATAGATCCTTAGCAAACTCTCCATATACTGCAATACCGTAGTATTGCAGTATATGGTAGGAATGTTCAGGCCCCTAGTGGTGAAAGTATCCTTGAGGGTCTAAAAAGAAGTTTAAAAAAATATATAAAAAAAGAAAAAACAAATAAAAACTATAATCACAGTTCTGTAAACAAGTGATGGATTTTTAAAGACGGATAGAGAAAAATGGAGATGCAAAACACGAAATGGCTTGGTCCTTCAGGGGTTATGAAAAAGGTCATGATTAATATCCTTAAACTAAAAAGATCCTCCAATTCGAGGAAGAGTTTTAATACAAAACCTTGGATCTGTCTTTTGATCAATCTGTTTGTAGTGTACATAGAGAAAAGGCTGGTGTTTCTACCACAGTATATTTGCAGTGATTAATGCAGGTTAATGCACCTTATTGTCTTAAGCATGAGTGGTGCAATAAGTGTAAAGGTTATAATAGAACATATAAACATGGGTGAGGCATCTCCTAGTTACAACAGATAATGGTCTCCATGTTTAACTCAGGCAAGTTGACCTAAGATCCTAAAAAGGAACAAAAAAAACAAGTTGCAATAGTAGCAGGTATTTTGAGTTGCATCTGCAGTGCCGGGCCAGGAGTTCGTCTGATGTCTCATGGAATCAAGCAAGCTGATCCGAGTGTAGAGAGGACCTGATGCCCTGAAGAAGCTCAGTGTGTCCTGGCTGCTGTATAGGAGAGGAGCCTCATTTCCCTTTTGGAGCCCATTTCCAGATGATATCTAGGTGGCTACACCTACCTTCTGAGCAGAGGGTTGGTGGGAACTAATGGAGTTTGGGAGAGGATCTAACAAGGGAGAATAAAGACGTGACAACACACTAGGACAGCATAAGGTGGTTTACAGACCATCACTTGGCTGACATATTTGTATTTGGCACATGCTTTCTTGGGGACAAGAACCACATATTTTTTTGGGACTAATTTCTGATTAGCATTTTTCATCTAAGTATTAACCCCTTTATTTCTATCGGTTTTATTAGCAAATTTGCTTTAAGAATTGGGTTTATTTTGATTTCTAAGAACTAACACGCTGTGACCAACCCTGTGGTCTCTTGTGATGTATGCTGATGTGGTATTGTATATTGTACAAGTTTCTTCCAATCGTAGGCTTTAACCCCTTACACGCCTTGGTCACGCGTGACGGTGGCTTTCAAAGGGCTTCTACACGAGATTGGACCCCCCGTGGCGCTTACTGGGGGGTCCGTAGTTCCAGTGGCCCGGGACTGCACAATGTTTTCCGGGAGCCGGATACTGCCTCCTGGCAGGACTTGGCTGTAACACAGTGTAATACATTTGTATTACACTGTGTTATATGAATAAGAGCTTCAACCAACCTGTTAAAAAAATGTTTTTAAAGTTCTAAACATTTTTTAATAAACACTTTTTGATTAATGTAATTAATTTTAAAAAGAATTAAAGTAAAAGTCTCCTAAACACAAACATACACATCTAATAAAGTAAAAAACACAAAATCACAAAAAAAACCTACATATTTGGTATTACCGTGTTCATAACAATTTGTGCAATATCTCAGAAACTTTATTGGACCCGCGTGGTCAGCGCCATAAAAACAAAGTGCGAAAAACTCGCCAAAAATGTACATTTTTCATAAAATCGCTTCAAAAAATGTTCTTAAAAAGTTATTAAAAAAAAGTTATGTGCGCCAAAATGGTACCACTGAAAAGGATAGCTCAACGTGTAAAAAATAAGCCCTAGACCAGCTCTGTCAACCAAAAAATATTAAAGTTATGTCTCCAAAAAGATGGCGATACGAAAACAAATGAGATTTTCTCTATATTAGTTTTTCTTCAGTAAAAATGTAAAAATATATTTTAAAAACTATATAAATGAGGTGTCAAGCATAGTGATCCATAAAGATAATGGGGGATATTCATCCGAGCCTCTGTGCCACGACTGTGGCGTAGAAGCCCTGAAATAATTGAAAATTTTAGCTTATTCTAGCTTGCCATTATTTATCCCAATCCCCCATCTTCACACCAGTGGGCCGTGAAGGGGGGGGGTGCTTGAGTTTGCCAGTGTGGGGCGTTGCTTTCCCCACGCCTGTGCACTCGCCGCAGCTGGCAAATTTTCACATGTGAAATAAACGCTGCGCGGGTTTTGCCAGATACTTCAAGAGGCTGGAGCGAAAGAGCAGCCACAGGGCTATCGTACTCCGGTGCACAGGCATGGCGTATGATAAATATCCCCCAATGTCTTATTTTTATGGTATGATGTACAGTCCAAAAAAATACAAAAAGAAAGGAAACCAGAATTTATAATTTTCTTTTCCTCCATACATTCAAGAGTTAATAAAATGTAATCAATAAGCTGATTACCCACTAAAATTAAGTACAGGCGGTCCCCTACTTAAGAACACCTGACTTACATACGACCCCTAGTTACAAGCGGATCTCTGGATGTTGGCAATTTACTCTACTTTAGCTACAATAAACAGCTATAATAGTTATCACTGGTGTCTACAATAAAGATTTATTGTTAATCCTGGTTCTAATGACAATCGAACATTTTTAAAATCCAATTGTCACAGAGACCAAAAAAAATTTGGCTGGGGGTTACAATGATAAAGTATACAGTTCCGACTTACATACAAATTCAACTTAAGAACAAACCTACAGACCATATCTTGTATGTAACCCGGGGACTGCCTGTATTTGTAAAGTGCATCTAATCTCACAGGAAAATAAGCTCTTATATGTCCAAATTGCCAACAAAAATAAAGATTGTATAGCCATTAAAAAGTAACAATGCAAATCTGCTCTGAATAACTCACCTAACCTTCAATGTCCTGGCATGTGTCCAAACAGCAGTTCACGGCCATATATTGTTATACTTGGGAGAAATTGCACACAATTTTGTTTTAACCTCTGTAAAACAATTGAAGGGTTAACAAACTTCATACAAGTTGTTTTATGTACGTTGAAGGGTATAGTTTCTATAATACAGGCGGTCCCCTACTTAAGGACACCCGACTTACAGACAACCCATAGTTACAGACGGACCCCTCTGCCCACTGTGATCTCTGGTGAAGCTCTATGGATGCTTTACTATAGTCCCAGACTGCAATGATCAGGTGTAAGATGTCTGTAATGAAGCTTTATTGATAATTCTTGGTCCAATTACACCAAAATTTTGAAACTCCAATTGTCACTGGGGCAAAAGAAAAAAAATTGTCTAGAACTTCCATTATAAAATATACAGTTTCGACTTACATACAAATTCAACTTAAGAACAAACCTCCAGACCCTATCTTGTATGTAACCCGGGGACTGCCTGTAAGGTAATTTATGGGGTTTTACTATTACTTGAAATCTGAGCAGGTCCCTCAATAGTATGATTTAGTGTTTTGCATGAAAATTTGAAAAATCACACCTAAAGTTCAAAGCTCCATAACATCCTACAAAAATGAGAGAATGCATAACAAAGGTCAACATAAAGCAGACATTAAAGGTTTATGTTAGCTATGAAGTTTTTTTGCTTTTCTGAATAGGTGTAGAAAAAGTAGAACATCGGATTGTGGTGCATCGGCTCCGGCATGCATGCTACGGAAATTGGGTGGGGGGCATGGCCGTCGGAAAACCCGACGGATTCTGAAAAACCGTGGTGTTTAAAAAAGAAATGTGTCGCTTGACGCGTGCTTACATGCACCCAGGATAGGATGGTGAACTCCGGCGGACCTCAACGCAGCAGCGACACCCGGTGGACATCGGGCGCACTACCGTAGTGAATCGCAGGAAGACCCGAATCCTCGTCTGAGAAAGCGCCGCTGGACAGTCTTGGGCAAATGGGGCAACTATAGCAATGTTTTTTGCAGTATAGCGGGGGATTTTTTTATAAAAAATTTTTATTATATGGGGAAATGCAAATGTATTTTTATGAATATTTATTTATATTTTTTGTGTATTTGTGTTTTTATTTTAAAAGACCCCTGGGGGACATTTTCACAGGTAATTTTAATTTTTTTCTTTTACAAATTTTTCCCTGCATCAACAAGAGCCCCAGTTACAGAGAAAAAGACCACCTGTGACTGTTGATATTGATCAGAGCTGGACTCACATGGCTGCTAAGTCTATAGAGCCGACAGTAGTGCCCCCTCTCTTCCTCTCTGCATTGTGCAACTTCAGCGCAATGATGTGTGGAGTGGAGAAGGGAGAAGCAGTAAACCACCTGTCTCTGACCCAGAGACCTGGTACTGGAGACCTGGTCCTGCTACCTGGAGCAGTAGAAAACTCCGGAGCGAGTCAGCGGGCGAGCAAAGAGGAGTTAAGTGGAAGTATGGCAGCCAAGTCCAGTCTGCAGGGAGAATACAGGAGGAAATAAATTGTATGAGAGATGATACTGAGAAGATAAGAGTATGTACTATGACTGCAGAATATAGGATTGGTTAAACAGAAGATACTCTGGTTAAACATACAAGAGACATCACATATATTACACAAAAAAATAAATATCTGTGTGAAAAACTTATAGACACGGAATATTGTTCAAGAAGATATAACTTAAAGAGAACCCGTCAGGCAAAATTACCCCCTAAAATAAATATATTTTCAAAACCTGCCACGCCCCCTGCAGCCTGTGTGTATAGGAGAGATATAACAGCTCCAGGCAGCCATGTTACAGCAGAACATGTCAGGTACTTGTGTAGCTGATGTCTGTGTGTCTCACACAAGCACTAGCAATGCTTTACTATACATTACACACAGACATGAGCAGGGGGAGGAGAGGGGAGGGGTAACAGGGGTGACATCACTGCCTCTGACCATGTGACCAGCCTAATTTACATAATAAAGAATAGATGATTTTACAGTGAATAATGTATGAAATAACTAGATAACGGCTGGGATGGGATCCTTGTGAGCTGCTCCAACAGCCAGTAGTGACAGAAATAGTGAGGAGGACGATTTTACAGAATTTATGCAGGATTGACTGTTAAAACATTTTGAGAAGGATATTTTAAGTTCTAGGGGGCCACAGGAGTAGGATTCTTTTCTTTCTTTCTTTCTTTCTTTCTTTCTTTCTTTCTTTCTACTAGATTATGTCTAGGTTAACATATGTTTCATGGAATGTAACTAGGGACTAGGTACACGTATAAAAAGTACTGCTATTTTTTATGCTATCCAACAGTATCTTCCTGCTATTGTATGCATAAAAGAAACAAACCTTAATAATGATAATATAGAAACCATTAGTAAAAGATGGATAGGGCATGCTTTTCACTCTGTGCTCTCTAATTATTATCAGAACTCAATATTGATTCATATGAGTATTTTATTTGAAGAAAGAATTTTATTTGAATTATCCAGGCTGTCCACTTTTTGCTATGCGGTTATGGATGAGGGTTATGATAGATTTAGATTAAAAGGTACACAAAATAGTCAAGGTGTGAAGGTTTAGTTGTGTTTTTCTTAACCACATCAAGTTTTTTCTCGGATAGATCACTTGTTAGGGAGTTCACATAGATCTACTTTTATTGAATCTATAAATTATGGCACAAGGGGGATTATCGGATCCATTAAATTCTGTATTGAACACATGGAAAAAATAAAGTTAAGAATGAGATTTGATTTCAGATTAAGGAATATATAGATTGTATTGCAGGTAAAGTACCCAACGGTTATGGTGGGATTCTTTCAAATGTTATATTAGAGGGATAATGATGATGTATGGCGCTAAGAAGAAAAGTAATGCCCGTAAAGTAATGGCAGATGTGAGAGTAAAAACGTATCAGGCAGTGATTACGTTGCTAAATACAACTAGTAAAGTTAATTAAGAAGAATTGGTAGTCTGCTCGAAAATTATATGAAATACTAAGAGAAGAAGAGGCTGGTAAAGTCTATTCCTAGGCAATTTTAAACATGTTTTGAAAGGAAATAAATCTGGCAGATTTCTGTGAGGAATAGTAATGGGGAAAGAAAGAAATTATACACATTTACTAAGATTTATCAGGATTTAAAAAGCACTAGAGATTCATATGAATATGATGACCTTTATGAATGTCTGGATAAAATTTAATTCCCAAAATTGACCGAGGAGAACGACGGTATCTTGACATTCCAATTACTTCAAAAGAATTATGTAATGTTGTTGAGAGATTAGCTGGAGGTACTGTATATACTCAAGTATAAACTGACCCGAGTATAAGCCAAGGCCCCTAATTTTACCACCAAAAACTATGAAAACCTATTGACTCAAGTATAAGCCGAGGGTGGGAAATGCATTGCTCACAGCCTTCCAGTATAAAGCGAGCAAGCCCCCTTTAGTATACAGCCAACCCCCTGTAGTATACAGCCATCCAGCCCCCAGTAGTATACATCCATCCAGCCTCCAGTAGTATACAGCCAGCCCCCTTTAGTACATAGCCAGCCAGCCCCCTTTAGTATACAGCCATCCCCCTGTAGTATACTGCCAGCCAGCATCCTTTAGTAGCCAGCTAGCACCCTTTAGTAGCCAGCCAGCCTCCAGTTTGCTCAGCCCTTAAAAAAAATAGAATGTCCACAGCAAACAATAAGTCAGCTCACCTGGAATGCAGACTTGATCCCTAATGGGTATGGAGCATGTAGACTATAGGAACGCAAAAGACCAGCTCCAAGATCAGGCATCCATTTGAGTATAAAATCTTCAAATCTTTATTTGCAAATTTCAAACATACAAGTACGTCCACACGGAGTCAAGTCATGAGTCAAGTAATATCGGCTATGCGTTTCGAATAGACACTCTATTCATGGCTGATTGAGCCATGATTAAGAATAGAGTGTCTATTTATGAATTCCCCAATCTGGATTAAAGAACAAATGTTTCTACCATCAATCAAATTATAAATGAGTTCATTTGGATAGGAAAACTCTCCTAGTTCAACAAAAATTCATTCAATATGATATAGCTAAAGATGGTATCTATCTAGGTCTGCTCATCTGTTTAGTGTTAAGGAAGATAAAAATCTTGAATTGATTTATGGAATATGTAGTGATTTGAGGAATCTTAATATATTTCTAATATTAGAATCTGATAGACTTTGATCTCCTTAATTCTCTAAAGTGATATATCCTAAGACCCTTCAAAGAGTATGGGATAGTTTAAAAAATATGGGAAAATTGACGTTAGAAGAACCTGTGGAGATTTTAAGATAAAGTTTTTGGGAAAAATAGAGGTGTATATACAATAGGAGATCTTCTGATTGATGGATAGGTTAGGTCATTTTCCCAACTGCAGGAAGACTGGGTACTTCTCCCCAAAGAGATACAGGCGGTCCCCTACTTAAGGACACCCGACTTACAGACAACCCATAGTTACAGACGGACCCCTCTGCCCACTGTGACCTCTGGTGAAGCTCTCTGGATGCTTTACTATAGTCCCAGACTGCAATGATCAGCTGTAAGGTGTCTGTAATGAAGCTTTATTGATAATCCTTGGTCCAATTACACCAAAAATTTTGAAACTCCAATTGTCACTCGGGCAAAAAAAAAAAAATTGTCTAGAACTTCCATTATAAAATATACAGTTTCGACTAAAAAAAATTGTCTAGAACTTCCATTATAAAATATACAGTTTCGACTTACATACAAATTCAACTTAAGAACAAACCTCCAGACCCTATCTTGTATGTAACCCGGGGACTGCCTGTAATTAGATACATAATTAAATACGTTGACTGAAAGAATGTTGAAAGCATTTAGAATAGAAACTGAGCAATTAAAAATATACAAAGTTTTGAGAAAATCTTTGAAATGTATAGATAAGTGGAAGAACAAATTTGGGCAGGTATCAGATACTAATTGGTCATCTTGTTTAGCTATTGTACCAAAGTTGTTTTATAATTCTGCTTTTTTACAAACAATTTTTCATAATGCATAAAATATATATTGGACACCTAAACGAATGAAGAATATAAGAATTCAGCAAGCTTCAAAATGTCCTAAATGTCAAAATGAAGGGGCTGATTTAATACATTTGTTATGGAGGTGTCCAATGGTATAGACTGTATATACTTGTGTATAAGCCGAATTTTTCAGCACAAAAATCTGAAAAATCTAACCTTGGTTTATACACGTGTCAATAAAAAATAAATAAACTTACATACTCACCCTCCAGCGCCCCGATCATCGGCACGGCTCCTCTTCTATCTTCTATATACTGTATTAGCCGGCAGAGACGCATACATGCGATCTAGCGGCCAGCGCACACTATGATGTTGCTGATGATGTTATACTGTGCGTTGGCCGGCAGATTGTGTGGACGTGCCTCTGCCGCTGTTACAGCAATGAGAAGAACAAAGAAGAGGAACAATTTGACATGCTTTGTGCAGCTCTACGTAATCTGTGTGTGCTATATAACAAATTATTATTATTTTTAGAGGAGTTGCGCCTAGGTCTGGGAGTCGCGCCAAGGATCGGGGTGCCGGAGGGTGAGTATGTAAGTTTATTTTTTTATGTGCTAGGCAAACGGCGGGCTGGCTGGCTGTATAGTACTGGGGGCTGGCAGGCTGTATACTACTGGGGGGCTGGCAGGCTGTACACTACTGGGGGCTTGCTGCCAATATACTGGAGGCTGTGACCAATGCATTTCCCACCCTCGGCTTATATTCAAGTCAATAGGTTTCCCCAGTTTTTGGTCGGCTTATACTCGAGTATATACGGTAGGTATTGGGTAGAGGTGCAGAATAACCTAGAATGTGCCTACAAATGAAAGTTGAAAATGGATGCGCTGTATTTGGTCATCTAGAAAATTTCACTGAACTGAGTAACTATGCATCTCTCATAAATAAGACATTTTTAATCGCCAGAAAGGTAATCACATGGTTTTGGATGTCACATAACTGCCTGCATATCATGAACTGGGAACTATACATGACTATGATAATTAGATATGACATGATAATTGCTAAACAGAAACGGAAAATTTAACAATTTTTTCAGTTTTGGGATTCATGGATAAAGGTATCAGATGAAGTACAAAAAAGTTTATTTGTAGCACAAGAAAAACAGCAAACAAGTCGATAATATTTTGGTGTGTTGTTTTTTCTCCTTCTCTTCCTCTGCAATGCCTAATATCTCTGTAGATATATTCTTTTGGTTCATTCCCTCTTCGGCCCAGGTGAGGATTTGTATGTTACAGTATTGTTTTTTTGTGTTATTCGATGGTTCGAAAAGTGGAAAGATGGAATTGGAATTTAATATAAGGATCTCAAAAATCTAACTTTTACAATTATGCCAATAAGTCGGAGTGGCTCTGTAGCACAGCCCCCCAGAGCCCTTCTGGCGCCTAAGCATAATTTTAAAAGTTGATTTTAGAAAGAAGGAGGCCATGGCTAACACATTTAGACAGATTATCACAGTCACAGTACCTGGATTTATGAGTAAGTGTTTGATTTTGATGGTAGTTTTCCTTTAAGTAGTAGCCAAGTGCTGCCAATCAATGTCTTTGATTCATTGGTCATCAGCAATTGTGGCCCCTTTATGAAATCAAACTTTTTGCATTAGGATTTTTAGCAATGGTAGAGAATCAATGTTGTTGCCAATGTTGTCAATTTGGGAAGCATTATATGGCAATTTCAAAACAAGCCAATCATCCTAAAATCATAGTATCATAGTCAATCAAGTCCAACCTTTAAGAATTAAACAAATGTTTTTTCCCTATGACCTATGATTTTTTTGTTCTCCAAAAAGGCATCCAGGCCTCCATAGTCTCACTGCCCTTACAATAAAGAACCTTTGTCTATGGCGATGGTAGAATCTCCTCTCCTCTATGCATAGAGGATGCCCTTTTGTCCTAGCAAAAGGCGTAAGTATAAAAAGATCTTTGGAGAGATCTCTGTACTGCCTGTTCAGGTATTTGTACATTGTAATGAGGTCTCTACTCGCTGACTTTTTTCTAAACTGTATAATCCCAAATTTTGTAATCTGTCATTGTATTCTAGTCTACCCATTCCCCTAATAATCTTGGTTGCTCACCTCTGCACCCATTACAGTGTTACTATGTACTTTTTATATACTGAAACTGAAGGAACTGGGCAGATTATAAAGGGCGTAATGGATGTCATTCCCAGCATCTGACTGGTTAAGTCGGTCACAGCTGCACACAAGACAAACTTAAACTCACAATTAAGGAAAAGATCCTGAAAGGCAACCCTGGGTGTGGTTTTCAAGCACATAAGCCTGCAACCTGATACCGTGCTGAAAACTGGAGAGCAATTCGGTGAGTTCTGACAGTATCCCCCCTTTTAGGATTGGCCACTGGATCATCTGAATCAGGGTTTATCTGATTCAGTGCAAATTAACAGATTTTTTGTGGGCACAATGCCATCAGAAAAAGACAATCCCCTGCTTCTTACAGAACTCACTCCAGAAACTCTCAGAAACCCCATGTAGTTGGAAAATATTTTCAATAAACAGAGTGGCAAATTGCGAGTTCGATGCATCACTAGTGTGTAACTTTGTTTTCTACTTATGGCTTTTTTTTGGCTTGAATGTTTTTTAAATACATATTGACACAGTGGAATCATTTGTGTGTTGTTGTTGCTCTTATCCCTGCGATAATTTGGTTCTAGTTGGTTTTAGTAATGTGGTAAGAAACCACCAATGGCTTATCAATGTTAAGGAAAACTAACCTGGCTTCTAAGAGATAAATGGCAATTATTTTGTTTATTTTCATAAACAGAAGTTGAGAGGAACGTGCAATATCCCAGGTTTGCAAAAGAACAAACTCAACAAAATATAAAGACCTTAAATGCAGAATTAGAAGTGTTAAAGCAAGAATTACAGATTCAGAAGCTAAAACGTCATATAAAAACATCTGTTACTCAGCGGGCCAAACCCCAGCTGGAGATACTTCATCCAATGGTAACTTGCAAAGTTTTGGTTCCATATTGTTGATGCAATTGTTGACAGCAACATAGACAGATACTTGCCATTAATTAATTAATTTTTATAACTTTTCCACAGGCAGTTAACAAACCCGATACTCCAAATCTTGGCAGACATTTTTCAAGTTCTGGTCATAGACTAGAACCAGCTCCATATGATCCAATGTAAGTATTCAAGCGGTAACAGTGTTTAGTATCTCAGGACTTTTATTTATTTTGACAAACTTAGTGATGCTTTGGTGATAAACCTGATAATCTGTATAAATATCTAATTTTATTATAATCTAATCTGTATTTTAGTAGTGTTTTTTTTACTTAAGTGGTGCATCAATGTCTAACTGCATGTCTAGTGCTGTGCTTTTCATTGTTAATTTGATTCTAGAGGATTTTGAATGTTTTATTATTTTTTTCCTGCCTTGCTCTCTGTACTGATTATTTTGATCTTCACTTTCAGTTCTGGTTTTGTAGTGTTTTATGACTATCTTCTTGGCCTTGACCCATCTTATCGAGTTTGCAGACTAGTGGTCAGTCTGTGCAGTGGGGGGCAGGAGATGGGAAATCCTTCTACCCTGCCTCCAGTGTATTGTGATTCTTCCCTATCAAAGTTCTATGACAGCAAAAGACAGAATATAGCAATTGTATCTACAAAGCAAGCTGTTCCCAGGTATATATTTATACATTAGTTACATTAATTACAATTTAATTTGTATCAGTTGTTATAATATCATTTTATTCTGCAATGAAGTATTACGTTATTTATTTATCTATCTATTATCTTTCCTATATGTGCACACATACATAAGTAAATTAGCAATATCTTTCAATTCTTAAGAAGTGAGTTTCAGCACAGTGTGGCGTACAGTATCACATGTTGATCTGATTCGTATTTCACAATTACACCTGCTGAGAAGCTTCCTAAACGTCCTTTCTAGAATGCTCTAAAAGTTTCTGCCACATTGTATTGACTTAGTAATGGCTGTACTTTAATCTTTAAATCAGAATGATATATATGTGAGTCAATCTAATTGTGTGGGCACATGATCTGTATCTAGTTAATCACCACAGGAGCCTCATGGCTGTAAATGACATTTAATGACATTTGATGATAACACCAATGGCTTCCATTTTAATACACTTATTGGGGCACATTTACTTACCCGGTCCTGTCGCAAACCCTGATCTGGACTGTCCGACGACAGGACAAGGATCCGCAAGGATTCACCAAGATCATGCACCCGATATCCTGCATGTGTCACTTCCCTGCTCAGGTCCGCCGGAGTTCACTATCTTCTTCCCGGTGTATGTAAGTGCATGGCTTGCGACACAATTTGAATTTTAAATCCTGCGCTTAGTCCGAATCAGTCTGGTTGTCTGACGGCCAGGCCCCTGATATGTGTTGCATGAAAGTCGGTGCGATTGCACCAAAATCTGATCGCGTGCGCCAAAAACCCCTGTTAAATGTGGCGCAAATCGGAAATAGTTGGGAAACCCAACGGAAATGCGGTCCGTGGACCCTTAGTAAATGTGCCCCATTAGGTTTTGACAGTGGCAGTACCTGTCAGCTTTTCTAGCACCATTTGGGCAAAAATGCTAAAATACATATGAGCCTATTATAGTACCATTCATAAATCCCGTAAGGTGCTTGGGAGATTTAAAGAAATGTAGAGTAAATGTAAATAAAGAGTTTCATTGGTTTTTGACATAAAAATAACAAAGGTTGCTTGTATGAAACAAATGAAACAGGATAGAAGGTATCCTTCAATACATAGAAGTGAACTGATCAGTAAATAATTTCTATTTTCCTGCTCTTAGAATGGAACAGAACAAATGGAACATGGACAAGATTATGTGAATCTTGCAAAAATATGCCTTTTTTGGCAGAAAATTGGAATCTTTGACTTTTGGAATATAACCATGCATAAAAATTCAACAAAAAGTCTACAAGTGTAATTGCACCTCTTATTATGCATATTGCCCACCAACGAGTTTGATGCTTGAAACTCACTCAAACTCGCATTATGTGCTCGCTAGAAAGTCTGACCCAAACGGTCATAAACCAGAACTGAACTGAAATGCGGAGTTCAGTTACTGAGCGGTGGGGCCGGACATTCCATCAAGCACACGATGCTAGTTTGATGTGATTTGCAAGCATGAAATGCACTTTTGGGCAATAGACCTAAGCTATAGATATTAAATGACGATCTCTGTTTCTAACACTGTGCTATGTTATAAAAATATATAAAAATTGCTTTACATATAACAAAATAGTAAGATTTATTAAATACTATTTTTAAGGGTGCGACCTTCTCCACACATATCATTAGTCATCGAATTGCAAGCATCTGGTGGTTATGATCCTTATGGGCAAGAAATTAGTCGCCTAATTGCACGAGGATGGGTGAAGGTGGACATTTTCGACTATCAAAACCGAGTCATAAGTGGAAAGTGGAAAGTTCCAATTCGGATCCTTCCTGTTAAGCCATCACTGACAACAGGGGCTTTAAATGGGGTGCCCCAGGTATAAACTATAATGTGTATGTTTTCATTGTGTCTTATAATGAAATGCAACTAAAGAGAAAGACTGGAAGTACTATAACTATGATGCCGATACAGTGCACACAGGTCTTCAAAGGGATTCAGGGTATTCTTCATATAAAACTGTTTTATTAGTGTCTCGATAAGACGTTTTGAATCTTATAAAACTCCTTTTCCAAGTAAGAAAAGGCTGAAGCCTGGATTATTTGTAAGGGAAAACTATAACTATGATATAGATATATCTAGACTGCAATTTTCTATTTATGAATAGTACCTGCTGTTTATTTATTTATATTCTCTTTTTAGTTAGAAAGTACCGAACTGTTCATACGACTTGTGAATGCAAGGGATGCAGATATACAGAGCACTTACCCCATTGATATGACTAACTCTATATACTACAAATATCCTCCTCTGGTGAGTATATTTTCTACATTTTATATAATGGTTACATTTCCCAGCATACATTTTTGTATGCAGTTAAAAAACCCTCCAAAATACAGTACAGTTACATCACATGTCTGTTAAGGCATGTCTGTTATAAATTTGGATTTGTAAAGTGCTATAAAAATGTTTTTAAAAAATAAATGTTGTTTTGCTCCGCAGACCGCAGCATATTTCCATCCAGAGGAGCTTGTTCTTCAGTCACCCTACTATTCACCCTCATACAATTTCCCAAATGTGCAGCCTATGTATGGAGACAATGTGGATTCTCCCCCTTCAAGAGATGATATAATGACACATTAATGTTGATAGTGAAATAGGATTATAATATTATCATTGATTTCTCTGAATAATTTCAATAATAATAAAATGTTTTTTTTTTAACATTGTGTAATGGATTTCCTTATCTATGGTAGCATTTATATTCATTAAACTGAAAACATAATACCTAAAGCACAAAGCATTTATGGTTAAACTGTTACAGGGCACTTACTGCATCATTTATGAGTCAAAGTTTAATTTAATTTTATATAGGAGATATTGGTAAATGTTTATTGCGTATATATTGATCATTCTGCTTTGTAAATTACAATCATATCCCATATGTGGGCTGCATAATTCCTATCCCCAAAAAATTAACTTTGTAAGCCTACCTGGCACCCTGCAAGAAGGAGCTTATGCCAGACAGTGTCTCTCAGTTTATGTCTCCTGGCAGCTCCCTTATCCACCTTCCTTTTAGCTGATGTCATCCTTTGCTCTGCAGGGAGGGGGGGCATGCCTAATAATTTTAAGTTATTGGTCCAGTGGTGGACATTATCATTAGCTCAACCTGTGCAGTTACACAGGAGTAAAGAAGATAAAGTAAAATTGCCATCTACTGTCTATCATATTTTATGTATATTAACCTGCAATAATGAACTTTATAGCTAGGAACCACTAATAGATTGAGCTTGTATACTGTTCCTGCACAAGATCCTCCTGCTTGCTGTGTCTAAAATCTGAAAGTAATCTGCTGCAGGATTTTGTCTAATGCAATATATTATATAACACCACTTATCTTTGATAAGAAAATAAAATATGAAAATAAAAGAGCCATAGTTATATAGAATACATTTTATTTCACTTATTTGATCATTTTTATATTACAGGTATATCTTCAGTTAACCCCTGTATGGTAAATTCAGAAGAGAGAGGTCCATTGAAATTGTTGCTTATGCAGCTTTTCTATGGCATTCAGACTGCTCTTTCCCCATGTGGAGCCTATAGAAAACATTTGTCCTATGTCAACAAAAAGAAAAGTATTACTATTTTTATACATAATGTTTTTCCATATAAAGGGTTACAGCTTGAAAAAAATAACTTATTGACTCACAGCAGGATGATTTATTCATGTACTCCCTGTACACACAAAGACATACCCACTACCAAGCTCATCTTTATCATGTTATGTTATAATGGAGGGCCCACTAGAAACTGAAAGGCAAATCACCCCTATTCTTTTTCTCTGGTAATGGCTAGTCATAAATTCATAATACAATTCATTATGCAAATCAATGCCTTGTCTATCTGTGACAGTAGTGGATTAGAATATAGGCAGTTAGTGTGGTAGCCTGGGGCCAAAGCCTTCTAGGGGGCCCACAGCCACCAAACCAAATTTTATACTAAGAAGGACCTTCACCCATGGAATCTTCATACACCTGTTCCTGCTCGCAATACACGTATACATAAAAGCCATTTCAGGACCTTTGAAGGTCCTCTAAAGGTCCTGAAACTGCAGTTTGAAAGCAGGCAAAAGAGATGCATCTTCAAATGGAAAGAGGATCCGGCACTCATGATTTAGGTGGATAAATCCTTTTCTTTATTGGTTGAAATCCAACATAGTGATCACAAATTCAGGTACATTGTAATATTAGCGATCAACGCGTTTTGGGGTATAGCCTTGTCATGATCATGACTAAGGCTATACGCTGAAATGCGTTGATTGCCAATATTACAATGTACCAATACAGAAAAGGATTTCTTCACCTAAATGGGAAGTGCCGGACCCTCTTTCCATTTGAAGTTGCTGTAGCAGCCTGTAGTAGTTTCAGGCTTTTCCTGTGCACCAGGTGAGGATAATCATTACCCACTGTGAACTGGATCAACCACGGATGCTAAAAGAAGAGACGCATCCTCCATTTCCCAAGAAGCTTGATAAGAGTACCATATGTAGGAAGTGAATTCCATACTTGTAGGGGCTATAATATTAATACAGCTCAGGGCCCACAGCAGTCTTAATCCTCACTTGATCTGTGAATATGTTCTATAGCTTTTGAGATTTCAATAACTTGGTTTGCTCAGTCTCCTTCCTAGCCGTCTAATTGGTTAGTGTCCCAGGGGGGGTAATGAAGGAGATGCTGAGCAGCTACATTTATAGATTTGTACAGTACATACAGTGGCCTCCAATCTGTACCAGTCTCCTGACTGCTGTATACACTTTTATAACAACAGCTACTTCGTGTATGCATAGCGACAGTTATAGAGCTATTTCTTACTAAATGAGCCTCATTCAAAAGTTAAAGTATATTAGAATATTACAATAAATTGACTTGAACTATATGTTTCAGAATTTTTTTATATTGAATTTACTTTTTAAAGAACAACTGTTACATTTTTTTCCACAAATCAATAGCTCTTGGGATATAAAACAACTTTGCCTATTATCTGTGTTACCTATATCCAACAGTTTACTTTATATAACCCTCATATTATCTCAGTGCTGACGTAGCTCCTTCCTCTGCCTATGCTGACAAGCCCTGTGAATCTGTCTATTTAACAAATCTACGGCCTCATAGGAGGGTAGGGGCTACTGCTCCCTGCTCATAGAGGAGGAGGTCATGTGACAGTGATCTCTCTGTGTATGTAGCAGAGTTGAATGTATTCAGGGTTGCGGATACAGATGTCTGCTACACAGAATAGGTACTTTTAAATGTCTAGAGTTTTATGAAAGTACAGTTTATGGTCAATAAACATGAAAGTACAGTTTAAAATGTGTAAATGCATTACTGTAAAATGTTCAACAAAAGCAGCTGAAATGGTAGAATTAAATATTTGCCAAAAATGTTCCACTGCTATGGTGCCTGAGGCAGTGTCAAAATACCAGAGCATTCCACCTGTCCCTGAAAACTTATTAGATATGTACCTGCATTAAACAAGGATTTCCTACACGATTACCAACATATAAATCCTTCATATAGATCTACATTGAAAAGAAATGCTACTGTACCCGGTGTATATCCTGAATAATTGGGGAGAAGACCACTGTTAATTCTGTATATTAATTTTCCTTGTCTTCTTTGTAGATAATCACTTGTATTAGATAACTTTGCAGAATGATTGTTTTCTATGAAATCTTCTGTGAAGATTTTCTTCATTTTTTCATTTTTGGAAGAGGAAACATGTGTCCTTTCACCTGTCTTTACAAAGCATAACACATGCATGACTGACTCTATGACAATAGATTACATAGAATAATAGATTATTTATATAGTGTTTATTTTACTTTATTGTCAGTTTTAGTCGAATTTTATCGGAAATTCTTCTGGTAGACATTTTGATATCGGTCTTTCTATTTTGGTGAAAAGTCTAATGTGCAATGCGTAGCTGTAATAATCTCATCCATTTATCACATAAACATATATGCATATAAATTACTTATACAAATTAAAGAAGTAGTGCAAGAACAAACCTGCTCAGTACTCCTATTATATGGTGACCTCTCCATAAGGGTACTGTTTTTCAGTGAAGGCCATCTCTCCATGTCAGATGAAGTACATTTTGCAGGTGTACCCAGCTCATTCTTTATTTCCTCTATTGCTTTTATGGCAGATGAGGTTTGAGGACTTCCATCATAAGTGTGCTTTGTTCGAGTATAAAAATACTTCCCACTTGATGGATAAAAATATCCTTGGATTGAGAAAAGGAAATATCAGAATACACAATTTCCTACTAAATATGATTGGTGCCTTTGTTGTATTTATAATATAAAGCAAACAAAATGTAGCCCAGTGTGAGGAACCAATTATATATGATGATATATGCTTCTGTGTTATAGACTTACAGAAAATATTCAAGATTTCGGACCTCAAAGGCCCCTTTATCTGGAGAGTTTACAAATCAATAAGGCCGAATTTAGATCACTTTTAGGCTTCCCACAGACTACTGAGGTTGGTTTGTGAATCACAGTTTCTGCAGTGTCCTGTTTCAAAGACCCACCATAGTGTTCATAGTTATATATTCAATTATTACCAGTTTATTATCAGTGGACAGAAATCTGTCCATAGTCATTTACAGCTGTGTGATATAACAATTGGTGAACCTGTGTGACATCACATGACCTTGTACTTATTTCCTTTCAATCATGCTGTAGAATGGGAATTTCTGCACAGGACTTGTACAGATCTGTGATAAATGTGACCGTCCTCAAGTCCTCCCACCTTCCTCCAGCCTCAGCCTAATTGGCCTAATTGAGCTAGGTTGTTTATGCTCATACAGCATGTGACCGTGCTTCAATAGACATCTGCAGTCAAATCGTCTCCAGGCATACCCCCCTCCCCCACTCTATACAGACAAAGGGCCATAAAAACTCCTAAACCACTAAGTTGAATAGGGACAGTTATAGATTTATGGTCCATCTCACCAGAAGAACAAATACATTTTTGGATTGTTATTTTTAGGAGATCATAATAATCCAATTTCCGGCACTCCAGAACACCTGGTTTCAGAGATATCAATATCTCATGTTTGGTATCAACACGATCCAGGGATTCACCCGGATCCAATGATACCAGAACCATGACCCTACGACTTCCCCTTGAGAAACTATGGCTTCTCCAAGGCCCTGGTTGTAAGACCAGGTAGGAGGTACCATGACTCCTCCCCTATATATGGTTCCTCACCCTATAGAATCCCGTTAGCGACCGGGCTTATATTAAAGGAGAACTGGTGGTGGCTTCATTAGTTTGATAAGATTCTGTCTCACTGAGGCTAGTGAGAGGGATCTTACAGTCATTCAGGGCTGTGATTTATTGCTGTGCCATAAAGTTGTGCCGGAAGTTGTGTGGACAACTTTAAATCACTTCCTGCACCTCTCAGAACCCGTGCATTCTGGGAATGTCTATAAAAGGATAACTAAGTGACCTTGTGTACCCTTCAGGGGTCCAGAACATTGCAGTTTCCTTCACAAGATTCTGAAACCGGAAACTGTTCCTTGGGCCGTGTAATCCATGACAGTGGCCAAGAGCCCATAGAAGTAAATGGGGACGTGTGGTACGGTCCCCATTTCACATTTGTGTGCACGGGGCCTGACAGCAAGACGAGGCCTTGAAAATTGCAAGAAATACAGAATTTATATTGAAAATCAATATTTCAATATCAAAACAATAACTGAAAGGCCTAGTTTACACCTGTGTTGGACCTGCTAAACTGGGCCAAACATGTTTCATGTATATTTATACTGTACAGTGAAACGTACCTTGCTTATTGTTCCAGTTTTCGGCATCTCCTCTTGAAAAATTAGAAATGTTGTCTCCTATCTCTATGTTAAAGCAAGGATTATGATTGCCTTCATATGTGTGCCGGCCAGGTTCATAGTTGGACGATCTTAGAGTAGCATTGCCATATATTTTACCTTGTTGACTACGAAGTTTTGGAGTGTAGCCAATGTAACTGAAGGAAAACAAGTAAAGGTGAGCAAGGAAAGCAAGAGTTTATATTTCCCATTATGTCCTTGTCAGACTACCATTACAAACACACTGCTTATCCAAAATAGTTTTCCATTTTCCAAAAGAAAAGTATGGGGGACACTTAGTCATCACAAATTTTACTGCAATGCAAAAAATTTTGATTATTCACGACATGTGAAGGGGCACAGCCACCAGCAGAGTAGGCAGGCACAGGGGGTTCCTGTGCACTTTCGGAAAAGAATCATGATGTGTTTGCTGTGGCAGCGTGGCATGTGCCACTCTATCATAAGCCGGCGTACAGAGCCTCGGAATATGATAAATCTCCCCCTACATAAATTATTTCATCTGTCACTGATTTACACATATACAGCTAGTGACGGGTTCCTATAGAGCCCTATTAACTAACTGACACCCTTCTTTTAGCTAAAAATTGTTTCCCTTACATCTCTATAAATTACCTTTTATCTTATATTACCTGGAATCAAAGGGAGCATGTACTGCTCAGCAGGCCCCTCCCATCTACTCCTCCCCATACCTTATGCCTCCATTATGCCCTGTCATGTGACCAGAGTGACATCAGGTACATAGCCTCTTAATAATAGCAAACTGTACCCCATGCATGTATCTGATCACATTGAATATTAGCAGCCGGTCCCTAAGTACAAGGAGGCAGAGCAGTGATTTGAAGAAACACAGAGCTGTCAGTCACAATAATGGGGTGTGGTTCTCTGGTATCTCTGACTCTTCTCCTCTCTAAGGAGTTTCATAAAAAGCTAATTTGCATATCATAAAACATATGTAATTAAGGTACAGTGCCCCACTGGCAGCTAATTTTAGGTGATATGGGGAGTGGTCAAAATCTGGTGACAGGTCTTCTTTAAGTCAGACGTTGATGTTAATTATGTACCTTTCAAAGACAATAAGGCATAGTTTTTCTTTTCCCACCCTGGAAAACTGATTTGCATGTGTTTGTCTCAGAATTTACAGCAAAGCATTAATGACCTTCAAGCCTCTTTACACCTGTAAAGGTGGTCTGCAAAGGCAATATAGTTTCTTCTTGGAAATACATTCTTTATACTAGTGCAGTGATGGCAAACCTTTTAGAGACCAAGTGCCCAAACTACAACCCAAATCCAACTATTTATCACAAAGTGCCAATATGGCAATTTATTACCTAACTTATTGTTCCCTGCTCTGCTGTAACTTTCAATCGTATCAGTGTTCTGAGGACACAGTAGATAGAGGGAGGACTAATTCAAGGTCCCCAAAACAGGAAGAATTTTTTCGTTTGGAGAAGGAGCTACAATGATAATTCTGATCTGTCCACACCTTCCCACTCTTCCTGTAGTCCCAGGCAGCGCTGTTGTTAAATAATAGCATTAAGTGTGACAAGTCCTGGGCTGCTAGGGAGTACTTCTTGAGTCTTCTTTGGTGGTGGCCCGGGTGCCCAGAAAGAGGGCTCTGAGTGCCATCTCCGGCACCCGTGCCATAGGTTCGCCACCACTGTACTAGTGTATGTCTAATGAGTTATAGGCCAAGTGTAGGATATTGAAAATGCTTGTTGTGGATCTCAACAATACAACACCTTTAATAAATCTTTCATCATACAGCTGAATCATATTCCACAGCAGTTTAAAGACCATGGGGTACAATTATGTCCACCTTTACAAAGAAAAAAGGGGAGTTCTTGTAGCCAAATAGCAGTCACGATTTACAACACGGTGATAGACCCACAAAGCTGCTATATTATTGTTAACAAACAACTTAGATTATACACTAGTAAACGTATATACACCAAACAGGAAACAGAGTCCTTTCCTTAAAAAAACACCACCTCATAATCCCCACACAGTAACTACACAATCAACTATTTCATATGGAAGAACAACCTGTTTGATATATGTGAATCCACCATACCACTGAAGAGATTACACAAATTTCTCCCCTAGACACAGCGCCTAATCCCGTAGACAGATACATTCACTCTTCAATTGGGAGCATACAATGGTCTGCTCAAGCTCCGATAGAGGTGGTATTCTCTGATGCATTTTCCAGTAGTACCGACTTCATATGGAGAGCAGACATGTCTACCATCTCGTCACCACAAAACCAATTTTAGTTCTACTCAAAAGTAAATCTTCATCTTCGAACTGTGGCCTTAAGAAATATAAGCAAATAAAAGGGTTTGAAAAATATTGGAAATGTTTGTATGGCAATGGCTATTTTACTAAAGGCGGTAGCCTTTATAAACCAATAAACCAAAACAATTCTGTTATGATATAATCCACTGAAATTTAATGAACTTCAAGAAACTTTTTTTTTTATCAAACTTTCTATATCATTACTGAAAACAATAGTTATAAATAGTTATAAAAGTGAGGTTGGTTGCACACAAATTTCTACAGTCCATCGAAACGGCACCGTGTGTTTGTCAGATTCCATGGCAGCTGTGCAAGGACTCACGCCCACTACGATGAGTTGGTCTGTGGTCTTTGACCAGTGATTTTTTAATCATTTGAATCAAATTTTAAAAAGTTGTCAGTTTAACCATACATTAGTATATATATGCAAAAAGAGAGAGAATATATTATTCTCTCTCATTGCATTCATGCTCATTTATTACATGGAATAAAATAGAATTCCACCTTTCTTGCAAACCATCAGGATTTTGTTTACTTTTTTTGGAAGCCCACTAAAGATGATTTATTTATTGGTGCTACCCATGGTGCATGAGAATCACAATCTTTAGGTCTAGATGTAATTAAAAATGTATTTCCTATATTTTGGCCATATACCATACATCATACTGATGTATGATGTTCAAACATTTCTAACATACTTTTTGTATGGCCACATCCCAGTCTGTTGCAATTAATCACACATTTACGCTGTTGCCTTGTAACTTATCTTACATTTTCTGGAATACTACAGACCAACTGATTTAAGATTATCCTCAATTTGCTGCACTGTAAGGCTGTATGCATATGAACGGATATCTGGCCGAACAACTTGCAGTGGATATTTGTCCCCAGATATGGTGCCAAGTCATGGACCGGTGAACACATGTTGTCTCACAGCACACAGAGCATGAAAAAAAAAAAGCTATGGGTGAGCTATGTAAAATAAATTAGGGGCGTGGTACTCGCTATAATTAATTTCAGGGAACTATATATGCATAATAGTACAAGTATGAAACTTATGTGTGGGGGAGGTAAACTTTTTGTCAGTCAGGGGCCACAAAATTCTTAGTATCTGCTGACTTTTAAATCATGATTTGTTAGAATCATGGGCCCTGATATCACTGTGAATAGGAGTTTACAAATTCAAAATGTATGTAATTCTGAACAATTTTCAACCCCATTTGCTCTTTTTTAATGCAGTGCAGTTGATAATCCCCTATAGAGACACAGGCTGCAAAAAAATTCCTGAAATGGGACAGTGGCTGCCACCACACAACTGTGCTCGGTCATAGTGAAATATGATTCCCTCGAGTCTACTGGCTGAACAGAATCACCAAACTGTTTACTCTGAACATTTTTTTCTTAGAATGACCTTGTATATGTAATAAATGTGTTTTCACCTATGTGTGAATGGCATTTATGGTAGCTTTTTTTTAAATAATTCTTTTCATTTCAAAATCAATAAAATTACAGGCTACATTCATACATTGGCTCTGCGGAGAGAAGCAGGGGATGAGCGCAGCTCACCCCGCCCCTCTCTATAGGAATATACAGCGCACCGCGCCATATTACGTAGAGAGATAGGACATGTCCTATCTTTCTACGGGCTACGGAGTGGTATGCTGCCCCACTCCTGTACAGGGCCGTGAGCCCATAGAACTGTATGGGGGACGTAAATACTCCGTATATACGTCGGTTGTATATACATCCCCCATACCTTCGCGTGAATGCAGCCATATACTGGAAAATTACAAACACACATTCTAGATTTTCATTTTACCCCAAATAACACCCACCCACCTCCCAGAAGCCAGCCAGCCGGTCCGGGAAATAAAATAAAGGGGGGGGGGGGCTAATAGGAAATACGGCCAGCATACACTTACTCTCAAATTAATAACCCTCTCTTTTTCCATGTCAGAATTTTCCCCATATCGGCATATTTGATTTTTTAATGGCTTTTAAATTTCTCCTAATTATATCCCAGTCTTTCAAATTTGGGAGAATCTAAGATATCCATTTCCTGACAATAATATATCTTGCAATCAATATAGCTCTGATTACCCAATTAATTTGATGCTTTGTACCTTTTATATCCTTCACATTGCTCTAAATAATAACATCTGGATTGGGTGTTATAATAATATGCAAAATCTCACATATCTTGTCACATATTCTTTCCCAGAATTGCATAATGGCACTACAATTCCAAAACATATGGATAAGGTCAGCGTTTTTCTCATGACATTTATAGTACTCAACCTCTTTTCCTTTTTTGACTGAACAAAATTACCAAACTGTTTTCTCTGAACATTTTTTCTTAGAGAGACCTTGTATATGTAATAAATGTGTGTTTTCACCTATGCTTGAGTGGCTTTTAGCTTGCTCATGATGACTCATAGCTCATTTTACTCCAGGGGTCTAGTCATATAAAAACCGTCATTGTTAGAGTAACTACTCATAGTAAGGCCATCAAGTAGACTAAAATGTCCTTACATCCTGTGTCTACAATATTGCTATAATGAAGTGTTAAAAAAAGAAACAAAAAATAATTCATATTAAAATGGTAAATACTGAGTGACAGAAATAACTTACAGCTCATTTCCTAAAATGGTTTTGTTAGATAAAAAATATGACTCCTTTCATAGAGAAATTATACCACACCCAAATATGATTTTTATATAGTATTACAACTCAGCTCCATTGAGTTATTTAGGTGTGGCATTCTTTTGGAAGAAAACATTTGTTTTGGTTGTTTGGCAATTTTGTTTATTTATTTGTTTATTTTTTTAAATAGCCAATTTGTATCGCTGTGTATTGACCCAGAGTTATGTTATAGGAAGAACATTTTTATTAGAAAAAATGGCATTAAATGTGTGTTATTTTTTATTTTTATACTGCACAGAAAAGGTTACTAACGTTCACCGGTAGGACATATGAAACCCAAAATTGTACTATTAAAACTTAATCTAATCCTGCAAAGAACAAGACCCTATACAGCTATAGTGACAGAAATATATAAAAGTTAGAGCTTGTAGAAGAAATTGACAAAAATACGAAAACTGGCCTGGGCATTAACGTGGAAAACAGGTGTGGCAATAAGGGGTTGAAAGGAACCTGTCAGCAGAAAATGGCCAAATGAACTGCAAACAGTAAGTTGCCACGTAGATTAACACCTTCCAAATCATGTTTCTTTCATGGCCCAGTGCTCTTGCGAATTGGTTGTATAAAATCACAGAGGTGAACCAAGCACTGAAGTCAAGCTCTCTCTGCCTCAGAACATCCTTCATGTTGTGGTTGATCTCAAGCACCAGGCATCTGGATTCAGTTACTTGTATCCATAAACATTGGGCATTAACTCACAGCTGAGGGAAGAAGAGGGGAGGAAAAGGTTGGTTGTTTATAAAGTCCATTTTTTAGCCAGGTTGATTGTTGCAAGAAAGTGGGGTAGTGCGGAGACCCCATCCTGCGAAGAATTTCTGGCAGAAGTACAGAAATGTAAAAATATGAGAAACTTATTGCGGAGAGAGGGGGGATTGTAGAGAAATGGAAAAGGGTTTGGTGTGTAGATTCTTGATAAGGGTTTGTTATTTAGTAAAATGTTGTTGTATTTTCTTTTCTCTGTCTCTCGCGGGCTTGCTCTGCCCATTTCAAACCCCCATTAGGGTGGAATGGGGAGGGGGGGGGTTCTTTTCTCTTATGGGATGTAAGATGTTTAATTGGTATTTCAGAATGATACATAAATATGTGGATATTATTATGTATGTTTTTTTTTTTTTTTTTTTTAAATATCATCTTTATTAGGTTTTCAACATTTTTTAAAAACAGTTCTGCACATCCATGGCCCTTCACAGGGCACCATGTTCATAGCTTTGCATGTACTCTTACAAAAGATACAAACGATACACTTTTTACAATTATCAAATTTACCTACATACATTTCCCTATTCCCTCCTCGCCCCCCCCCCCCCCCCCCCCCCTCCCTCCCTGAGATGCAACTGGCTTCCAACTTCGCTTATCTTCTTATTTCTAGTTAGGTCCCACCATAGAGTATGCCTATTTCCTCTCTTGAGAAGATCCGGCTAAGGTCCCCACACTGCTTTCCACTTCCCTCCATTGTTCTTTTTATATCTACTGTTTCTCTCCACCCATTGAAACATCAAAAATTCCCTCCACTTTCTTCTTACTTGCAGCAGTGTGGGTAGGTGTGAAGATAACCATTCTGTCAATAGTACCTTCTTAACAGCTAATAACAGCAAATCTATCATTTCATCTTTCTGCCTTCCGAGCCTTCCCTCACGATATTGAAAGATACTTCTCCATACATCCATCTCTACTCTTTCTCCTAACACATATTCAATTAACTGGTTCGCTGACCCCCATAGTTTTTTGGCCGCTTGACAAAACCATAGACAATGTATGAGATTAGCATTAGGTCTTGCACATTTAGGACATTCTGCCTTATAATCCAGGAACTTGCTTTGAAATGGTTTGTCGAAGGCCCAGTAAGCTCTTAATGCGATCTTCCACTGCATTTCTCTCAGATTTTCAGATATAGTGGCCTTCTGTGTATCATTCCATCCCCTCAAGAGCCTCCTACCTACTTCCTGGCTTGTCAATGACGTCCCTATATCCTCTTTCCATTTTTTTGCTAGTCTTCCTTCAAAAACGTCATCAGCTCTGGGGGTGATGGCTTTCCTTATGCTGGCTATTGAAGGGTCACCATTGTTATCTGTTATCATTGCCGCAAACCGTTTTTGGGTCGCCTTCCCTAACCACCACAGATCCTCTTTCTTGCCCAGTTCACTTGCGAGCTGTAAGTAGCATAGAAATTGGCCCTCTCCCAACCCATACTCCGCTCTCAACTGACCGAATGTTTTAAATTTTTTATCTTTGCTATCTACTAGATCTGCCATCTTAATGATTCCTCTCCTTTCCCATTCCCTAATAAATGCTCTAGGCCCTTCCCATTTCTTCAAATCCAATACTTCACTGATCTTTAAGAATTCTGATGTCTCAACTGGTAAATCAAATCTTCTCCTCAGTATCTTCCATACCACTCTTGTGTCCCTTAATAATACTGAGCTCTTTGCCTTTCCACTTAAATTTCCTGTTTTCTCATGTAAAAATAGGTTCAATGACCAAGGTTCTACTAAACTTTCTTCTATCTCCTTGTCTACCAATGTCTCCCTTCCATTTATCCATTGGGCTGCTATCCTAGCTATGCAAGAAATGTTATATTCCCTCAAATTAGGAAAGGAAAGACCCCCCATTGCACATGGTTTTTGTGTACTGGACATTGCTACCCTAACTTTTTTCCTGTTCCATAAGAATCTCTGAAAGAGACTGTTTATTTTCCTTATATCGTCATGTTTTATTAAAAGAGGAAGGTACTGCATGGTGTACATCAGTCTTGGGATGATCACCATTTTTATCAAATTTTTCCTTGCAAACAGTGACAAGGGGAGTTCCATCCACTTCCTAATATCAGTAGCAATCCTCTCAATTAGGGGAGTGTAATTTAATGAGTACAGTCCTGTGCTCTCTCTACCTAACCATATTCCCAAATATTTAAATTTGTCTTTGACTATATTCAATCCCCACTGTTGATTCCACTTTGTGCTTGCTTTCTTATCTAATAGCAAAATCTGTGTTTTGTGAGTGTTTACCTTATAACCCGATATTTTTTCTTCTATCCATTTGATTTCTCTTCGCTGTATTCTTCTTTCCCATCTCTTATGTATTATTATTATGTATGTTAATTTGATTGTTTTAATAAAGCGTTTAAAAAAAACTCACAGCAGGGGGTGTTCTGAGGTGGGGAGAACTTGACGATATCCTACCAAGTTGTAGACTAAACATAAATGGATTTCTACCATTGCCTTTTGGTGAAAGTACTAACTCATCTCAAAGCTTTGCAGGCTTAGTTCACAGGAAGCACACAAACAAAACAAATACTTATACTATATGGAAGACCATCAATTCAGTATCGGTAAATGTTTTGTCAACCTTTTGTCATTCCTCCATTATTCATAACATAAAAAATGTGTAGAAAGTAATAGAACCAAGACTAAAGATAGCCCTCCATGTGTTCAAAGGAATCATAGACTAAGAGAGGTAATTTACAAAGCAGTACAATTTTGCATAGGCTGTAAATTGGAATTGTGGGGAGACTCTTAATGCTAGCATTACCTAGCAAAAAAATACATTTTTATAGTAGACCTTTGATGTATGCAGCAGTTCTTTTTTAATTATTTAAATATTATATAATTACTTGAGCGTTCAAATTATTATGCAAATGATATTTATCTCTAATTTTCCTAAATGGTCGATGCAAATGGCAGTCAGTACTGTATAATAAAAGTCAACACACGTTAGAGTATAAATTGAATTTTATTGAACAAACCTCCCAATGATAACAGTATATTCTTCAAAATTAAAAAAAACAAAACAAAATGCACAGTTCCAAATTAATATGAACAGCAGTTTCAAAACATGTTAGAGGTTTTAAAAAAACGGTGGTCAGTCAGAAACTGTATATACTCTGCTGAGGTAATTTTCACAGTTCAGGAACCCTAAAGGGGCTTCCCAGCTCTCTCTGATGTCCCAGATTTGTTGGGACATGGTGGTCAACCACCAACCACCCACTTCTCCATCCATCTGGACCATCCAGGGTTGCACTTCACTTCATGTATGTATGGGCCCACTAACTTTAACCCTTCCCCTAACCTTGTCATCAAGCAAAAGATCTATGAGGATGGGAGGCAGTTCACATCGAAACAATAGCTCTGGGGAGGGGGGGCGGTTCTGACATCATGCAAAGAAATTCAAGTAGAAACTCTCTGAAAACTCACAGGTTCAATGGGTGTAAGAATTGTGAGGGTGATATCAAAGAAGGGTTCCTATGTTAACATGTAACTTGGCCTCTAAGGATGTTTTTGATTGAAATATATTTTGATTTCAGTGAATGTGACCTCCTAATGCTGCAAATTGAAAAATGACCATTTTCAGTTTTTTACAACCTATAAAATGTTTTTAAACTCTGCTGTGCATGATAATTTGGAACTGTGTATTTTGAGGTGTTTTTTTACATACTGTCATCATTTGGAGTTTTGATTTATACTCTAACTGGTGATGACTTTTTTATACTGACTGTCATCGACCATTTAGGAAAATCAGAGATAAACATAATTTGCATAATAATTTGGAAGGTGGTGTATCTAATGTTTCTATATGGCTGCCCTGCAGGGTCACATCTGGTCTTGAGAACCCTACATGTCATGTTTCGCCTCTTCAATTGGGCTCATCAGGGGCAAAAGGAGACCAGAATAACCTGCTTCAAAAGCCTATGTAGATGTGTCGGCTGAGGACAGCAAAGTGATATTAAATAATCTAGAAATGAATCAGGGCAATGGCCGGATCGAGAGGGTCCGTTCCAGAAAATGGTTGGCGTGGACCTTAGTAGCCTGGACTTAGAAGCGCCAAATGCTGCGCTTAAGGTCCGGCCTGCCTGCCTATTGCCATTAATACCCACTATCTTCACAATAGAGGACACATCTATCTTTCCCCTCTAGATAGATTGGGTACTTGTTGCATCACAAGAGACTTATTTCTGGATACCTCCCTCCCCCCTCCTCCCCTCCCCTGTATTAGGGTTAGAGGGCCGTTGGCAGGGACAGGCTCCGGACGGGGTGGCAGCCATCTAGGGCTGCGGCTCCGTGGTGAGGTTCGAAGGGTCGGACAGGGACCTCTCATCTCCAATACTAGGGTCTATTAGGGCACCCCGCACTCTACAGCCTTGAGTGTCCCAATACCCCCCTCCCCCCTTCTTACCATGTCTCATTCTCTCAGAGTTCCCGCACCTAACATCATCTATGAGCATCGATATATCATCTACAGACGGTATTCTTTCTGCACAACATTTGGCATCCTGAGTAGGGGATAACCATTGCAGAACCACATATACCTAGAAAATGTTGAGTGCCTATACCCACTATATGGCATCATCTTCACGAACACTGGTAACTGATACGTTTTCTCATTTTTATATTAATATTTTTTAGTATATTATGTATTAAAAGCTAAGTTTTATATTGGTCCTCCACTTCCCTTGTACTTCTTGTTATACCTACCAAGTGGTGTTAGGAGGGGGTATACACCACCCTCCTTTTCGCATGTATTTTTTCCAATAACTGCAGATAACAGTAATAACTCTTTATTTATATAGCGCCTACAGATTACACAGCGCTGCACAAAGCATGTCAAATTGGTCCCTGTCCCCATGGGGCTCACAATCTAAACAACCTAACAGTATGTTTTGGAGTGTGGGAGGAAACCGGAGTACCCAGAGGAAACACGGAGAGAACATACTAACTCTTTACAGATATTGACCTGGGTGGGATTCAAACCCAGGACCCCAGTGCTGCAAGGCAGAAGTGCTACTCACTCAGCCACCGTGCCACCCTGATAAGATCTAAGCTATCCTATAAAGCAGTGGACAAATTCAAATTTATGGAAAACATTTGTACAGTATATGTTTGGATCTAAAACTAAAGTATAGTTTCACAATCTGGCCAAATGTGACACGAACTGAGGATGCATGAAATAAACTAGTATAGGCATATATAGGCATTGTAATTCTGATTTTCTAACACCAAGTTACTCTTGACACTCTAATAATGTCACAAAAGTAATGCAGGAAAATATACTACTACTAAACGTAATATATGATACTAACATTCTACTTACCCTGGTATATATTTTGGGTCATAGCTGGAAAATAGAGATTCAGGTAGTTGTGGTAAAATAATAGGCATTATTATAGACAGTGCTGATGGAGTACAGACGTAACAATAAAGATTACGGAGAACCTGCTGTAGTTTGCCTGGTAACAGTAACTGGAGAAACAAAGGAATTTGTTATCACAACCAGCTCCTCTGTTCAACTGCTTGTCTGCACAACATGAGAATGCCAAGCAGATTTAACCTCTGAAATGAATGTATACAAAATATTAATGACAATTATAATATGACAAAGTTAATGTTTTTTTTTTTGCTTTACTAAAAATGTAATGTTTTAAATGAACACTGGATTATTTTCTTTCTTTGCGTGTGTGGTTGCTATAGTAACTATCACCACAAGGAAAATTCAACTATTTTGCCACCTAGTGTTAACTGAACTAAATGTTTATGCAGGTGCCTGCTATTTAAAGCACTATCTCATGTTGTCATGTTTCTTATATTTGGCATTTATTTAACTCCGCACTTGTTTTCATATTAATGTTCAGCTCATTTTTCATTTTTTTGTCAATTCCTTCGACAAGCAATAACTTTTATATTCTTCTGTTTAGCTCTATAGGGTCATGTATTTTGTGGGACAAAATATGGTTTTTAGTAGCACAATTTTGGGATTCATATGCCCTACTGGTGGACTCTTATTAACATTTTCAATGCAGTAAATTTACAATAGAACTCAAATCTGCAGGTTTTTAAATAAACATTTTCTGACTATATTGTCGGACAAAAATAACATAATATCCTTTTTCTTTGGGTCAATACACATACAGTGATATCAAATGTATAGTTTTTCTTAAAATGACCTTTACTTTTGGGGGGAAAACCCTTTTTGCATTGCCACCTTCCAGGTACCATAACTGCTGAAATTTTTGTCAATTCTTGAGGGCTTATTTTTTGCAAAATTTTATTTGTACACATATGGGGTTCATATAGGTTTTGATTGCAATTTAATATAATTTTTTGATGATTACAAAAACTCACTTTTGCCATTGTTTTTACTTCATTTGTTAGGTGTGGAGGTGCAAAGTTTGTGTGATTTTCTTTTTTTTCTTAAAGGCGCTAATTATTTGTGTCTGAATGGTGTTTTTTTTCTTTACATTTTATTTTGTTTTACTAAAACTGCATTTTCCTTTTTTTATATTACATTGTGCCACAAGTCGACATTGACATGAGATCATTTGATTTCTTATATAATGCACTACAATACTTATGCCAACAAGCATCTAGATACTTATCACAAGTGCTGATGGGTGGCAGAGGGAGCTTAGACACTTTGGTTCATGTTTGACCGCAGTGCCTAAGGGGTTAAACACCCAGGATCTGTGCTTTTTTCCGATCCTGGGTGTTAGCTCCGGGGCTGGGCTGTGATAACACAGCCCAGTCCCGGCACCCACACGACCCAATGTCCTGCAATCTTGTTGTGCAAAACCTTTGCATGTATTATTGAGGAAGCTTTGTCTAAACACTCTTAAACTGCAGCATATGTTCACATGCATTATTGTGTCCCTGAGTTTTTGGTCTCCTGCAGCATGGAAGGATTGGGTTCAAGGATCTGAGAAAATGGCTTAGTCAGTAGGTTCCATTGTCTCCTAAGTAAGTTCTGAATTTTGTTCCCAGCTGGCTGAAATGTAAGGACAAAAGGTATTATGAATAAATCTGGGTCTCAATGGTGTGTCATGGAGTGAGAGGATGTTATGGATTATGTAGTCTGATCAGTTGTATAGCTGGATTACTCACAAGACTTAAAAGACATCTACCAACAGGATGAAAGACTGTATGCAAATGAGAATGAGGCACTCAAGGCTCCATTAAGACCAATGGAACCCCGAGCCCCTCACAGTCATTTGCATACAGTCCTTCATACTGGTGGTAGATGCCCTTTATTTGGGATTAAGTTATAGATCTTTGGTTCCTCCCTTCCCCCATCGGGCCCCATTTGGCCATAGTGCCCACTAACCCCAGGACCTGCTGCCTGAGACGAGCTATAGAATCGGCCATACTTAACCCCATACACTAGAAGAGACATTTTAAGTGTCAGAACCTGCTTTGTAGCATGTGACTGCACCTCTAATGCTGCCCCCATCTTGCTGCAGGTGGTGAGAGGCTCAACTTTCCTCATGACTGGTGCACCTCTGTATGGTAGGGCAGCAGAAACCCCAAAGTGGCTACAGGTGGGTCACCTGTAAATTAACGGAAGCAGATAAACAAGATTAAGAATGTAAGTACAATATATGTAAAATAAACCTATTATGCCATTTGTTTGCCCTATATAAACTTTAATTTTGTTGGCAATCCCTTTGTTATTTTATTTGCAAACTATAGAACTCATTTTAAACAGTATCAAAGATGCACTTCCTTATTACACTACATGTTTGGACTGGCTTTGTTTTTCTGATATTGGATATTCAGATATATATTTACAAGTTTATTAATTTAGGATACTTGAGAGATACTGAGCACTTTAAAAAGCAGAGTATTTTATAGTGCAGGCATTATGCAGTATGACACTATAGTTATATGCATACTTGCACTTATCATATGTATTACACTCCGTTATATATATATTAATTGGCTCCTTAACATAAATTTAGCTAATTATGTTTGAAATATTTACAGAATGAGACCTGATAGGATCATAGCATGCCCCAAGTGTCAGGCACAGTTAGTAGATCTTTACCACTGTATCTGGTCATGTCCATCATCACAGATGTTCTGACGGGACGTTCATAAAATGCTATAAGATGTCTTCTCCATCTAGGTTCCTCTACAGCTTCTACCCATGCTTTTCCACTAAGTCACTTTGGTAGCTGCAGACGAGGAGGTGAAGACCACATTGGCTCCCATAGGCCACATATTGTTGTTAGTGGCAAAACGGTGCCTGCTGAGTCTTTGGCTGGAACCCACACTCCCCACTACTCAAGAGGTCTTCGCTAAGACTAAGACAGGTTAGACGCCGAGCATAGCAATAATGTGGCAACCAAAGCTTTCTTTCGTAAATGGAGACACTTTATAGTAACACAGCTATCAGATGAGGAAATGTGAAGCTTTATGCAAAGGTTTCGTAACTCGATATGGTATCATACAGAAAATCTCAAGGGTACATTGGGTAGGCTTTATGTTGGTCTTTGAAAGGCTATCTTATAAGAACATTCCTTATTGATAAACCAACCACCTGTTTAACAGCAGATTTTACCTTCCTACATTTGGTTTACATGGCTTTTGTGGTTGTTAAAGTTTTATAAACTTAATAGCTGATGTGTATTCAAAATCTCATACTGTAAATCAAGTAGGAGTGACTAGCGCCAGGAGTTCTTTTGTTATTGGTGGAAAAGTATACAAAATGGGGCATGCCAAGGAAGTTGGCAGATCAAAGTGTATTTCTTTGTACCTTGTTGCTACTAACCATTATGACTTCATGTAATACCAATATGATTGTAAACATAACTGTATGCTGATGTACTGCCTTTTGGCAAATAAAAAAAAGAAATATTTACAGATATTTATTTATTTTGCATGTTTGCACTTTCACTTTGGGTAGCACTTTTATTTTCAGCATTTCTGCTCTTATTGCTATGAAATTGTCATTATTTTATATATATATATTGCAGTCCTATATGGGAATATAGATTCTATTAACAATTCATAAAGCTTTGTATAACATATAACTACCTAGCCCGATAGAAGTATGGATTATATAGGACTTGTTTAGGTGGATATATATGAGTCCTTCTGCTTACTCAGGGCATAACCCTGACAAAGCAATTTCATGCGAAACAGGCATAAATGTACCGTATAATTGTACATGTATTTCTTTTGTTATATTTATATGTGCCGTATTTGCACTTTATATTTGTAAGAATGTTTAGGCTATATGTTTGCACTATCCTTTACTATTGGTTGGCTATTTATCTAGGGATATTGATAGACTTATATTTGCAATTATTTTTCCCTGTATTAGTGGTTTATGTATTTTTGGGAACTTTGATATTTGATTGGGGGAGGGAACTAGAGGTCCATTGTGAAGCCCCCTTTATTTTGGTATAAGTGTCAAAGAAGCTGATAAGATTTCTACCTCAATAAGTAATTATGTCCTCAGACAGATTGATGCCATGCTAGTCTATACTCACATGTTTGAAAACATTAAACAAAATCTGTACAGCAAGCTGCGTTAATCTGTCCTGTTAAATGACAGAAAGCCAGCAAATCCAATATAGCGGTACTATGTGCCATTTTAAAAAACATGTATTGAATGTAGCTTAAATAGCAAAAATTGTTTTCTTAAGGCAATATACTAGATGTACACTAGAGGGCAAGCTTTGGTAATATAAATGTAGAACATCAATAGAGATAGTATTGTCTAGAGAAAAAGTCACTATTTTAGTGCATCCATTTAGTTTTAACAATAACTACTGGTCTTATCTATTGTTGTACAGATAAGTAATCACACAAATTGTAGCCCCAGTGACAGTGGAATTTTATGGGTCTGAACATCCCCAGAGCGGGGTTCCTCTGGCTAGTTATTTCATCAGTCCCAGCTGCCATTTACACCTAGACATGGACAACTTTGAACTGTAATGGTATCTATTAGGGTGCAAACACAATTTAAAACTACTGTATGTTGAAGCCAGCAATTTTGTTTGAATCCAGTACATTATGGGTTACAATTTTATCTTCCAATTCATCCAGGTTGTTAAATAGCTGGATCTGTGATGCAGAGCTCCAATGGATATCACTGTTGCTGTATGTTATAGCCCTCCATCGACTTGAGCAGGGACATCAGTGATGGGTTCACCCTCACCCACACCGGTGCGCAGTGTTGTTGACCCATTGGACGCTGGCATGGGTTGGTAATGTGGCGGAGGGGGGCTAAGTTGGTAACTGGGAGTGGGGCCTGGTTGTGGAGTAGGGTGCCCAAGTTAAAATATGTAGTGGTAGCAAGGTTGGTACCTATATGTTGAAGGTAGAGGCCGCCTTGTGGAAGCAATGTCCCTTGTACAGTAACCTATTAGGAGAGAAAACGCTGTCTGCATTCAATGTGGGCATGGGATGCTCGGTCTGTTTCCGAAGTGGGCCAGGTGGGCTCGCAGGGTGTTTTAGTCCTATTTAAGGGGTTCTATGCTCAATGGGGAAAGATGGTACAGTGGGTTGGCAGTACCTGTGGACTTGGTATGCTGCACATGTTGTTCCCGGCTGCAGTGGGGTATAGGTGCACATACAGAGGCAAGTCCACAGCACAGCAGCTTCAGGTTCCTGACTGTATCTCCAACTGTGACATTTTATCTCTGCTTTAGCACCCATACCAATACTTAAATCTACTCTCACTACATTTGAAGAGCTCTGTCTCACCAGGCGTAATATTGGTAAAGGAGACAGGGGGCTTAAAACCTTGGTAAATAACAATGGTCTATGGTTTTCACTCTGACTCATGTACTAGCCTCATCTTGCCGATTACAAGAACTTAACTTTAAGATTCTTTCACGTTGTTAACGCACTGCACTTGAGACAAATCAATCCTTAGATTTTTGATCAATGTTGGTGGTGTGAAGGTGACACAGGTACCATGTTGCCTATATGGAGGGGCTACCCCCTCATCTCCTTTTGGCAGGATTTTAACCAGCTATATAATTCCTTGACTAACTCTAATAAAATTTTTACGCAGGCTTAACTCTCTGCTCTTCTTGGACCTAAGAAATTAATAAGGGTCTCATGAGACACTTCCTTGTTACTGTCAGGTTATCCCCCGTTGCTGGAGGTCTTCAGTTCCCCCATCCAGAGTTGACTGGGTTGTGGCTCTCCATCATATTTTAAGAATGGAGGAACTGAAAGCCATAGATGAGGGTAGGGTGACTTTGTATTACACTACAAGGACCACATGGACTCTCCCTCTTTTGCTGCTTGGGTCTTGTCCGGAACTCTGCCCTAAATTGAATTTTCTTGATTCTCTCGATACTACTTTTTCCTCTCTTTTCTTATGGTCTACTCCCTTTCTTCATGTTCCCCAGTGTTATACTCCACCCCTACTTCCTTGCCTCTGTCTCTGTATGTGTGTAGCCTGTTTGTATCCTAGATTAATCTCGTGTGACCTGTGAATTTCATCTTACATTTTGGCCCTCGTGGCTTTTCATTGAGATCAGAGAGGAATGGGTCAATTGATTTAATTTTTGTGTTATTGCATTGCAAATGTATATGTTGCATATGGTGTACCTTGTACCATTCAATAAATGTTTATTGGCTCTAAAAAAATTAATAATGTAAAATTGATTTTCTCTTTCTTTAAAGGAGTTTGCCACTTTCTCTTATGTTTTTAATGGGTTTTTAAGTGTGAGGAGCAGGGTATCAGGTTATTTACCAATATACATCTACTAATAGTTCTGCACCGGTCTCTTGATATGTAAAGTGTTGCCTCCTGTCTTTTACCTCATCAGCCAGACATTCCTGACCATAAAATGGCTAAAGATGCTGCTCACAATCATCAAGGTCTTCAGTGAATGTACATCGGTGGCAGAATACCTTCCTTATAATTGTACTGCTTACTTAGTAAACAGCCATCATTTGTGCCATCATAATGCACCATTATATATGTGACCCATGAATATGTCCCATAGTGTACATTTGCTGTATCCATTTTGTGCATAACATAAAAATAATTGTAATCGTTTTCATTAGTTTGGAAGATTTTGTCTTAGGTCATTATAAATACTGTATTAAATATTTTATTTCTAAGCATACAAACAATACTTTTATTTGTCATAACATATTATCATCCACACAATGAACTGCACTTAAAGAATAATCAGTGTCCCAAGGGATGCAATGTTGGTTAGGAAATAGGAAAATATGTCATGAACATTGTCACTAATACATGCTGTACAAATATAGTTACAGCCCCTGCAGCGCTCTACCATATCTGGTTGCTGTAATGTCAAAAGGAAACAAGAAAAAGTAATGCGTATATTGTTATAGCTAATCTGAAAATAGGAGAAAGACAATAGTATGTAATAAAAATACACCTAAGAATGAATAGAAAAGAACATTGGTATGAATATGGGATCTGGATATACTAAGTTACAAAATAGGAGAAAATGTTTTAGGAAGTAACACTAAAGTAAAGCTCATATATTATAGGTCTGAAAAGGGGGAAAAAAATGAAAAACACTAAATTCTAAATGCCAAAAATGGCTACTGCATGGCCCTCCTTCCCTTCTGTACTCTGCTGTGTGCCCATACAAACAGTAGCATCCACATGTATTGTATCCATAATAATAAGAAATTTCATAATACATTTTAAGATCACTTTTATTCTTTTACCTTTTGTGAATGTTTACATTTTTGGGCTTACTGAAAAAAATCAGACCATTCTAAATTTCACCATCATATTGTTTTAATTACTATGGAGCTCTGAAAGGGTCAACAAGCTTCCCAAAAGCTGTTTAATAGTTTGAGTGGTTCAGATTTAAAAATGGGGTAACATAGGGTTTTCCTCATATTATTTCTTTCAAATCTCATTAAAAAACTAAATAATCCTCCAATAATTCTATTCTAAAATGTCCCTAAATCGCTGAACGATTTGTAATTCATCTAATGTTGTAATAAAATGACATTTTTAAAAATGATGAAAACATGGGAAATGTTAGTAACTTATTTAGGTGTAAAAACAATGGGGCAGATTTATCAAGTGCCTGAAAGTCAGAAAATTTCCAGTTGCCCATGGCAACTAATCACAGCTGCCCTTTAAAATATTCATGAGCACTGGTAAAATGAAAGCTGAGCAGTGATTGGTTGCCATGGGCAACTGGAAATATTCTGACTTTTAGACACTTGATAAATCTGCCCCAATATGTCTCAAAAGCAGACCATTTTGAGAGTTTTCAAACGTTTTTTTTTTTTAATTTATAAACATAGCAACAAAAATTTAGCACAGACATGAAGTACAACATGTCACAAAAACAATTTTGTCACTTTGGTAAGTTAAAGTTTTGAAAAGTTATAACCAGATAAAGTGACACATATCAGATTACTAAAAAAATTGAAAGGTTGAAGGACATCTACCACCAAGATCAAGGATTATAAATGTAGGACACTGACATACTAGTGGGTGTCCCCTCTTGTTTTTAAGAAAAGGGCTCCCAGCTCCATTATCACCTATGGCCTTTTTTTTGTAAAATCCAGGGCATAAGAAGCTAAAGATGAGCAGATCCCGGCAGAGGGTACACACACCAGTGGGAGATGTTCTTTAAATACATGTGAGCGATTTATATGCAATAAAATGAGCCTGCCAATAGCCAAATGATCAGTCGATGTAATATCATTGCTACTTTTGGTTCCTTGACAATTTTTTTCTGTGACATGGAACTGATCATTTTTGTACACTGTGGGGCTACAATGTATTGATTTGTATTATTTTACCAGCATTTTATGCATGTGCCTGTAGTTTACAGGATCTATCACCTCTCCTGACATGCATGTCTTAGTAAATAACTGCATTTACCATGGTCTTTTCCTATACCCTTATGTGGTGCCCTTCTTCTGTTCTTCTTTCTATAAAGTGATAAGAAAATTGCCAATTTGGTCATACCAGCTAGAATTGTGACTGTGCACATTCTTGTGTGCCAACTACTCATTTTCATTTTACTTTGCAAATGTGGACCAGTGTTTACTGATTTCAAAATCTTTAGGTGAATGCCATTTTATTGATTGAGGTAGATGTGCTTCAAGAAACAGATTACACAACTATATTGTGCTAAATACATTTATACAATTAGTATAAATTTGAGACTATACTGCAGTTAATATTCCAATGTGATAACTGTAGGTTCAGTTTACATATTCTTTATATACAACAGTTTTATATGCTACATAAATACCCTTGAGATGAAAGAATGTTTTTATTTTTTTCAAAACTGGTAACATGAATTGAAGAAGGAAATGAGTATCTGCTTGTTAAATTGTACTGAGTGTTCTTTGACTGAGGAGAACCAGAGGCTAGTGAGAGCAGGAAGTGATAGGCAGCTGTTACGCCAGCAGCAGTAAGAAGGGCAGCTTACAAACAATTCATTGTATGCTAGTTTGGTTTTCATTATAAAAGTTCATAAACATACCATATATTTTACATCCATATATTATATGATAGCTTAGTTCTCTCTATTCAGTTTCATTGGAATCAGCCCAGTGAAAAGAAAGAACAGCAAACATATACCACCAATTTTCCATTTATTCTTCACCAGCAGCCTTCTTCCAAGGTTGAATAATGGTTAAAATGTAACAATTTCATAATTATTTTTTAACAAATTGTCAATTGTAATTCCCCCTTTCATTGCCCAGATTGTGTCACTCAACTTTTTCTTTCCAGAGTTATGCAATTTTTGTTTTCTGAAGCCACTTGTCAGAAATCTTGCTCAGTGGCAATGAAGTGGAAAGAGGCTATAACTTCTTTCTGTCTTTGCCATGAAGCTAAGTCAATAATAAACTGCTCTCACTTCCCATGATGCTTTGGGTTCTCTCATTAAATAACTTAGCAGCAAATCCAGTGAGATCCCAAGTGCATATATATTGTGCTTTGCATAATGTTTGAGATAGTGTCAGAGAGCAGAGGCTGGCAGGAGGAATAAGGAATATATGGTGCAGTGTTAGGTGCAGAGAGAGACACAGGGAAAGTTCTGCAGAATCACCAACGGGGATGTAAGGGCTGCTAGGGAACGGCTAAAGTGAGAAGAGAAATTGCTGTAGGCAATATTATCAGAGTTGTACCTCTTACTGCTATCCTTCTATGTTTGGGATAAACCTGTGATTCTTATTTTCTCTATTTCTGCTAGTTATCTCAGTGAATCTGTACGGTGTTTACGTAAAAGCTACAGGACGGTTTTATTGAAGGGAGGGGCTGCTGTTCCATTCTTACTTTGGAAGGAAAGGGAGGTCATGTTCTTCTGCTCTGTGAAACTAGAAGGAGAACTGTGTGTCTGTGCAGATCTGTGAATGTAGAAGTTTCCTGAAAAGAGGCCCTCCATCCTAACCTGGGATTCTGCTGAACTTTATCTCTCTGTACATCTCAAGCTATGTTATGGACTCATCAACCCATCCCTAGCCTCTCTGAACACTACACAGTAGGGAAACTGTTAAACCTTAGTGTTCACATAGCACAGACTATACACTTCATATTACAATTTCACTCCTTGTTTCCACTTTTTATTCTATGCTCCATACTCCTCAATGCAATGCGAAAGACACCAGGGTAAATAATATCGATGGTATAAGTACAGAGATTAGTGGATTTACTTGTTGGAATCTCACTGGATTTGCTGACAAGTTATTTTATGAAAAAGCACAAAATATCATGGGAACTAAGGGCAGCTTATATTTGATTTAACTTTAGGTCCCACTTAACTGCCACTGAGGAAGATTTCTGACAAATATCTTCAGAACAGAGAATGTCGTAACTCTGGGGAGAAAAAGGTGACAAGCACAATATGGGTATCTTTATACTTCAAGTTCCTTGAAAAAGTGTGGATCCTAGGGGTTATTATTATTATTGCCGATTGTAACTTTAAGGAATTTTCTAAAAAAAATAAATAAAAAAAAATTGGGTAATGCTTTTGGTGTTGCTGCCTGTGATACTAAGGGTACAGAGTTGAAATCAGAAACCTGAGGCAAAGTACAAATATTAAGTAAAAAATTTATGTTGATAACATTTTGTCATACAAGCCTTTCATCAACAACTTTACTGTCATTTGATGAGGAGTGTTATTGGACTTTGGAGAAATGTATTCTTTATATTAATGATAATAATTACAATCTAAAGTTCTCCTATGAGATCGGAAAATAAAAAATCACCTTCCTTGATCTGGAAATTTATATTGATAAAACTATGCCACTATGCACCATGAATAAATAATATTCCAAGGGACAAATAAAAAGAGTAGAACATAACTGTACAGAGGAAAAGGATAAAGAAACACAAGTGGGGGTTATTAATATACTGATTAATAGATTAGATTATGATATATTAGGTTTTGTAGGAAGAACGGGACAAAATTCCTGTATTTGAGAACACTGTAGGAACATTAGAAAGAGTTTGGTTAGCCTTAGTGTATAAGCCCATTTTAAGACAGCTCACAGTTCAGACCCAGGTGATATGGTGTTTTTGTAGGATTGAAAAGGTTAAAACATATTGGGACGGGAAGATATGAATAATAAGATAAGTATAAAAAAGGGGCAGTGGGTTTGTGAATTGCATTGGCACCGGGAGGCTTAAACATAGATTTTGAATTAGAATGTTTTTTAACCCTTCATTGGTGCCAGAAAGACCAGGTCAACTTTTGACTTTCTGCTATGCACTTCTTTAAATGACAATATATCTGAAAAAACATTACATATTATAACAATTTAATTTAGTTTTTTTTTCAAGACATGTGAGACTTTATATTGATAAAATAGTTTTAATAATTACATATTTAAAATTTTCACTACAAATGTGAAATTTTTTGTCATTTTTTCCAATGAAAGTGTTTTTTTAAAAAGTAGTAACTTTTACCAAACCAAACTATTGTATAAATATGTACAGCATTATTCCATCACCCTTTCCTAGGTTCAGCTACAGATGCCGAGCATGCATGTACTTCTGCAATAATAAAAGCGAAAGTGTTTCCTGCAGCTCCTTCTAGATTCTGCCTTCTGCTGACCGTCTTAAATTTAATTCAACAGGAGAGTTTCCCCTTTCATATGATATGTGGGTTGTGCATGGAGGCTCAACAGAAGTGAGATATCCACTCTTAAAGTTACAATCGGCAATAATAATAATAATCGTCAGCTTGTACATAAAACTTTTTAGTGTAAATTTAAGGGTGGATATCTCTGGCTATGTGAACATACATAATCCATATGTCATATTAAAGGGAAGATTTTCCTGTTTAATTTCACAAAAGAATTTTGTCAGGGTTCAGGAGATATAGCTGTTTGAAGTCGGTCACTGTCATGAAATAAAAAAAGTCCTTTCTGCAATCTTTCACAGTAAAAGCTTCCATATATTTACATGAAGCGGTAATGAAGGGGTTACAAGACTAATAACTGGGTGAGAAAATAAATATAGAAAATAAATAGTAAAGAATACGTACACGATATTAAAATTTGAGGTGAAGAACACTAAAATGAAAATGTTGATGGAACATAGATATTTTTGGTCAGATTAGGTATATTTATTTATAATATTTACTAGCAAAATTATAAGGTGATGAACAATAATATATGTAGGTTAATAAGGTATTGGTTGTGTATGTGTGTATGAAACAATAAAGATGTCCATTTTAGGATCTAGAATACTAAAACGGGATTTCCTAGAATCGCCCTTTTTTAAAATGTATAAGGATTTCTTCATAGGAAGTAGGCGCCCCTCTGATTGGATAATACTGGCGGTGTGGATAAAGTCAGTTTATGCCCACTTGTGGATTTTCAAATCTTTTTTCCCATAGCGAATAGACGAATCTATGATTGGTTGCTGGTAGAAAGTGCAAGGAGTGTAACCGCTCCTTTTTGTTTTTCCAATGTTATTTCTTAAAAGGAATAAGCTCTCTTCTCATTGGTGATCAGGGGCTAAAGAGGCACTCCTATTGGTTGTAATAAGAGGTATGTAATAATTTAACACCAATACTTCGCTATGAACGATAATGATTTCTATATAAAGAATAGGCTTCTCGTGGATTGGATGATGTGTTAGGTGGGAAGTTGACATGTTTAGGTTTTGAAGGACAGAGGATTTAGAAGATATTAAGTAGTTTTAAAATGTATAAATGACATTGGGGCACATTTACTTACCCGGTCCCGTGGAGTTCACGAAAGTGCATTGTCCTATGAGAATGCACTGTGCCGCGATTCACTAAGATGCGGCAACGCAAAGCGCGCGTCGGGGTACCGGCGCCCACGCAACACAGAACATGGGTAAGCTGACCTTGTCATTCCACTTACTGCAGGAAAGGCACATAGCACTTTAATTACATGTTACATGTTAATGCTGGGTTAGATTACCATTGACTGTTGCACTGGCACTTTACAGTATTCTCCTGATAACCCATGTGTGGTTATCCACCCTGATAGATATTATACATCATATACCTGCTGTTTTGTGAAGTGTGGATGCTTTAGTAGAACTCCCGAGGGCAACTTACCCTTGATTGTATTTCAAAGCTATATTGTCATACTGTTGTTTTTAAAATGTTAATGATTAATAAAAGAAAATTAGAATTTTAGCAAAACGGCGTAATGAGAAATTCATGAACCGGATAGCACTCATATGTCTTTCTAAGGTTTCATTAAGTTATAAATAGAGTGGGTTCAGATAAACTTATAGACAAATGTCATGGTTTAACTTTGTGCTAATTTTGTGGTTTGGTGGATTGTTTTATATCAGCCTGGCTGGGGGGCTAAGCGACCTATCCAGCTCTGCCTTTTCCAAGTCCTCATAGGTGCATCAATATGGCAACCATGGGGTCAATTGTTGAAATAGAAACTCATCAGCTCAGTGTGACTGAATTGGAGGAAGTCATGGGAACTGTCTGTATAACAGACCCCTAATATCCCATTGCCACTATTGACTGGAATCTTTGGGGTTAAACAACCTGGAATAATGTTAATACTGCATTGGCTGTTACAGCGGGAGCTGAGCCATCAGATACAGCCAAGCTCTACCATCAAAATCAAGCATGGTAAACCAGGGACACTTAGTCATAGATCCAGGCACTGTGATTTATTATCCATGGCCTTCTTCCATCTAAAATCAACTTTTTAAATTATTCTAATGAGTCTGAAGGGCTCCTGGGGGTGTCAACAGAGCACCTCTGTGCTGCAGATTCACGGACAGTTAGTGTACAGGTTGAAATTCCCCCTACTACTGTATGCTAAAACTTCCTCTGCTGCAGTGAGGTTAAATCAGGGGAGGGGAGAAGTTAAAATAAAGGGGGCCATAGATAACAAATATAAGAAGATTATCACTGTGCCTGGATCTATGAGTAATTGTCCCTGATTTATCCATGCTTTATTTTGATAATATATAGTAAACAATAATGGAACACAGGGGACCTTTTGTCTGCTCTTGTGAGCTTATTATGGTTGCATAGACCACTTACTTCTGGCCCTCACCCAGGCCACATGTTAGCTGTACTTCCAAGGTAATCCTTTTTAAATGTCAGTCCATCCTTCCAGCTGAATGGGGAAAATCCTTACATTTCTTGGCCTTATATTACAATATCTTATTTTTATGAGAAAGTTATATTTAGATCTTGGCAAACCAAGTTCATCTCCTACTAAGAGCGAAAAGGTAGAGATATAACATTTATAGGAGGAATAACAACTGTTTATTTTTACAAACACACCTTGGATTCCCAAGTCCTTTGTGTCACAAATCTTTTTTTTTTTTTGTTCTGTGAACTCTTCATAATATATACCAACAAAAATTTACTTTGAAAGAACATCACACAAGAGAGCAATTTAAGAAAATATGTGTGGAGATTATTTCTTAGGGTAAAATGTTGTTGTCAGGCAATATCTGAGTACTCCAATATGCTGCCTTTATTGTACATTCATAAGTACAAAAGATCAACTTATGTAACTTTACCATGAGAACAGGGGTAATAGATCACATGTACTTTATGCACTATTATACACTGACAAACAGAACCTAATAGGCATGAGAAAATGAAAGGCCAGACAAATGAACTGCTATAGATCTTATCACTTCTGTAACAAGCTTACATCTGCACACAGCAGTCTGTCATGCAGAAAGCAATGAACCTGCTTCTTTTTTTATTTCAATAGCAAGCAACTAAGTTACATTATTAGGTTGGTAAATACCTTCCATATGAAGCATTTATGGGATTTTCTAACGCCATGTAAATAAAATGCTGTCAATCTGTAGTATACAGGCGACTGCCCCTGTTGGATATACCTCCACTTTTTTTAGAAGAATCTTGTCAGTAAGGTGATGACACAGTTGACCCTGTGCAAGGACCCCACCCAAATAATCTATAAATGAAAGAAATTACTGATGATATTCCAAGCTTGTTGGTTGTAGCGTCTCAAAAAAGATATCTCGAAATTCCGATCTTAAAATTAATCTCGTGCTTTATTAAAACATGAATAAAAAATCGTGACAGCGTTTCGGTTCTGTACTAGAACCTTCTTCAGGCGAAAGAAGGTTCGCCTCAAGAAGGTTCTAGTACAGAACCGAAACGTGTTGCAATTTTTTATTCATGTTTTATGAAATAAAGCACAAGACTAATTTTAAGATCGGAATTTCGAGATATCTTTTTTGAGGCGCTACAACCAACAAGTAATTTCTTTGATCTTGGATACCATCCACCGGTGACCCTGGAACACGGAGGACGGGACCTGCTTGTGGAAAAGCTGCCAGGATTCTCGACAGATTGATTATATATGCTCTCTGATCAACCATATCAGGTGAGAGTCCAACCATAAACAAATAATTCTCCCTAAGTTTACATTGTTTAATGCACGAGGAGAGCGCTCGTATTCCTTTTTGTCTTTTGTTAACTTATTCCACTACGGGGAGAGGGCGCATACATAGCTTTGTGCAAACCCCCTCCCGTTCCCAGGTATACCCCAGCAAATAATCTATAAAGAAATCTGACAAGAGTTATCTTTGTAATTAGTGGCGTAACTAGGAATGAGTGAGCGCCATAGCACAACTTTTGTCCTTGAATAATAATAAATAATAATTCCTTTATTTATATATATAGCGCACACAGATATACTGCATAATTCACCTGATTTGGTAATACATCAATGACCTGGATAGTTTGATTTAATAAAATGTATGACACGGGTGTGTTGGAGAGTTTTGTTTTTAATAAAAATATATTTCCTAAAAAAATGGTTTGTTTTTTAACTCCAAACTTACCTTAGTAAAGGTGTTGTTTAATAGACGGCTCACATTACTAAGGCCAGGGCCTAGTGTTAGCCAGTAGAAAAGGATAACACAAACCACTTTCTCATTACCTCGGGGTGTCGGGAAGAGCCAGGTACAATACACTACCTGATCATCAATAGAAGGTACTGGATTGTACTCTGCTCTTCCTGGCATCCTTGTTTGCGGTGTGTACCGGGTAATGATAAGGGTGTTATTGTTAGCTTTTTTTACTGGCTAACGCTTGGCCCTGATCCTAGCAATGGGTGCCATCTATTAAACAAGCTAGGGTGTTTTGAGGCAAGTTTTGAATTAAAAAAAACAAAACTTTTTTTAAGGAAATATATTTTATTTAAATAAAAACTCCCCGACACACCCTTTTTTACCATTTTATAAAAAAAAAACATTCAGGTCATCGAAAAGGAAAGGTGTTATATATATACATATATATATATCTACATGCACTTACACATATACCGTATACACTCGAGTATAAGCCGACCTGAGTATAAGCCAAGGAACCTAATTCTATCACAAATAACTGGGGAAAAGTGACTTTAGTATAAGCCTAGGGTGGGAAATGCAGCTGCTACTCTTAAATAACATGTCCAGTAGCGGCCTCCCCACACTAATAATATGTCAATCAGTGGCCTCCATTCACTAATAAAATGCCCAGCAGGAGCCTCCTCTCACTAATAACATGCTCAGTAGTTGCCTCCCTTTACTAATAAAATGTCCAGCAGTGTCCTCCTCTCACTAATAAAATGTTTAGCAGCAGCCTCCCCTCACAAGCACTAGTGAAATGTCCAGCAGTGGCCCTCTCTCACTAATAACATGTCCAGCAACAACCTTCCTTCACTAATAACATGTCCAACAATGGCCTACCCTCACTAATAACAAATCTAGCAGCGGCCTCCCTTCACTAATAAAATGCCCAGCAGTGGCCTCCCCTCACTAACAAAATGCCCAGCAGTGGCCTCCCCTCACTAACAAAATGTCCAGCAGCAGCCTCCCCTCACTAATAACATTTCTAGCAGCGGCCTCCCTTGAAAATAATTATATATACTTACCCTCTGGCATTCCCTACATATACAAATATACACACACATATATGTACACACTGTGAGAAAGTCAGAGGTGTAATTTGGGAGAACCGCTATCTGTCCTACAGGCAGATAAAAAGTATATGGTAAAAGCCCTGGATTTGTCTGCAGTAACCCAAGGGTTAATGCAAACATGTGGTAAGCAGGAGAAGTCTGTGTGGTCTATGTTGGCCTAGCTAGCATAGACATCTTTGTAATGTCCGTACATGGCCTGCTTATTATGGAGTAGGGGTAGGCTGGTATTGGGACTCCTACTCCATCCAGGCTTCTGTCCTGGGTTTCTGTATAGCCCACAGGAGCGGGTCACAGACCTCGTTAGAGCCTGATTTAGTCTGCAGGCCAGAAGCAGTAGGTGAGGCACTACCTGGAGAGCTGAAGGCTGGACCGTGTTCACACAGCAAAGGTAACTGAGTGCCTCCTGATATTCTGCTGGCCAAGAGTGTGTGCCAGGCAGCCTGGTACATGTATAGTTAGGTGCTGTTATTGTATTAGGCAGTGCCCAGCCGGGCAGGATTTATTTTTGTATTTTGTATGTGCCAAAGCCAAGGCTGAATTTGTGTTTTGTCAAGGAAGTGTGAATAAACACATGATTTTTGAACTTTAACTCTGCATGTGTCCCTGCTTCCTGCACTGCTACAAAGAATCTACCAGAGCGATTCCCCACAACACGTAATTGCATATAAGGATACAGGCATATATACATATGAATTATACTCATCTCCAAATGGTTCCAGCACTGGTCTCTTATAGATAGCAGGCATCAGTGATTACACAGAATGCCTGCTTTCTATATAGGGTATAAACTTACCTGGAGAAGTGACATAATGGGGCTTATTTAGTAAGGGTCCCGCGGCCGTACTTTTGTCTTGTTTTCTGACGTTTTCGCCGCTGGGACAGGCATTTAGAAGGGGATTGTGTTGCACGAGATCAGCTTTCATGCAACAGAAATGGGGGGGGGGGGCGTGCCGTTGGACAATCCAACGGATTCGGACAGAGCGTGGGATTTAACTTTGAAATTGTGTCACAAAACAATGCACTTACATACACCAGGAATAAGAAGGTGAACTCCGGCGGACCTGAGCGGGGAAACAACAGATATAGGAAATCGGGCGCACGATCTTCTTGAACTGCGGCAGATGTGCATTACGGTCGGACAATGCACTTTCGGGGATTGCACAGGACAGGTAAGTAAATGTTCCCCATTGTCTTCACTGTCTTTCCTCTTTAAAATGGCGGCTCCTTTATCAGTCATGTTCGGGGGGAGGCAGATTAGTTGTAAGGACAGATCGCAGAACCATACAAGTGGCAGGCCTGGTAAACTGAAGTAAAGTTTGGTTATTCTGAACACCTCCACCGGTGTCAAGGACATCAAGCATCGTACTTCAGGCGATCTGGTTAGTGATGTCTTTGGATGCAGGACCATCAAATTATGCAGAAGAGAGAGCTTGACTTTATACAACAAGTTGATTTTCTGGATGCTGCCACCACACTGGTCCATGAAAGAAACATGATCTGGAAGGTGTTCAGATGCTTGGAAACATACTGATGCTTTATTAGGTCAATTTCTGCTGACAGATTCCCTTTAAGCTATGACAGATTTATCATCCAGTACCAGACATTTATATGAACCTTGAGCAGAATAAGACTCTAGTCTAACTTTAGTCTTTTTCTCCAAGATTGGAGCGGGTTTTTTTCTTGAATGCTGAAAGAATGGCGCTGGATGGTCCCGTAAAAAATGATTTATTTCATGGAACGTAAAATGAAGTAATATAATTAAAATAGAACAATGCGTTTCGCGCTTGGGCTAAGCGCTTCCTCTGGTTCATAAACATCTGTGAACCAGAGAAAGCGCTTAGCCCAAGCACGAAACGCGTTGTTCTATTTTAATTTTATTACTTTATTTTCCGTTTATCATTTTTACGGGACCAGCCAGCACCATTCTTTCAGCATTCAAGAAAAAAACCCACTCCAATCTTGGAGAAAAAGATATCCATTTGGAACTGCCTATCCACGTCAAGGGGGAGTAAGCAGGACCACGAACGCGGCAGCGGAGATAAAGGTCCATCTAAGGAAGCATCATTTGGGAGTTGTGTCCTGGATGCACAACCCCATAAGGTAAGTAGCCTGAAGTATCAAATTTTTACCATTTATCACAAAGGTAATACACCACAGGAGCGCCCCTCTGTCTCTTCTATCCCCCATTTCTTCTAGTCTAGACTAACTTTAGGACACTTTTCATAAATCTACCCCATTGTGTCTCACAGCACTGTGTCTGAGCCATTAGGCTGCTCCTCAAAACATAGAGCTCGGCTAGAGCTCAGCTCGTTATGGAGAAGGGAGAGTATAGGGTAGGTAGTATACCTGCCCTGATTTGCCGATTGGCCGCTCAGCTCGCAATGGAGAGGGGAGGGTATACAGCAAGTCCTATACCCGTCCTTATTTGCGGAGCAGCCGTTCGGCTCATTAGGGAGAAGTGTCTGGTGCTGGGTGATAAATCTGGTGCATTATAAAACTGTCTAGTTGTACTCTGCACCTCCTATTAGTTGAGCTTTTTTGTTGTGACACCTTGCCCCTTTTCACAGGTCGAGCTAGTCGTAGAAGAGACAGAAAAGTGTATTTGATTTCAGTATGTGCTCAGTACATGTTCATCCATATGCCATTTGTTTTGCCGATCTGCAAAAATAAAAGAAGGCTGGTCAATGATTTCATTGGCAAAAATTTAGACCTCAGGTCACGTGATATTTCCCAGCAACAGAACACAAAAGACAGAACACAAAAATTCAGTTTTCAATGGATTTTAATTCATTTCAATAGGAATGGATCTAACAAGAAAATATCCAGAAATAGGATATTCCTCATATCTGACATTTGCCTCAGAATGAAAACTAAACAGTGAGTAGGAAAAACACACAGTGAACCTGAGTTCATTAACAGCTATGAGGAAGTATGTCATGTTCAAAAACCGTTGGCCATAAGAAAAACACGTTGTGTGCCTAATAGAAAGCAGAGGCGGGTATACAAGCTGCTGAGCAGAACAGTGATGGATCATAATGATGTTGTCCTGAGGGGTACAGCAGTACACAAAACGAACTGTGAATGCTGCAGACAAATGACAGCGGAGTCACAAGGGCAGAGTCAAACTGATATGTCTCCTCATGTCTGACCAGTGTCCCGCAGGAGGGTACTGTAAGCGAATGTGTGTAGAGGTCACTCATGTCACATACAGATAGGAAACACTATGTTATAGAGTTTGTCCCCTGTTTCTGTTGTTTTCATTAAAGCTCTATGTGTAGTAGTATGTTATGGAGCTGGTTGGAGATTTCCTCCTCTCCGGTGTGCGCACCACATGTTCTGAGGGAGAGTGTTACACACTGGGTGAGCAGGGCTTGTAGTCGCAGCCCAGCCAGGGAAGTCAGCCCCGAGAACACATTGAGGTGCTCACTCCTGGCGAGGAGACATGTGGTATCAGTGGTCCGCCGTCCCTGAGCACTTCCTGTGAAGTGACCTCCTGCCCCGTGCCAACAACCCCCCCACCTTCCTTGTCTGCTTTGGCGGCCACCGTGGTGGAGGAAGCAAGAGCAGCAGCAAGAGACGGCAGGAGCAGGACACCCCCTCAGCAGTACAAACTGTCCCACCTGGGTGGGAGGTGTCAGCATCGCCAGCCAACACATCTCCGATGACATCACAGGACCAATCAGATTCAATACAGACTGGCCAATGACAGCGATCTGTGACAATTTTTGGGCAGATCTTTCTAGCCCAATGCACTCCAACATCGCCATTTTGTGATTGGTGGTATTGGAGAAAGTTGTGCTAGTGATCTGTCCTTTTAGTGTACCCCAAAAAACACGATCCCCCTCCCCAATTTTCTGTTTTCCCTATCCCCCACAACCGCTCAAGTGCAATCTGTTAGTAGTAGTAGTGTGGAGGAGGAGTTGTAGTAGCATGGAGGAGTAGTAGTAGCGTGGAGGAGTAGGCGTAGTGTGGAGGAGCAGGAGTAGCGTGGAGGAGCAGGAGTAGCGTGGAGGAGTAGGAGTCCTGAGGAGGAGTAGGCGTTCTGTGGAGAAGTAGGAGTTCTGTGGCGGAGCAGGCGTTGTGTGGAGGAATAGGCGTTGCATGGAGGAGTAGGCGTTGCGTGGAGGAGTAGGCGTTGTGTGGAGATGCAAGCGTTTTGTGGAGGAGTAGGGGTTGTGTGGAGGAGCAGGCGTTGTGTGGAGGAGCAGGCGTTGGTTGGAGGAGCAGGTGTTGTTCTGTGTTCTGCGTAGGTTGTGTTCTATCCCCCCACTATGTCCCAGAAGACATATACTGACTTGCAGGTAAATAATTATATGGCCTCCGATATGGAGTCTGCTAGTGGGGACGAGTGTGTGGACATTTTATTTGTACACTTCGCCCTCATAAAGAGACTCTGAGGAACCCCTGAGAAAGTGCTTTTGTAGAAGTGCTGAAGTGCCTTCTGGGCACAAGATGACATAATGGATATTTTGTACTATGCGCTATGCATTATGCATCATCCTTGGGGTCCACCTGTGGGGTTAAAATGCTCGCTACACCCCTAGATGAATTCATGGAGGGATGTGTAGGGACCTCTAATTATCAGAGGTTTCCACTGTACTAATCCCTAAGGGCATCTACAAATGTTTTATGGTGCCCCCAAAAAATGTAAATGTCGGTACTCCAAATGCCATTCTCTTCCGAGCCCTGCCGTGTCTCTATTTTGTATATTGTTGCCACGTACCTGGGAGAACCTGCATGATGGGGTGTTTGTCTCCAGTGGCATTAATTGGGCAAAATACTTTTGACTCTACAATGACAAATTTAGAAAAATTGCAAAGCAAATTTGACTCAAAACCATTCAATTTGTGTTGCATTTGAGCAAGGACCTTATGAGTTAAAATGCTCATACAACCCTAAATAAATTCTTTGATAGTTGCCCTTTCCTAAAATGGGGTCACTACTTGGGGGTTTCTATTGTACTGGTACCTCAGGAGCACCCCAACACCAGTCTAGTGAAAAGGTGCTCCAAAAGCTAGATTTAGCTTGTCCCTTCTCAGGCCTACTGTGTCCCCAGCCCGTAAACTATTGCTACACATGGGGCATTGCCATACCCGTAGTAACCCACAGAATGATTTTTTGGGATGTTTATCCGCAGTGGCATGAGCTGGGCTGAATACAATTCTTCCTACTATGGCACATTTGAGAAAACAATGCAATTTTTACACTGCCCCCTTCATTTTGTATTACATTTGGCCCAGCATGTCAGTGGTTATAATGTTCATACAACCCTAGATTAATTCTTTGAGGGGTGCCTTTTCCTAAAATGGGGTCACTACTCAGGGGGTTTATATTGTGATGGTACCTCAGGGGCACCCCAACACCAGTCTAGTGACAAAATTTTGCTCCTTTCCTTCTCAGCCCTACCGTGTCCCCAGTCTGTCAATTTTTGGCGTGTGGTATTTCCGTACTCAGGACAATCCACAGAATGATTTTTGGGGTGTTTGTGTAAAGTGGCATGAGTTGGGCACAATATATTAGGCACTGAACTAACATTTTTGAGATAAAAAACACAATTTTTGCTCTGCTCCATTTATTTTGCATTAGATTTTGACCAGCATATTGGGGGTTAAAATGCTCTACACACCCACAGATAAATTCTTTGAGGGGTCTTGTTTCCAAAATGGTATAATTTCTCAGGGGTTTGCATTGGTATCTCACGGGCCCTGCGAACATGACATGGCACTCCAAATCCAAACGTGTAAAAACAGAGCTGCAAAAGCAGAATTTTACTCCTTCCCTTCTCAGCTCTGCTGTGTGCCCAGCCTGTCAATTATTGGGATGTGTGGTATTGCCGTACTCGGGACAACCTTCAAAATGATTTTTGGGGTGTTTGTCTAAAGTGGCATGGGTGGGACACAATATAGTAGGCACTAAAATGGCATTTTTAAGATAAAAACACATTTTTTACTCTGCACCATTTACTTTGCATTACATTTTGGCCAGCATGTTGGGTGTGATGCTCACCCCCCCCAACCCCAGATAAGTTCTTTGAGGGGTCTAGTGACATCTTTGGGGGTTTTCTATTGTACTGGTACTTCAGGGGCTCCTCAATTACACTGTGGCACCACAAAACATTTGCAGCCAAATTTCACTTCCAAAAATCCATTAGCACTAATTCTGTTCTGGACATCGCTGTGCGACTAAAGAGCAGTTGACATCCAGATGTCTGGTATTGCCGTACTCGGAAGAAGCAGGGTAACAATTTTGGGATGTATAATTACCTTAAATTCTTTCTGAATGTGTCCATTTTAGGGTTAAATGAATAATAGAATAATAGAATAATCGTATTCAAAACTTGGAATTTAAAAATTTTCAATCCATCTTTGTTTGCTTCCAGAGAAAGATTTAAATGCTGATTTGAATAGTTTGAGATGTTAAGTTCATAAAATGGTGTTACTTGTGGGGGTGTATAGTACATAAGCCTTTATAGGGCATTTTCGAACTGGTCACCAAAAATTTAGCCTTTTTCAAATCTCTTGAAAATCTGAGAAGTTGCTACTAAAACTTCAAACCTTCTCACATCCGTAAAAAAATGGAAACGTAAAACAATTATGGAAATAAAAATGGCAAAAGGTTTCTACAAAAAAAGATTTGTGGTGTGACTTTTTGTCTAAAAAGTAGAACATTTGAAACTTTGAAAATTGTCATTTTTTTAAATTTTTTTTCCTAAATTATTAAATTTTTCACCAAAATGATGCTACTAACATAAACTACAATGTCTCACAAGAAAGCACTCTCAATATCACAGGGATATGTTAAAGTGTTGAAAAATTATTACCACAGGAAGAGACACTGGTCAAATAAAAAAAAAGGACTGAGCCTTAACTTACAAACAGGCTGCGTCCTGAAGGGGTTAACACTTGAGGTAGTTCTGAGGGAGAGTGTTACACGCTGGGTGGGCGGGGCTTGTAGTCGCAGCCCAGCCAGGGAGGTCAGCCCTGAGAACACACTGAGGAGCTCACTGCTGGTGAGGAGACATGTTGTATGAGTGGCCCGCCGTCCCTGAGCACCTTCCTGTGAAGTGACCTCCTGCCCCGTGCCTGCCAGACTCCGTGCCAACACCCCCCGCCTCTTCTTGCACGCTTCCTCGTCTGCTAGTCTTGGGCCCACCTCCCTGTCTGAGAGAGGGAGAGATGGCTGCGGACGGAGCCAGGTCCAGGTTCGGGAATCTCGGCCACCGTGGAGGAGGAAGCAACAGCAGCAGCCCATCTTCTAGCCCGAAGCTTGGGGGCGGCAGGAGCAGGACACCCCCTCAGCAGCACAAACAGAGCCCTTCCTCACCTGGCAGCAAGCATCAGCAACTGAGGCAATCTCCAGCTGCTTCTCCGGGGCACAGCTTCAAGAAAGTCACTCTCACCAAGCCCACCTTCTGCCACCACTGCACGGATTTCATCTGGGGGCTGGGCGGCTACCAGTGTGAAGGTAAGGACATGTGTGGGGCTTGTTGCTGGGCATATTACTGCTCTGAATGGCAGAGGTGTGGCTGACAGGTAATGCTGAGGGGAAGACATGTCTATCCTGACAGGAAGACGACATACTGGCATCTCAGGAGGTGCAACAGGCGCCAGTGCACTATGTAGTCGAGCTGAATTTGTCATATGAGAGTCCAATGGCGAAACCTTATCAGCCCATAGTGGGCACCAGATTGTGTTGTAAATAAGCCACAGGCTGCTGAAGTTGTGCCCTGTGTTCTATCACTTGCTCATCATTTCAACATTACAACGTTTTTTCTGAGTGGAAGAAGAGGTCTTCATAAATGTGGGGTTACTGTCAAACATATTTTTAATACCATTGTGTTATATATTGCTACATCTGCCTCAACCAGTCACTGAGATATTGATATGAATGAGAGCTGAGCCCGGGAGGGCAGACTGCTGATACATTACAGACAGCAATGTTCATTTTGCTGTGACTGTAGTGTATCACAGCTGATAATGGTCTGACACTGAATTACTGCCTGTTGTTGTGGCCATAGAAATGGTTGAGATAGTGGTCATCTGATGTTTACACCATTGTATGATGCTTTCTGTTCCATTTTGGATTGTTTCTGTGTGGGTGATAGACTCTGGTTATATAGCAGGGGCCTTTGAGTAGATGTCTATAGGATACCCTTTGGGTGTACATGATTTTTGGAATCCGTATGGTACAATGTTGCGACTTCCATTCATAATGATAGAAAATGATATACTGTTACACATTAGTGGATGGCTACAGGAACTGATGTTAGTGATAATATTTGTACTATCCTGTGGAAATTGTTAGCACTATGTATGGTCAAACAAGGCCCTTCTGTCACTTGGTAGGAAGTGTGCAATATATTATATAACATATGGGCTCCATTCATGAGACCTGTTGGTCCTATGGCAGAAGCTCCTTGACACTGGATTGTGCCTGTGACATTGCTTCTCCGAATGATCCAGCATGTGTCTGGGATATGTGATCTAATCTTGTGAACACATGTTCCCGGGGAGCAGTGGCTGGATGATTAGGATCTGGCTAATTCCGAGCTGTCATGTCACAAAGATTTCTAGGCTCTCCCTTTCTGCTTTTCACAGGTTAGTTTCACTCGCAGTTTTGTTTGCTTTGGAGGCTATCAATGACTATGACACTGTGTTATACAGTATATGGCAGCATCCCCGATGTACTAGTCACAGAGTTTATCTCCTCCATTTGTTTACTAATTCAATATGATTAACACTTGATGTATTTGAGAAGTTAAATATTAATAACAGGGCCAAATACTGTATAAAATGTGAGGAGGACCTGGCACCTCTCTTGACATGTGGTTTTATGGTTAAATCATAATCTGAAGTGCTTGGTTTGTTTTTAGGCTGTAGAAACATCACATTTACATTTCTATGGAGTGTGTGCTTACAGTCTTTTAAGGTCTGAATTGATAGTGTAATGTTGGCTTCACAAAATGCAATATTTGACAAGTAAAGAAAAACTTTTTGGGGAAAAAACACCGGGTACATTTATTATGGCTTGTACACCAGTCTTCTGAAATAATTGCAATTACTACTGAACTGACACTACATCCCCCTTTGTGCCACCTCTATGCCAAGTGGCCGTGAAGGAGGTGCGCGATCTCCGGCAGAATGGGCCAGTGCTTGGTGCTCCTGCTCTGCACCTGTGTACTCATTATAGCACACAAACTTTTATGACTTAATCATATGCCGGTTTGTGATAAATGTCCCCATCGAGTTCTAAAATCATCCCAAGTATTTTGGCTTGTTGGTTATTTTCATTGAAGTTTAAAAAAATGTGAGAGTTTGTTTACCTAACACCACCGTTTAGTTGAAGTCACTTTTTTATTTTTGCCTTTACATTGCCATACGATTTCTTATTTTCTGGGTGATAAATTCCGCTTTCCGTTGGCACAGTTACAGACTTCTTTTAAAAATGAGGTGAAATTAAAATTTACACGCTTATTTCTGCTTGGTTTTGCTTTTATCCCTTTCATTGTGCCATTGAAATAATTTATTTTCTTTCTTTTTACTAGTTTTTTTAGGACGCCTAGTCAATCAATGGCAATATGTTGATCGTGGCACTTAAAAGGGTAACACTCATGATAGGTGTTTACTGTATAAAGCAGTAGTTACTCGCCATGTATGGAGAGGGCTCAGCCCTTGAGTCGGCAGCACAGAGACGATGGACTTGTCTAATCACTTGAGTAGTGTCAAACTGATATGAATTTGCTGCTCTATGTTGAATTGAAAGCAGTGAAACGTTTTAGGCAAAATGAGAGGAATTTAACAAGAGCTGACATATGCGCCAATCTTGATTTCCCTCCTGCAGGGGCAAGTCATGCTGGATATTCTAAGAGGCTATATATCGTGCACCCGGATGAATTCAATGCCTGGCCCTGTCTGGAATAGAAATGATTCCTGATGTATTCTGTATTAAATGCAGAATAGGGTGATGGAGGAGAGAAGAAAAGTCGCAATTTCTGGCTATGTGTCATCAGACTGGCTAACAAGGCATGATAAATTCACCACAATATTGCCTACAATACAGCCTGGTTGGCATAGAACATTTTACCAGTGTTTAAGATTTTTGTTATTTAACGGATTTTCACTCCTATGGAAAATGTATCCATCATATAGAAACTGTCTGTGTTGATAACATGTGAAATATCACCTACAGACCTTTATTCTGCGGTGGATGTAGAACCAGAGCTGCCTGTTGCTAGGCAGCTGCTTCAGCTCGTTCATGCAATACCACTTCTGAATATGTGTCTCATACACTTGCATTGTACTGTACATTGCTGTAAATTTCTGGGGCAAATTTTACCATATATAAACAAAGCTGAAGGTCTATTTCACACAGCTTTATTTTTGGTCAATATTTTGTTAAAGTACTTGTAATCCAAAACCATGAGTGGATCTTGCAGAGAAAAGTTTTATCTAAAGATTTGTAGATCTTCTACGTTTAGGATTCATTGTTGGTTTTTGTCTCATTAATACTCACTCCAGCTTACAAATCTATTTTATTGCAACTGAAAAAGATTTACTCGCTTCTATTGTTCCATATGACTGTTTGTATTGTCCTCTAATGCCAGCAATGTGTAATGCCAGCAATTGCAATTATTATTCCATTTACACCTTCCCAATGCCAAGGCACGGCGGGGCTTGAAGGGGGTCAGGGCTGTCGAGGGAGTGAGCCGAAGCGGGGTGTTCCTGCCCCACATTCCCCTGCTGCAGCCAGCGACCTTTCACAAAAGAGAGTTCACATGATGCTCATATTTTTACGACCAGTAGGGCCTGGTGTAGAAGTATATACTTTGTGGCCACCCTGCCAGATACAGCAGGAGACCTAAACCTCCATATATCTGGAGAAGCCTCCGTATAGAGAGCCGATGTATGATAACTACCCCTCTTCTTGGACCAGATGTGGCAGTGGGGGTTATTTCATGGTGACAATCCTTTTCTTCTTACAGGAGGGGAGCTGGCACTAGAGATGTCTGACAACAGTCGGCTCGGGAAATAAAAGTTTCTTTTGCCAATTAAGGCTGCCGTGTAGGCGTGTGGAGTCTTGTAGCCGTGGATGCTCCACTAAGGGGATTCTGGGAAAATATGCATACATTCTCTCCTAGCTTATTTATGTTTATCTAGAATGTGTATCCATATTTATACAGGTCTATCAGCGACTGACTTGTTCATAAGGGAAATATCTCTACTTAGGCGATATCCCTTCTGTCGTAGTATGACTGTCTGCTTCCAGTTAAAATGATTTCATATGAACTCTTGATTTTATTATGTAGCTGGTAGTTACGTAATGTGGATTGGCTGTTTCCTCACCTTATGCTCAAAAGCTGCACGCAGATTGTAGAAAACACGTTCTCTTATTGTACTGCATATTGTGATGAATTGCTCATTGGCAGACAGCAGCTCCAGAGTAATTCAGCTCCAGATCATTGTTGTCTTTTACAGAACAAATATTCAGCTCAAGCCTTCTAATAAGCCACATGATTTAAACATAACCCTGTATGGGCACAGAAAATGGAGCCTTTGGAGTTCAAGTTTTTTTTTGTGGGCAGTTTGTGTACATGTTCTTTGCAAGTACAATGGTCATGGCCTGGAGGGCCGCCAATGCTGGATTCTGCCTACAATGGAGGGTTGGGATTGGTAGTGATATCTTATTACATCAAGGATTAATAGGCATTCATTTTGCCAGGCACTATAAATGTGTAATAATCACCTTTGTATGGAGAAATTATTCATAGGTTTCTGTAATATTCCGGTGAGAACGCCCATGGCGAATAATACCTTACTAAAGCCATAGACAAGATTACAGTGTACCAGGAATAATTCTTAGTATATTATAGTAGAAAGATGTGTGCTGTTCATTGTTATGTCCTACATAAAATGATGAGGATTGAATTATGTGATAATAATGTATGGCAGTATTAATCTACATGGTAAATTATGACATTCCCTTATTGTCATCTGGAGAATCATTAACCTGCCAGCTACCAGCATTTAGCAGGACACATACATTTAAAATGTTAAGATCCAAAAAAGAGGGAATGTGAAACCTTTCATCTCTGATATTGTCACTTGAATGTATAAAATGAAAGACTTTATGTAAATGAGCCTGAGGGGCTCCAAGCTCCATTAACAACTATGAAGCCTGGAGCCCCTCAGGCTCATTTACGTACAGTCTTTCATCCTGGTGGTAGTTGCCCTTTCACTTAAGCACCACAAACTGCCACAAAAGACGTGTGAGGCAGATTTATCAAAAGTGTCTCAGGGATTGCACAGTTAAGCCTGTAGCCTGAGAGATCTTGGTCTGACAAAATGAATCATTGCTCATAGAATTTACCTGAATGCACCTAGAATTACTGAATTGAATATGGATTTTGATTTAAGTTTAGTAATTCTGTGTTCTGTTGGTTAAATCTGTCTTGTGGACAGTTGCCTTTGGCCTAGAGAAGTGGTGGCGAACCTATGGCACGGGTGCCAGAGGCGGCACTCGGTCCTTTCTGTAGGCACCCGGGTCACTCAAAGAATCTTCCTGCAGTTCCAAGTAACTTAAAAGATGCTGCTTTCAGTTATATATTAAAGTAATACTTAGTTTCTTGGGACTGAGAGGGAGAATGAGTAGACAGGGCAGATTTATCTTTGAAGGAACTCCTGCTAGCCCCACGATTCTCTGTGTACAGAGGGACACTGGAAAGAAGCTAAAGAGTTGCAAATTTTCCATCTTGTCCTCTGGAGGCCAATATGATCGAAGGTTGTTGAAGAACAGGGAGCAATAAGTTACTGCTTTTGGTTGGCACCTGGCAATAAATAAGGGGGGTTTTGGGTTGCAGTTTGGGCACTCGGCCATTAAATGGTTCGCCATCACTGGTCTAGAGTATTATGCTTTACCAAACTTATCAAAGTTTCTGATGCTGCGTGGTAAATTTGACGAATTTTAAGACTGTGACTTAGGCCACTCCCCTTTTTGCAGAGGTCATATAATATGTGCGTGGTGTTTTTTCTTCCTATCTTCAGCATCTATATACAGGGAAAGATCTCCCCTGGTGGTTTCTTCATCAGGAGGTGGACCTTTAAATGTAGAGCCCCAATCTACAGGCTTTATAATATTTTTGACGAAGATGGACAGAGGACCTAGTCAATGGTATCGGTGAACTCTATCTAAAAGATTTGAGGTGCTGAAACACACGATACATCTTGCTTCAAAACACGATTTTATATACCTTTCTTCTCACTAGCATACATAAAAGATTAGGACTTTGCAATGATTAAAGCATTCTGATTCTGTATTCTCAGACCACATGGAGTTTCTTTGTAGTTTATCATGTAAACACGTTACTTTATACCTTATAATTTCAGCCTGTATTATGCTCCAAATCATGGAACCAGAGCAATGGCGACCACTGTGAACAAGCACCGACCAGCGTAGTTCCAGTGCAAAAACAGTGACAAGACTTTCTTTTAGTAAATGTTAACAAAAGACAAGAAACAAAAATGAATATGAATATAGACCCCAGAGGTCACACAAAAGCAGTATTTTTAGCTCAGGAGTACAAAATTTATAGTAAAGCAAATAAATAACATGCAAGCATATATTTTACCAGCTTCCTATTTTATGCAGGAAAACCATTATAACAACTATAAATGGAATATTTTGGAAGTTCTACATTTAATTAAAATAACCAGCAATTGGGGCAGCAATTATTAAAGGGGGTTTTGCATCTAGGCTATTTGTAGGCTATTTGTAAAAATATGATAAGTAATAAACGATAGATGCAGGTCCTACCACTGTGACCATGCCATCTTGTAAATGGTGGTCCGCCAAGCCCATTCTTGCAGCATGTCTGAACATAGAGGGTGCTGTACATGTGCTGCCAGTCTACGTTCTCCTCTATGGAAACAGCTGGCATATGTTCTCAGCTATTGTCGCTCACATAGACATGAGTGGATAGGGACTGCTCATGCACTGCAGGCTCTCCATTCAGCCTAGCAGTGGGATCATCTATTTATGACTTATTCACAGGAGATGATACAAATGTTTCCTGCATCATGTGGATGGGATTGGTGTACTATGACTACATTTCTGCAGGGAAGCCACCAGTGATATCACTGCGGCCAACCTGTTGAGATAACATACAACATGATCTATACATGTATGTATTTACACTGGTAGCTCTGCTATCCCTACAGCAATTATTTAACTGCACCCCTATGCCCCCAGGGGAGAGCCAATGTTCAGCTCTGCGCTTACACCTTACATGTATGTATTTCTTACTCTTTCTATTGTGGCATTTATTAAGCTATGGTTGTAGGCCTGTTATGTATTTTTTTGCCTTGTTAAAAGTCCAAAACAAGTACAGACTGTCCCCTACTTAAGAACACCCGACTTACAGACAACCCCTAGTTACAAACGGACCCCTGGATTTTGGTAATTTACTGTACTTTAGCCTTAGGCTACAATAACCAGCTATAAGTTATCAAAGGTGTCTGCAATTAACCTTCATTATTAATTCTGGTTCTGATGACAACCCAACATTTTTAAAATACAATAGTCATAGAGACCCAAAAACTTTTGCCTGGAGCTACAATTATAAAGTATACTGTTCTGACTTGCATACAAATTCGACTTCAGAACAAACCTATCTTGTACGTAACCCAGGGACCGCCAGTATTGCTATTTTCCTGATACAATTGTTTTGGTCACAGAGCCATAATATAACTTAATGCACTACTCCACTCTGCTCTGCTTCCATTTTCGAATAGAGATTAGAACTGTCCCCTTGTATAAAAGGCCTACTGTTGCTGAAGCATACATTGCAAAAGAGATTGTATTGTCACTTCCAGCTGTTCGCATTTGTTGATATAATAGCCAAAAATAGCACACACAAGATCAACAAAGAGTATGAGCTGCTGGACAGCATTGTCCAAATCTTATTAGTTGCAAAATGCTCTTTATTTTATTGGTTGCTTTATGTGACATGTCTCCTATTGAAAGACTTATAGTCCTTGTATTAGTACAAAATAGATATATTAGAGTGTTATGTGCAATAAAAAAAAATTTCTTTAAGCATGCCTAGTGGATGTTTGGCTATATCACCTTTAAATCTTCGAGCGCCAGCGTACTCGCCAGGCTGCTGTATCAGGAGCATGGAGAGGAAAGGAAGTATGGGAGGCAGCTGGGGGCTGCAGGGGAGCTGGGGACCGGAGTGAGGCACGGGTGTGCCCAGGAGTCGCAGGAAATGCCATCCCACACCATTACTGATGGTGTGAGATGGAAACCCACTGCCAAATCGGTCATGCTGATGGATGTTGCATACACAGTAGATCATTCTCCACAGCGTCTCCTGACTCTTTCACGTCTGTCATTGTGCTCAGTGAAAAACATATGGCGCCCGTGGCGAATTTGTCAATCCTGTTGTTCTCTGGCAAATACCAAGCATCCTGCACGGTGTTTGGCTGTAAGCACAACCTCCATCTTTCGACGTCGGACCCTCATTCCATCCTCATGGAGTAGTTTTAAACCATTTGTACAGACACATGCACATTTGTGGCCTGCTGGAGGCACCATATATACTCGAGTATAAGCCTCGTTTTTCAGCACAAAAGAATGTGCTGAAAACCCAAACTCGGTTGGGTAAAAATTTTTTATCAAAACTTACCTTTCTGGCTTCCCCCGCTGCTGGCTATATACTGGGGGATATGGGCTGGCAGGTTTAATACTGGGGGGCAGGTGCTGGCTATATACTATGGGGCAGGGTCCGGCAGGCTATATACTGGGGAGGCTGTGAAAAATGCATTTCCCACCCACGGCTTATATTCGAGTTAATAGGTTTTCCCAAGTTTTTGTGGTAAAATTAGGGGCCTCGGCTTATACTTGTGTCTGTTTATACTCAAGTATATATGGTAATTTTGCAGGGCTCTGGCAGTGCTCCTACTGTTCCTCCTTGCACAAAGGTGGAGGTATCTGTTCTGCTACTGGGTTGTTGCCCTCCTATGGCTCCCTCCACGTCTCCTGGTGTATTGGCCTGTCTTCCGTTAGTGCCTACAGCCTCTGGATGCTACACTGACAGACCTTGCAAACCTTCTGGCCACAGCTTGCATTGATGTGCCATCCTGAATGAGCTGCACTGAGTGATTTGAGTGAAGTGCTATGTGTTGAAGAAGTTTCTGCTACACGCTTGCAATCACTCTGCCATGCAGATGTATGAGAGGTCCAACTCATGCTGCAGAAACAATTCCTCAAACCATGACACTTCCTCCTCCACCACCTTTCACTGACTTTTTCTTTTACACACTTTAAGCTCAGTCTTTCCCCATTTTGTTGATGAACATTGATGTTTCCCATCAATTCAAAATAAATTAAACTTGCTTTCATCACTAAAATGAAATGTGGACCACTTCTTAGCTGTCCTAAGTAAATGCTCCTTTGCAAAGGTTTTATTCTTTCTGCTATTGAGAGGTTTGGTCTTTGCAGAGTGGGCTTTCAGTCCTAATGCACTTAAACGTTGTAACCGTGTATGATGAGACATATCCTTGCCCTTTTCAGTGGTGAATTGCTGAGCAATTCCAGCTGTAGAGTTAAAACGATTATTGTGACCTGAAAACCAGGTGCTTATTGCTTTATTTTTTAATGAAAATTTTAAAAAAATTATTAAACTTTTTGTCGGTGTAGGTTGTCACCCATTAGTGGGGCCAACGCTGGGGTAAATGGACTCCGTGGTCCCTGGTAGATTAGAAAGGTGACGCAATTAGCTTCAGCTGAGGCCACTAAAATACTTCATGCCCTTCCGAGAGCGCCTGAGCACAGACACTTGACACTGGAACAGTAGGGTTTCTTTCTTGTCCCTGCCTCAACCCACATGGTGAGTTCCTGGATCCTGCTATGGCAGTCCTTGTACACTTGAATTGCATTTTTACACTTCAATCACAAATCTGTGGATAGCTATACAATAATATGTGAGACCCTGCTTATTTAGAATCCTGTTATTCCAGAAAGCTTAGACCTCTTATAAAGACTTGAAAGTTCTTCTTAAATTATAAGCGTTTCACAATAACTAAAGTTGTATATTGTGATGTAAGCGGCTGGGTAACAATGTTCTAGATTTGCTTGTTAAATATTTCACAATAATGCTGGGATCATCCTGTTATTAAGCGTGTAAGATGGAAGTATCTGTTAATAGATTTCTATAAAGATAATCCACGTCTGTGACTTATTTAATATGCAGTTATTATAAGCCATGCAATTTCATAAAGACAGCTGCTGTCTCTCAGAACGCTCTGCAATATCTGAGATTGCCTCACATCATTTCTGCTTCCTGTGTATCCCCTGGGAGCATAGTATGATGGCTTCCTTGGCTATTTGACTGCTAAGCTCTTTGGTGACAAATGCCTCCTCCCCTATTGAAGCAGTAACCTTGGATAGGACCTGAGAAAATGCATCGCATCTACTAGATTTTCCTATCACATGCAAAAATGTTTCTCTCGTAAAAATAAGTTTTCTTCTTTTGTTTCCAACGTATGGATTCCAACAAAGCATAGTATTTTTTTCGGCTCAAAAAATGAATGTTCACTCCTTATTGTCAAACTACAATTATTGAGTATTGTGGTTTGTGAAAAAACAAACCTCCACAGCACCATTAGCCATTGATATACTGAATGTCAATTTACAATTTCTAACATTGTGCTGCTCAATAGTTTTCAAGACCATGCAACATTAATAGCTGCACAATTTGTATAGCGTCAAAGTGGGGTCCTAGGCAATGTGTCTTCTCTAGCAAGATGCTACAGCAAAACTCGCCCTCATACCAGCATCACATAATTTAACCCATTTAGGGTTAATTTAACCTATAACCCATTTAGGGGTAATTTAACCCATTTTAGGGGTTTAAACTCATTTTTAAAACTGCACCCCTCAAATGATTCAAAACAGCCTTTGGTAAACTTGTTAACAATTTAAACATCTCATAAGAATTAAAATAAAATAAAGGTTTTATTTGGAATTTAAAAATTTTGTCCTAAAATGTACATGTTCATGCAGTATAAAAACACATCTCAGATTTTGTTGTGCAGTTTCATACGAGTAGGGCAATATGGAAGGAGCCATTGTGCTTTTAGAGTGCAGAATATGATCACGTTGTTTTCAGATGCCATTATGTGTTTAAAAAGTGAACAGTGAACAGCTTTTCTAAAATGCAGTAATATCCCACGCATGGTTACAAACTGCTTTATAGGCACACAAAATGGCTCGTAAAGGAAGGAACGTCTATTGGCGGATTTTGTTGGAACAGATTCAGGTGCTATGTCCTAATTGCTGAACCCCTAAGATCGTAGGGCAGTAAAAACCTCAAAAGAGTGGACCTATTTTAAAAACTAGACCCATCAAGGATTGCGGTAACACTATATTTGAAGGCGCAATACTTTTGGTGGGGGGGGGGGGTTTGCACAAAAAAATTATCTATTCACATGTCACATGCAGCCGGCCTCCTGCATTGATCGCCTTGATCCACATGACGTTGGGGAACATCCTGGTGGCTGAAACAGAAGCTCCCCATGACATTCCCCATAGTCTTGGTGGTTTAAAGGGTTAATGGATAGCGCACAGATAATTTTTTTTTTTTTTTTATGGGCTTGCACACAAGGTTGTGGCTTTCATGCCCATGTTTGAGCAGACTATGTTTGTGCAGCCAAGCTGGGAGGAGGTCAGATTGCATTTTATACCCTACCACAGGGGACAAGTTAAAAGAAAACTATCACTGCATAACAGTAAAATTAAGCTACACATACTCATCTATTGTCCTCTTTATCCCGGCACTGGTCTTTTTTTAACCTTGTGGCACTGCTAGTTATTCACGCCTCCTGCTTGATGTCACATGAAAAATTAGAAGCCCATTGCCAGACATCACGTCCCCGCACTCCAGCCTGCTTTTTAGAAGTCTATTTTTCAGACTATTCTGGTGTGTCAAGATTAAAGACGACCAGCATCGTGATTGAGGTGAAGAGGACAATAGGTGACTATGTTTACCTTAATTTTAATGGTATGAAGTGGTATATTTCCGGGTCACGGGTCGGCCGCGGTTGAATGGAGAGGGCTCAAGGGCATATCACAGCAAAGACTTAACAGTAACACCCGCAAATTGCAGCTTTGCCGGCGGCTTCAAAAAGATTGGGGCTATTCTGGGGGCACTACAGTGGAGTCCTTCCCATCTTATATACCCTGAACTTGTAGGTATACTCTGATGAACTTTCACACAGCTTATACATCTTCACACCATACCTTTCCCTCTTATTGGGCAGCTACTGGCGGAATTGAAGTCTCCCTTTAAATTATACCAGGGACTCGCCTGTGCTCAAATGTTTGGTGGGATATATGCCTGGGCAAACCTGGCACTAAAGTGATCTAATATGGGCCTGACCTTAAATAAACAATCATAATTGGGTTCATCTCTGGGTGGGCACTGTGTTGTCAGTGTAGTGCATAAACTTAAAGGGGTATTCTCGTCTGGGCATTAACATTCAGTTTGATTAATCTGCCATTAATAAACATTTCTTCAATTAGATGTTATTAAAAAAAATGTTCCTCTGTGAAGATAATTTTCCATAAATGTAGTCATGTTGTCCCTTAGAAACAAGATGGCTTCCTCGGATACGGCCACCTCCGCTGGAGTGATTGCACAAATAAACAAAAGGTTATTGTATATGAAATGTCCGGGAGTTACTACAGGTCCCACAGCCGTCCTGTGGTAATGATTGCTGAATCCTGGTAGTATGGCAGGACCCTATAGCGCAAGTCTGGCCTCCGCTGCCAAAGTGTGACGTGGTCGTATCCGAGGAAACTATCTCGTTCTAAGGGACAACATGACTACATTTATGAGAAATTATCTTCACACAGGAACATTTTTTTTAATAACATCCAATAGAAGAAATGTTTATATATGGCAGATTAATGAAACTGAATGTGAATGCCGAGACAAGAATGCCTCTTTAAGGATGGCTTCAAAGCGCATTCTGCTCATCACCATGCGGAACATCAGGGTGTGGTACAGAATGTCTGTGCTCCAGTAGTCCTTGATTGCGGGCTTCTTTACAATCCAAAATGAAGAGGGGTTTTGGGCAATATGCAGTGCAGCGTAGAGATTGGTCTGGACTACAATTAAATTCAACAGCTCCTCATCAAAAAAAAAACTTTAAAAAATCCACAGCATTGAGCCCTGCCATGTCAAATTTAATTCCAGGTTGGCCCAAAAAGTTGGGGACCTGAGGGGTATAATTATCTGGGGCTACCCATGTGGGGGTCAGTGGAAGCCCGGGCGCTGCAACCGCACAGATGGCACATACAAAAAATAGATAAGTACACCCACTATGGGTACACCTACGGTGATCTGGAAATGAATAATACCAGGCAACAAAAAAAAACCTATGTGCACTGCGCAAAAAGGTGCTACAGATGCACCGAGCTTGCCCTATGACAACCTAACTACCGCTAAAGATACTGTGCAGCGCTGTTCACACGGCATGCTGAAAAGTTGGGCAGCACGGTGAGTAGCACTTCTGCCATGCATCACTGGAGTCCTGGGTTCTAGTCCCACCAAGGTCAACATCTGCAAAGAGTTTGTATGTTTTCTCCGTGTTTGCGTGGGTTTTACTCCGGGTACTCCGGTTTCCTCCCACACTCCAAAACATACTTGTAGGTTGTTTATATTGTCAGCCCCATGGGGACAGGGATCAATTTGTCATGCTTTGTGCAGCACTGCGTAATCTGTGTGCGCTATATAAATAAAGAATTATTATTATTAAAGTGCGTCCAGTGCAGAACAATGATAACACAGGGCACTGAAAAGTGCGTTCGGGTTCAGAAGCGACAGACAGGAGATGGGGAAAATGGAAGACTGGTGTGATCACCAAAGGTCATCCCACAGGGAACACATAGGACACAGGAGGGAACAGATAGGGATCAATAGGGAACAATTGGAATCAGATAGGAAAATAGTATTTTGATGCAAACAGTAACTCTCTACTCCTCTCTCCAGCGATACCAAACCAAAATGGTGCCACTGGAGGAAGAGGAGGGAGCTAAAAACGCTGCAATTGGCCAGTCAGGATTGACTGACCAATCGCGGCGACTGGTGGGTGGGACCGATCCGATTGGACTGGTCTTGTCAGCAGGAGGTTCTCCTGCCCTGTCATGCGCCTCCCATCGCGATGGCATGTGACGTGGTGACTCGAAAGAGCCCAAGTACGCTCTTGCCGCACTGCACTGCATTGAGCGCTAATCGCAGGAGCGCTAAGAGGTTAAATAATTTCACAAAGTGAATTCTTGTTTAGAGGATTTATATGCAGCCTAAACCATTTTTATTATCTCTTGTAACTTTGAGATGGCTCATTGTAAACAGCAGATAAAGTAAAGCTTTTAGTCCATCAGTTATACAGTAGGGTTAAACCAAAGCCACAATTTAATTTAAGCATTTTCCTTACTTGATTCCACTCCGCAAAATCTGTTTAGAGTGGCTTAAAGGGAATGAATTGGGGACAATTGATTAGTCACAAATTCTAGTATTTAACATATTAAAAACTTTTGTCCCTATGAACTTTTAATGAAATCTGCAATCCTCTGTCACTGAAGCTGGAAAATAGTGATGGATTGTTCATGACCTATTCATAACATATTTTCGTAAATGTTAAAACAATGAATGGTAAGGAAAAAAAGCATAGACTAAATGTATGATTGGCTGTACTCTGTAATGTACTGTGGTATTTCATTTGTACTTGTCTGCTATGATTTGTAAAGCGATAAATAAATAAAGATTATAGTTTTTTTTTTTGTTTTTTTTTTAAACATTTTTAGGTATATTCTAATTCTATAAAAAAAATGATCACCAATTGAAATTAACAAATTGTCAAAATGAATTCCAAGTCTAGTGAGTGGCTGGAGTAGACAGTAAAGTGAGTGCTAGACTTGCAGAAGCACCCACCAGACAACAGTAGTCGTGTTTATAAAATTATGTATGTATGTATGTATGTATGTATGTATGTGTGTATGTATGTAAGTAAAATCTAGTGAAAACTTAGGGTATTGGATTAGTTAAAACTTAATTAATCCCCAAAGGGGAAATTGATTATGTGCATATAATTTTAGTGTTTTTGCACAAAAATTTTTAGTGTTTTTTGCCCCGTATAACCGTTTGATTAAATTTAACACAAAATTCACATCTCAAAGGCATGTTTAGTCATGATTAGGACCAAAGGCATTAGTAATTATTTATTAAAAATCCAGTAGGCTACTCTAGCTAATCCCTTCTTACACCTGTCCCCTTCTCCAATAATAATAAATATCCATTATATAAACTGCAAGATTAGTAAATTTGTGAAAAATATTTTGCAAATAGGTGAGAGTAAACTTTATTGCTTGTTTATGTACAAAAACCCTTTTCTGAGAGGGATTTTATCTTCCACCCCCAGAGTCCTTTGCTGTAATCATTGATATATCTCTAAGCACTTATGAGTTACATCTACAATTATGACAGACACATATAAGTATTTAAATAGTGTGGGGCAGTTTAACATCTCTGAAGTAGAGAGTTACGTATTTCCTAATGTGTAATGATTCACTCAGTGTAAAAATAACTTCTTAACAAATCTCTGCTTGAACTGATGACTGCTCTGATTCTCTCCCCATGAATCATGAGAAGTCTGGCTACTCTACATTACTGTGTCTAGAATACTAGCAGTGGAAGTGGAAATTACATTATAGTCCTTGATGACGAAACTATACTCTTAATACTGGTGATAAGACTTGCAACACTTTGGAAGGCGTGTCTGGTTACTAACTGTGTGGAATACAGTATTCATTTGTTGTCAACACAAAATCCTCAGAAGACTTGGCGAATATCGCCTTCACCACCACCTCCTCTTTAACCAATATGACTCTCCCTCATACTTTATTGGTATCTATGATTGACAAGCTCTTCAATGCATTACAGTCTCCCAGACAAGTAGTCATTTCATAAGCATCTGGGCATCGAGTGTTTGTCTTAAAGGAGTTTTCTTAGAAATGGCATTGTGGAAGAAGGAGACACTACTTTCTGGGTGCCAAAAATAAACATATATACTCGAGTATAAGCCTTGTTTTTCAGCTCAAAAAATGTGCTAAAAACCCAAACTCTGCTTATACTCGAGTGACAAAAAATGTATCAAAACTTTCCTTTCTGGCTTCCCCCGCTGCTGGTTATATACTGGGGCAGGGGGCTGGCAGGCTATATACTGGGGGGCAGGTGCTGGATATATACTATGGACAGGGTCTGGCAGGCTATATAATGGGGAGGGTGTGACCAATGAATTTCCCACCCTCGGCTTATACTCGAGTCAATAGGTTTTCCCAGGTTTTTGTGGTAAAATTAGGGGCCTCTGCTTATACTTGGGTCGGCTTATACACGAGTATATACTTTACTTTAAAAAATATGCTAATGGACCAGTGGGGCTACTGCGAGTGGGTGATTGGTTTCTATTTTTTTTTTTTTTTTAATTTTTTTTTATCTCTTTAAAATCTTAACTGGGACAGTGTATATATGTGTGTGTATGGCAGTATATGGGGATTTTCCTCCTCATTCATTACAATGTGCTATCAGCACATTGTAATGAAGGGGTTAAAACGAAATAGCCTCGGGTCTTCGGAAGACCCGAGGCTACCATGGAGACGGATCGCCGATCGCGGGTGTTACCGGTAAGCCTTTGCTGCAATATGCAGCAAAGACTTACCGGCTATGGAGAGGGCTCAGCCCGTGAGCCCTCTCCATGCAGCGCGACCCGACCGCCGCCGTGAATACCGGCGTATAAGACGACCCCAGAGAAGACAGAAGATTTTTCTGTCTTCAAAAGTCGTCTTATACGCCGGAATATACGGTAACTTTTTCAGACTGCAGTGTACAGACCTGTGTATGGTCTAATTTTTTTTGTGGGAAGATATGTTGTTTTCTTTGTTGCCATTTTGGGGACTGTCTGACATTTGGATCATTTTCTTTAAAATTTTTGTGAGTTGCAAAATGGCGTTGATAAATCAGAAGTGTGACGATACCTATTCATTTGCATAGGACAGGACAGCTCAGGGGACCTTCATTAGGTCGCCGGCTACACTGCTGCAACAACGACCCCTGTGATCGGGTTGCCAGACAGAGGGAGCCTTCTCACAAGATCACATCATTTGACCACAGGATCTAATGGGTTAATAGACTATCAGAACTGGACAGTTAGAGCAGGTGCCCAGCTGTCATAAGACACCCAAGTAACTGCTCCTCGCTGCACAGGAGACCAGTGCAGAATTTTGGCTAGGCTAACGTAGAAACCAGTTTGGGTGGTCACTAAGTTATGTTAGTTATTAATGGCATCTTTCAACCAGACTTATGGTCCTGTGATATACAGAATCGAAGAGATGCATGCAGGTAGCACCAGAAGGCAGCACCAAATCGTCAAAAGTTAGAAGCTTCAAGGAAAAGGCGTAATTCCAAGGTATTGAGATTGTGTAGAATGTAAATCTTATCCTAGACCGGTTATGGCAAAAATCCCTAGTTGCAAACCAAAGCCGACGTATTTATCATGAAGTGCCAACACAGTAATTTAACCCAAGATTACCGAAAGTACCACTATACAAAAGGCCAGTAATACCACCATCATGCAGTACCACATCATGACCACCATTTCCACCACATAAATAGCACTATACTGACAATAAAGACCACAAGACCTGTGAGCCCCATTGGGGACAGAGACCTATTTGGCAAGCTCTGTGCAGCGCTGCGTAATCTGTGTGCACTATATAAATAAAGGAATAATTATTATTTATTGTAAGGTTCCGATAAAGCTAGCGGTTTAACACTGCTACATCTTGGGTAGCGTTAGAAGCTTACCTAAGTAAGCAAATTTTTTTTTTTTAATAGAGTGACTGGTCCATTTTAAAGGGAACATGTCAATAGGGATCTCAGGTTGAAGAGGCCCATTAAAGCTACATTGCAAAGATGTCTTTGTACCTTTTCTGTGCATTTGCATTTCAATATACTTGTGTGTTTAAACTTACCTTGCACCCTGACAGAATCTTCTGGTGAGTACCGGAGTTTGCTTTGGTTTGGATGCATTAAAAAAATGACTTGACTGTACTGCTCAATCCTCAGCTATTAGCAACCACCTTTCTGCACCGGTCCAACTCCTCCCTCCTCACTGATGTTTGCTCACCAGGCCTTGAGCTCTCTCCCTATGTGAGTGAAGGCGTAGTATGGAGGAGTTGTACAGGATAACAAAGATGGGGGCTGAAAGCTGAAGAGTGAGTGAGCAGCACATACAAGTCACATGTGATTTTTTTTTTTTCTTAATGCATCCAAACCAAAACAGACCTGGGACTTGGAACAAGATTCTGTCATGGTGCAAGGTAATGTACACATGTATTGTAATGCAAATGCACAGAAAAGGCAGGAGGACATCTTTGCAGTCCAGCTGTAATGGGCTTCCTTAGTGAAAATGAGATCCCTGGTGACCGGTTCCCTTAAGCAAAGATTAGAGTCCACTGAACAGAGTAATTATTGGAGTGTAATGTTTAGCTCTGCCACCTCAGTTTTTAGAAGAGGAGACAAAGGTGGTTCCCTTTTGATCTTTTTATGCATGTAGCCTTGTTTTGTACTGCTTATTCCACTTGTATTACTTTGCATTGTTATATAAACAGATTAGTTTACTATACTTTATTTTTGTCACAAGGTAATGACAAATTCTCAAGATAAATAGCCTGTGGTGAACTACCAATACATACAGCATTTCCTAGAGTAAACACAATTCGATCCATGTCTCAGCTGAGATTGAGCCAATTAAGCAGCTCATAGAAGTATGTAGAATATTTGTTGAACGCCAAAATATTAACATTTACCACTCTTCTCCTGGTTTTACAACCAGAAAAATCTCTGGCTTGTCCTTTCTAGTCCCATCTGGAGTTCTGCTTGTGACTTTGTCAGATCCAGACTACATTAAACACGCCTGATTTTTACTTACACAGGACCTTTCAGTTTTATGCCTAAAAATTGAAGGTTTTCTTCTATGTGCATATTGGACCCATGGGACCTCCAACCAACCTTTGTTTTTTTGTAGCATGCAATAGAGTAGAGATAGAAGCATCACAGAAAAACGATCTGTTCCTGATTCTTTTTGTGACACACCCCAATTCCAATGTGATTAATTCTCTTTGCTAAGGTGGCACCACTTCCTTCTATGGATTTCACTTATGAGCAACAGGAAGTGGGCAGTGCAGGTGATCTGCCGAGGTGCATTTGCAGTATGTGAATTTGAAACTCGCTTCGTGGCTGATGTGTGTTTTTTCATTGGGACAGAAAGTGACCTACCGACTAATGTTACAATAACATACAATAAACTCATGAATATAATATCTGATGGCAAAATAAAATCCAATGTGCAACTACTTTATATTATAAAGATAATTATAAGATTATAAGAAACTATTTAATTTCTGAGAGCCCATTGCTTGCTTGGCTGGCATCACAGGACTATATGTTAATAAAAACATTTTCACTTCTAAATTAACAAAATTGCTCTTTCTAAATTACAATTTTTTTGCAGAAAGTTGGACTGTAATGCATTAAATAAATAACAAGTAGTCATTATCAAATAATAAATAACCATTAAAGGGGTACTCCCACAAAGACTCTATTCTTAAATATACTCAGGATGACAAAATAGCATATTCTCTAATTTACTGTTATTAACACAAAAACTGCATTTCACAGATATAATTCCAACCTGTGTCTATCAGTCCTGCTATTTACAATTTCTGTGTCCCCAGGATTCGACCGTAAATTATTTTTATGATTGGGCAGGAAAGATTCTACTTTCTGCTGGTAAGCAGCATGCACAGACGACTTACTATATAAGCTACAGATAAGATCTTTACAGCAGGGGAAGGAGGCATGTAGCAGAGCTGAGTTAGCAGAGTGTCATTGTGTATTACATTCATCTCATCATCTCTCATCTCTGATCTGCCTCATCTCTCATTTATCTTATGAACATTCTACTAGCATCTGACACTTAGAAAAAGAAAGTGTAGATTAACCTGTACACTGATAACCTAAGCACATTGTCAGCACACAGCATTTCATGGCACAGAGGAATCATAAAGTGTCTGGTTAGAGAGGCCCCGTCCATGCTTTGGAATCTTACACTGACCATCACTGAGTTATAGGAGCTAAAACTGAGTAAAATTGTAAAGTAAGGGGTTAAAATGATCTTTATTGTGTAAACATCACTAGAGGATTAAAAATTGAATACTTTCATGAGCAAACCCATATAACAATGTTTTTTATAGAAGGATTTGCGGTAACTAAGGAGTGTTCTGATGGGACACTTACAAACAGAGCCACCTACATATGTTGCAGTTTTTGAAACCATTAATGATAATTGGCTAAAATTTAATAGAATGGCCTTGAGATGACTTTCTCATGAGAGTGAGGCCATTGCACCATCTGCAAACTGTGCCACTATTTATGATTTTATACCAGCATTAATGATGATCCAAAAATAATCATTTTAGGCAGAATTGCACCAGAGTTCCGGTGGACACATGTTGATGTCTCTCCCATTGTTCTTGCTTTACAGTGGCCAATTTATTATCAGAAATGAATGTAAATGTTCTGTACATAATGTTTATGGAAAGATTTTTTATTTTTTTTTATAAAGTACTTTTTTCTTTTTTTCTTTACAGTTTGCAACTTTATGTCTCATGAAAAGTGCCTCAAGCATGTGAAGACTCTTTGCAGTTGTCTGGCTCCAAGTCTAGTAAGAGTAAGTTATAATAATAAAATATATATATACACACTTTATTTATAAGACCAAGTTCACATTTCTGTTAGTTCTGCAGGGAGCTTCTTCAGTAAGTAAGGCAGAACACACAGAAAATGTGCAAGTACAGAGGTAAAATGGAAATACGTTATGTATCTTTGACAAAACTTGAATACCGGACAGAGATGTAAACTGCATCCAATTTTGACACTTTCTGTATATTATAGAACCTTTTTTTCCTAAATTTAGATGGAAGTTCTCATTGCTGTATTACTAAAGATCTCTTAGATTCTGGGAACCATTGTCAGATCAAGTACCATATATGTACCTGAGTATAAGCCGAGGCACCTAATTTTACCACCAAAAACTGGGAAAATCTATTGACTCGAGTATAAGCCAAAGGTGGGAAATGCATTGGTCACAAGACACCCAGTATATAGCCGGCCATACCCTTTTAGTAGATAGCCAGCCGCACCTGACATCATAGCTGCGCGTCCGCTGTGCATGGACCTGCCGCTGCCAATGGGAGTAGAGAAGACCTGCGGGGGGTACCAGAGAGGTGAGTTTGGCTGTGTTATATAAACTGTCATTTAACTATCTTCCATTATCATGTGAATGGAGTAGATACTTAGGGTATATTGTATCTTTACTTTTTATGTAAAACACCACTAAGGTAAAGAATACAAAGTACAGGAAAGCTAAATTTACCACTTGCCCCTGGTACTGTCCTCTTAGATCAGAAGCCCCTGGCAGATGTCAGTGGCTGACTGGTGTGGTTTTCAAAGGCTGCTTGAACATCTGTAGCTACAAGCAATTGAAGCACAAGGTTAATGTGATCCTAAACTACTGTGGCATATCTGGCAACCTCACAAGTGCACCACGAAGGGACTCTGTAGGCTGCAAGTAATAATGTGTTTTTCCTGGGCAGTAGTCAACTGGGGGACCTGGGACGTGATATTTTGTATCTATCAATTTATGTGGAAATGAAACATTTCCAGGACACCAGTACCAAAGAACGCTGGGGTCACCTCTAGCAATGATAATGATAAATCTACTCTGTCAGGAATGTCCAAAGACCGTTTGCTAACCTTGTCCGATGGTTATTTTAACAAGCCATATGAGGTATTCCTGTCCCTGCATTCTCCAATTTCAAGGTGCCTTTTTGTCTTCTTTCAAAGTGATTATAGTCACAGATGTACCTGGAAGGAAATCTGACAGCACCTTTATGCTTCCCTCTCTGAGAGCAGCATTGCTTAGTGATGGGTACGCTTATTTCTGTGTCTGCTATTGTTTGAGTGCAAGACTAAATAGGTTTATGCACTAGAGCAAAGTGTAATAATAGAGCTTGCTTAAAGGGTTATTGTCATGTTTAAGATTTATTATTTATTTACTTAAACAGTGGCATCATATTCTATAGCTCATATACCCAGTGTCCCACTATTCTCTATGGAGGGAGGAGGGGTCACCCCCTCCTCCACTCCAGCACACAGTGGTATGCCCGCACGGCGGGAGTACCGCGTGTGAATGTACCCTAATAAGGTAGATCTGGTGACAGGTTCTTCCAAGCCCTATGCTTTATTTGGCTAAAACTGTAGTTGCCCAGAACTTAATAAATCTTGATGTATATGCAATTTTTATTAGATGCTACTGGGGCATGGAGTAAGCTGGAAGCTACAGCTGCTCCACACCACAGTAGCTTCTTTGAATTCCTCCGATCCTTTAATATAGCACATTGCTGCTGTTTAAGTAAGGATACCAAGAATGGTGCTATAATAGAAAGATGTGCACATGTGTGTGCTTGACTCCTCGTGGGTTTTGCTCACAATAACTTACTAAAAAAGAGTGTGTTATCAGTTCACATCTCAGTAATTTTACAAACTTTTTTTTTTTTCCACTCATGGTTAGTGGTTGGGTGCAGCCATTTATTGTCAAACTATGGTGTTTTCTCTTCTAAAATCTAAACATTCAAATGATCAAGTTCACATACCCCATGTCATGTATTACCCCCTCTAACCTCAATGACAGCTTGAAGTGTTTTGTGGTATTTGTGATTGAGGCTCTTTATTTCCTCGGATGGTAAAGCTGCCCATTATTCCTGGCAAAAATCTTCCAGTTCCTGTAAATTCTTGGGCTGCCTTTCTTGAACTCCAAGCTTGAGATCTCCCCAGAGTGGCTCAATGAAATTGCCCTGTGTCATTATAGGAGGTTATACACTTGTAACTCTTAACATATCCAGGGGATTTGAAGTTGCGTTTGAAGTTGTTTGCCATGACGTTGGGGATCGTCATGGTGAGCTTCTGTTTGGGCAACCATGATGTTCCTCAACATCATGTGGATCACACAGGCTCAGAAGCAGAACCTGTGTGATCCATGCATGAGGATGGCTGTACTGGATCGCAATAGTTGGGAACAAAAAAAAAAATGTAAAAAAAAAAGTTTCATAAAAAAAATTAATACAAAATAAAAGTCCCCTAAATGCCCCTAAATCAACACACAAACAGCACATACAGGGTATTTCCACATCTATAACAACCCATAGAATTAAATTAAATCATTACTGAACCCATACTGTGAATGCCATAAAAAATTTATTAAAAACAAAGCAAAAATTTTTATTTTTGCGCATCCAACCAAACAAAAAACACCATAAAAAGTGAGTCACATTTACCCCTGCATAATGCCAATAAAGATTACAACTCGTCCCGCAAAACATAAGCCCTAAAATGGCTCAATCAACAAAATAATAAACATATTATGACGCTTAGTAGACGGCAAAATCGAGGGATTTTTCTCTCCAAATGAGTTTTTATTTTGCAGAACAAGTCAAACATAAAAAGGCTATAGAAATAGGATTTCACCGTGACTGTACTGACACATAGGACCAGAGGTCGCACTAACAATTTTCCAGAATGGTAATAATACTCCTCTCACCATTTTTGAGGAGTATTTTTACCCGAGGAAGAGTATGGAATTTTCAGTAATACAAATATATAACTCACGACTAAATACATTGTTAACAGCCAGCCCCAAACCCCCTACCTCCCCACACTGAGCAGGCTGGGGCTGCCGCCACTGAATTTATTTAATATTTATTTTTGTGGTGTTGAGTTTATTTTTTACTAAAGTGTATCGGGCGATAGTCCTTCCCAAAAACATAAGCCTTTTGAACAATGCACTGGCGTTCAATAACTAGCAAATGTATTTGGCCACGATAAAGTTGCTACTTACTGAGCACAAGTGTTTTGGTTCGGGGAGGATTTTGTTCAATAGAATGAGTTTCAATACAATGTGAACACAGCCTTAGGGTCTTTTGGGGGTATTTATTTATTTCATACCTTTTTTGAAATGCCTGGATCATTGTACAAGCAGTGTCATCTCCTGTGTCCCCTCCTCCTTCTCATAGATTGTAAGCTCTTGTGACCATTGTACAAGCGCTGTCATCTCCTGTGTGCCCCCCTCCCTCCCTCATAGATTGTAAGCTCTTGTGACCATTGTACAAGCACCGTCACCCCCTGTGTCGTCCTCCTCCTCATAGACTGTAAGCTCTTGTGACCGTTGTATAAGCACTGTCATCTCCTGTGTCCTCCTCTTCATAGATTGTAAGCTCTGGGGCCCACTGTACAAGCACTGTCCCCTCCTGTGTCCCATGCAGTCCACCCATGCATAGAACCTCAATCATAACTATTTTGTACTTTATTGAATACATCTTATGTCAGGCTCGGGTAACCACTATTCATTAATTGAACTCCCTGGGAATAGGTCAGTCACACAAACCTGTGAGAGCACTACAGCAGGCACAGGACCACCACTAGTGACACTGCTAGTGACACTGGACACAGAGCAGCTGGGAGAAGACAGTGACTGCTCCGTGCAGAGGGGGCGTGGCCTGAGCTCCTCTTCTGCGGGGGAGGAGCAGATACATAGTGGGGCAGGGTGCAGGGCACGTGACTGCTCTGTGTCTGAGCTCCGCTGTCCGCTCTGTCCCTTACACACTAGCAGGCGGCAGCTGCACATCTCTACTGCCGAGAGCCAGACAGCGCTTACACAATTAAATTACCAAGCGTGGTTTTTTTTGAGAGTAAATGTGCCTCTGCATGCGTCATGGACGCTTGTAGAGACATTATTGCAATCTATGCATAGGACATAAGCAACTTGTTATCTATGCCATTTGGTGTATAAAGCACAAAATAATCCATAAAAATCAATAACTGAATAGATTTTTGTTTGCGACCCCCCATCCCAAAACAGCTAATAAAGCTTTAAACAAGGGGGTATTGCGGCCCCAAATATAGTGTTACAAAAGGAAAAACTCCTGAATGAGGAAGATAATCCCCATAAACTGCCATACAATGGCAGTATATGATAGGATTGATCAGACAACCTAGGGTCAAAGTACCCTAGGGAGTCTGAAAAATAGTAAAAATAAAAAATAAAAAGTTAAAATTATAATTAAAAAACATAAAAATTCAAATCACCCCCCTTTCCCTAGAAGTCATATAAATAAACAGTAGAAATCAAACACATTAGGTATTGCCACGCCCGAAAATGCCCAATCTACCAAAATATAATCTAAATATTTCTGTGCGTTTAACCTCGCAACAAAAAACGACCCCCAACTTCTGCCCTAAAAATATAGAATTTGGTATATACTCACTGTATAAGACTACTCCTCTCCCAAATGAAAAAAGTCTGCTTAAAACTTTGCAAAACAAACAAGAGAGCAAGTGCCTGGTGATCATAACTGTAAGCTGCGATATTAATGAAGATCCGACATGCTTCTGTAAGTGCCGCCTGTGACCCCCAGCTCTGTGACGCTGACCGCTGTGACAGGGCGGCTGCATTAGCATACAGCGCGCCGCCCTGTCAGCGCGTACTAAGCCTCTTCTAATGACTGTGAGAGGCGGACTGCCGCGCATGCGCGGCGGTCCCAGGAAGCGGCTCTCTGCGCGCTGACGGGGAAAAAAAACACCTCACACAGTGCGGCCCCCGTATATCCGGCGTATAAGACGACCCCCCACTGTAGCCATTATTTTAAGGGGTTAAAAAGTAGTCTTATACGCCAGTATATACAGTAATCTAAATATTTCTGTGCGTTTAACCTCGCAACAAAAAATCTAATAAAAAGTGATAAAACTGTTGTACCGTTCTAAAAAATGATAAAATTGAAAACTTCATCAAAAGTCGCAAAAAATGACACCACCCACCGCTCCGTTCAACAAAGTACGAAAAAGTTATTAGCGCCTAAATATGGCAAAATTAAAAAAAAAACATTTGTACAAACATTAAAACCGCCTGCAAATGTATGAAAAACATTATAAAACCTATACAAATCGTATCGACCCAATGAATAAAGTAGACATTTCATTTGTGGAGCACATTGAAAGCCGTAAAATCCAAGCCCACAAGAAAACAACGCAGAAGTCATATAAATAAACAGTAGAAATCAAACACATTAGCTATTGCCACGTCCGAAAATGCCCAATCTACCAAAATATACCGTATATGCCGGCGTATAAGACGACTGGGCGTATAAGACGACCCCCAACTTCTGCCCTAAAAATATAGAATTTGGTATATACTCACTGTATAAGACTACTCCTCTCCCAAATGAAAAAAGTCTGCTTAAAACTTTGCAAAACAAACAAGAGAGCAAGTGCCTGGTGATCATAACTGTAAGCTGCGATATTAATGAAGATCCGACATGCTTCTGTAAGTGCCGCCTGTGACCCCCAGCTCTGTGACGCTGACCGCTGTGACAGGGCGGCTGCATTAGCATACAGCGCGCCGCCCTGTCAGCGCGTACTAAGCCTCTTCTAATGACTGTGAGAGGCGGACTGCCGCGCATGCGCGGCGGTCCCAGGAAGCGGCTCTCTGCGCGCTGACGGGGAAAAAAAACACCTCACACAGTGCGGCCCCCGTATATCCGGCGTATAAGACGACCCCCCACTGTAGCCATTATTTTAAGGGGTTAAAAAGTAGTCTTATACGCCAGTATATACAGTAATCTAAATATTTCTGTGCGTTTAACCTCGCAACAAAAAATCTAATAAAAAGTGATAAAACTGTTGTACCGTTCTAAAAAATGATAAAATTGAAAACTTCATCAAAAGTCGCAAAAAATGACACCACCCACCGCTCCGTTCAACAAAGTACGAAAAAGTTATTAGCGCCTAAATATGGCAAAATTAAAAAAAAAACATTTGTACAAACATTAAAACCGCCTGCAAATGTATGAAAAACATTATAAAACCTATACAAATCGTATCGACCCAATGAATAAAGTAGACATTTCATTTGTGGAGCACATTGAAAGCCGTAAAATCCAAGCCCACAAGAAAACAACGCAAATGTGTTTTTTCACCATTTTCATTGCATTTGGAATTTTTTTTCCCGCTTTCCAGTACACGGCATTGAATCATCAATACCAACACTATAAAGTGTAATTTGTTATGCAGAAAACAAGCCATCACAGAGCTCGTGTAAAAATAAAAAGTTATAGATTTTTGAAGGTGGGGAGTGAAAAATGGAAATGAAAAAACGAAAAAAGGCCAGCTCGTTAAGGAGTTAAGTGCAATATATTTCAAATAATATATAGCATTAATGTAAAGTACAACATGAGATGAAAAAACTTTCTGAAAATAAACTTGGTAGGACAAAGCGTCCCAAAGTTATTACTGAATATTGTGACTTTAGAAACATTTTGATATCTATTGTGTTTTAGTTATTCATTTATTCATTTTCAAATTTCCAATTTTTTGCTTTTAGGCTGATTGTCATAGCACCCAAGTAACTTTATAACTAACGTTTTTCCAAATGTCTGCATTATGTCGGTGTGGCTTTTTATGCATCCTCTCTCTTTTTTCTGTGTTGTTTAGAATTTTGGCTGCAATTTTTCTCATTTTTTATGCCAAAACCCTTATTTAGAGGCACCCGCTCAGCCTCAAGTGACTTTGAGAGGTCAAAATTATAGTAAAACCCCGTAAAAATTTTAGAAACAATGTATGAAAAATCAACTTTAAGAAGTGTGTTATTCATTTAAATTTTTCACAGGGGTTAAAACAAAATGGAATTGTAATTTTCAAACTGCAATTTGTTTTAGACAATACATTAATTTTGGCCAAAATTAAACTGTCACAAAGTATTAAATGATGAAAAACTCCACAAAGTTTGATGCCCAATTTCTCCCGAGTATAAGGATCCACCATGTGTTGGTAAACTGCTGTATAGGCCAAGGTGCGGGAACTACCCACATCCAATGCCATAGTTACATACTGTAAAGATGCTGGAAGGCTTTAAGAAGAGAAAACAAAGTTCTGTAAATACTTGTGTATAAGCCACAATTGTCAGCACAAAAAATGTCCCGCAAAACCTCACCTCGGCTTATACACGAGTCAATAAAAAAAACCTCACATACTCACCTTCCGGCACCCCTGATGCTCAGCGCGGCTCCTCTTCTGTCCTCTCCGTGATGCTTCAGTCCCCGCGGCTCCTCTTCTGTCTTTTGTCTGCTATAACAGCCGGCAGAGATGTGGCCATTCACTCGGCAGGCTGGCGCCTACTATGACATAATCAGCGGGGACTGGAGTATCGCAGAGAAGACAGAAGAGGAGGCGCACCGAACATTAGGACCACCCGAAAGTGAGTATGTAAGTTAATTTGTTTGAAGTGCTGGGCAAACTCTGGGCTGGCTGTAAACAGCGGGATGGTTGTATACTAAAGGGGACCTCTCGCTATTTACTACGGGGGGCTGTATACTGGGAGGCTGTGACCAATGCATTTCCCACCCTCGGCTTATACTTGAGTCAACAGGTTTTCCAAGTTTTTGGTGGTAAAATTAGGGGCCTCGGCTTATACTCGTGTTACCTTATACTTCAGTATATACGTTAGTTTGACGATAAATAGCTTCACCCAATCACTAATCATGAGTGGAGAAAAGTTTTTGCGTTATCATTCAGATTCTCTGATAAAAGGCCAAGAAATCCCAAATCCTGCAGGGCTATGAGCACAACTGTATACTTTGATTAGTTGAAGTGTAGATTCGTCAGTGTCACTTAGTGTTTATCATTAGTGTTAGTCTATGAACATCTGATTGTCAGTCTTTCCATTAATTAGTGGCAGCAGTTGTCACTTGCTGTCAGCTCTGTAGCATCTGTCCTATCATGTTGTTAGTGTCTGGACTGTTAGTTGGTGTCAGTCCGTCAGATTCTCAGTATGTTTAGAATACTTGGTGTAGTGTTTTTGTAGGCAAAAAGGTACAATATTTTACTCTATATGATATTTATGTATATGTGTGTGTATGTATATACATTTTAATTTTTTTTTTTTTAAGTTCAAGTACTTATAATATATAGGCAGTAGTACACAAAAAGCAGATCGATCAAGCTCCTATCAGACAGTCTGTGAGTGAAGGAGGTTCGGATTTCATTCTGTTTCATCTGAGAGCGAGCAAGTTCCACGCAACAACATGAGGGTTGGTGTTGGGGTTTCCAAAAGGGCTGCATTTTTGTGTACACTGAAACTACTTGTCTATAGGAAAATACTTAGGAACCTCCCTCTTAACCCCCTGATCTTCTTAAGTAGAGAATACCCAGAATGGACCCCAAGACAACAGGCCTATCATTATGGTTTTAATGCCACCGGTAATGGTCTGCTGAACCCCAAGACAGTTGAACAGGTTGACCATACAATGAGAATCATCGGGACATATGTTGCAAGGTATAGGGAGTCTGCCTGGTATTAAATTCCTACTGGTGTATTTTAAAAATGGACCCAGACATTGCATAATTCATCGGCTAGAGACCGCCTTAGCCCATTATAAACTTTTTATAAAGTTTTATAATATTTTATAAAGTTTATTTTTTGATTTGCACATGTGGGGTTCTTTATGTCAGAAAAACTGATTTGGGGTTCCATGTACCGATTCACAATCATGTAAATAACCCCTCTAATATAGAGTAGACTGATTTCTGATGCAGAATTCACATGATCTTTAGTGTCACACACTTCACATTCCCAAAGAGCATCAAATTCGACAATGAGAGACATGTTGGATTTTTGTGCTTCAAACTGTTAACACCAGATGACCTTAAATTGTCATTTCGGATGATTTTTGATATTGTGTAGGGGGAACATTGTGAATATAATTCATTAAGAAATTCTCTTTAGGCTACATGCACACGAACATATGCCCCCACGCTGGAGAGGAGGGGGGTGAGCGCACCCCTCCCCTCTCCATAGGGTTGCGGGGCAAAAGAAAGAACATATGTATACTAGAAAGGGGGAGAGTCAGCTCACCTGGAAGCCATGTAACCTGGCGTGTTGGAGCACGAACAAATCAGTTCCACAAGTCCACAACATAGAGATACATGTTGAGTCCAGCTTCAGACAACATTCTAGGATGGATTATAAAATGTAGAAATTTATTTCATCTTCTTCATGGAAATGAATGAACATGAGGAGAACAGACATACACAGGGTTATTGCCTACGCGTTTTGGAGAGTTTATCATGGCATAACGTGAAACTTGAACAAGTGATTTTACATAACCCGCCACTACGGTCATGTCTTCACGTTAAAGAAAAATAACATTTTTAAAAGAAAGAACATGTTTATATATATGTATGTGGCACCCCATGGCCGCTGGGAGCCTATTGCCGTATATGCTTCCGCAAACTTGCGGCCATACATACTCCCCCAGGACGGTCGTGTGAATGTAGCCTTAGTTTGTAAAGAGACAGACTGCAATGTGCTCCTTAGTTACAATGTAACTTCCATGTTGCTATAGCAAGTCTGTCTACAGGACTGAAGACTGGTTTCTCTTTCCTATCTTCTCCTGTTGTATATGCAACACCCCTGCCAATGCATAGGCAAGCTGGTAGTTGCGAATAGCGCCCTCCCCAGGTCAGGACCTGTTAGGGGAGTCATAACTGAGATATTGTGTAATTGCAGCTGTAGATAACTGGTGTATGTAATTATCCAATGATCTGTCTGTTATGAAAACTGGAGTGTGGTTGGAGAGGTGCCATCTGACCAGGGGGAACATAAAAACCCCTGCTGGGTGAGAGCACATGGTTCGGTTCAGTCAGAGAGAGACAGAGTGAGCAGCACACCTTCAGTGCTGCCACTGCCATTAATCCGAGGAACTTCTAGCACCTCAGGCCTACTGCCTGGCACCCAGGGTAAGTCTGGAAACTAAAGCCCAGAACTGCAGCTTCCACCACTTGGACGCAGTTTCACCTGAACCATCCCAGCCTGCGTCTACTATCAGGCTGTGCACACCTTTCCTGCAGACCATTGTCCATGACCAGTCCAGCATCCAAGAATCTGCTGTTTCATCGTGTTTGGCCGTTGCCTGCCCTCCAGAAGCCGGAGCTACTGCGCATGCACAGACTGCAGGCTTCACGGAGGGTCAAAGTGGCTACTGGGTAGGGGAGTAGCTGCGCCGTGTAGCCTCAGCTCCGGCTACTCCACGCCCCAGTAGCCTCTTTAGAAAATCTGCATATTAGGGAAATAAAAGTAATAAAAACATTGCGGGGACGTGAGGATTGGCCCTTAAAAGGACTATCTTAAACTCCAATAGATGCCCCTACCACACAATCTATCTTTATAGGTCGATCCGTGGTGGTAGGTTTCCTTTAATTTTATATCCCGCTGTGGGAAAATGAAAGCTGAGCCCTGAATGATTGCCATGGGCAACTAGAACAGTTCTGCTCTAAGAGTCTTGTGATAAATCTCCCCCATACTGTCCACAGGCTGGTATACGCATCTCTATAGGTAGGAGTAGCATAAATTTACTAACTAAGCAGAATGTGTAAATGTTCATCACTTCTCCCACACACAATATGAAAAATTATCTCAAAAGACGGTTACACCTTAACCACTTAATGACCGCCCTATCAGCTTTCTATGCCGGTCATTAAGCGTGGTACTTCTAATGAGCAGTGCGAAGATTATTGCGGGACATCCGGTCTTGCTGGTGCCATGGTGGGGCTGTGACATCACAGTCCAGACCCGGCACTAAGACCTGGGATAGGAAAAAAAAATCAGGGTGTTTTACGCCTTACATGCTGTGGCATCAAGGATGTCCCCCAGGGATCAGACCCACCTGGTGTGCTTACCGGGGAATCCGATCCATCCTGTGGCAGCCCCGGAGTGCGGCATGTGCCCCGAGGCTTCCGGCTCCTCTTCACGCCGGTTCCATCTCCTGGAAGGACCCAGCTGTAAGTAACTGCACATGCTCAGTTACTTACATTGTACATGGCAATTTGAACAAGTGATCCGATGAACGCTTGTTCAAGCCCAAGAGTGGAAAATTTTAAAAATAAAGAAAAACTGTAAATATCATTTTATAATAAAATAAATAGTCCCCTGATCAGCCCAATTACCGTATATACTCGTTTATAAGCCGAGTTTGAAAATTCCCCACTCTGCTTATACTCCATATATAAAAAAAATAAACTGACTACTCACAATCCTGACGGCCCAGGCAGCTCCTCTTCTATCTTCATGTGCGCGGCAGTTCTGCGGCAGCTCGTGGGCAGCACCTTCTCTTTCTTCACGTGGTCATGGCCCAGGCGCTGCACTCTGTGATGTCAGCTGTGTCTGACATCACAGTTGTACGCCGCCCCGGCCGTTTGTACAGAGTTGTCACGGACCTTCAGATGGCATGCTACATAAATGCTACATGGGTCGGCAAGCTATATACTACAGGGGCTGGCTAGCTATATACTGGGAGGCTGTGACCATTGCATTTCCCACCCTCCATTCGTCCATGTGATCTGCCGGCTGAAGACGTCACAGTGTGGGCTGGCCGGGAGATCGCCTAGACGCGGCTAATACAGCATAGAGAAGAAAGAAGAGGAGCCGCGGGGACCTGAGTATCGGGGACGCCTGAAGGTGAATATGTAAGTTTGTTATTTTTTATGTGCTTGACAAACTGCGTATGACAGTATACTACACGGAGTCTCAGATACCGGATCACGGTAGTTTTAAAGATCTGCCTGGAAAACAGAACATTTCAAACTTTTGAAAAGCAAAACTTATTAGTTAAATTTTGCAACTAATATAAAGTACAATATGTCTCGGGAAAACAATCTCAAAATCACCTGGATATGTTAAAGAGTTCCAAAGTTGTAACCAAATATAATGACTCATGTCAGTTTTGAAAAATAGAGTCCGGTCATTAAGCTGAAAACAAGCGTCGGCTTGTCACTACTTGAAATATTGATACCGCATGTATCCCTATGGACAATCCATTTATACGCATGTTGACAACAGAGTGCTAATATGATGAATGTTCTTATGGTTTATAAGCTAATTGATCACCACATAGATTGTTTTCTCTTTGGTCTATAGTAACATCATGCATTCATTTTCTATTCATCTTCATTAGTGTATTTAAGGGTGACTTGAGAAATCAAACTTGACACTTCAATGTCAGTCATTTGTTAATGTCTAAATTCATTTGTGATTAGTATTCCCTATGATACAATGGGCTCAGTAAGAAAAAGATTGTAATGAATGCCTCTGGGCACTCACTTTTTGAATCTCACTTCTACACAAGACATCGTTTAGAAGGGAAGGTTGTGAGAGTATTATTTGTGGGGAAAAAAAACTGACAAAGAACGTCAACAAGAACCACATCCCTTTTGCGGCAGACTCATACTTTTTTATGAAGTTTGTTTGCGTGTCACACAATGTAGTTATTCGTTTGTAATAAATGCTAGGACCATTTTGGTATTTGTGTGTGCAATGTGTTATAATGCAGCATGGAACATAACTAGACACAAGCAGTTTCAAGTTAAACAGCATCTGCAGAATACGGTCTGTGTTACAGAAGGGTCATGCTCGCCACAAACATGCCAGTATCTGGCATGACAGGAAATACCTTTACTTGTCCTATTCTTTGCCAGGCATTACCTGTAACTGTATAAATTATCTACAATTTACAGCAAAGGCCTCTTTCAAATTGGTACTGTTTTTACTAAACACATAAAAAATAAAAATGTTGTAATTTAAAGACTTATCTTAGTTCCACACCAACAAACCTATAATACTTAAAATGTGTTTTTTAAAGAAATAATTCTTTGAATAATTTCTTTGAAATTGAATAATTTCTGCTGCATATAAAAGAGTGAGAGAACCTGAGATCGATCGATCTCTCTCTATCTATCTCTATATTATATTTTATCCATTTGTGAGTGGAGATGTTAGTAGTAAGCATAGAGAGGCTGGTGGCTTCAGTCCTCCTCTGGAGGAAGGCGATGGTGGGTTCTGTCATGGTAGGTGACTCTCCCACAAACCCTAGGTTCTGGTGCCAGTGATAATGGTATTGCACTAGTGCAAGATGTTTGGAGGTTGTTGTTCCCCTGGGCCCCTCTGATGTAGCCGAATGTCATTTTACAGTTTACATGGCGGTGTAGGACACAGATGCTGTTCGTACCAAATTGAACGTTACTAGAATAAGGTGAAATCATCCACATACGTAAGAGCATGTAAATAAGAATAAATGGTGATCACTTGCCTTGGATTATTTTGTTTAACCGCTGTAGAGAGCTCTTACGTAGAGGCATAAATTCTATGGCTGGTGGCTGGCTGTTGATCTGGAGGGTGGCAGTGAATTTCCAATCATTTCTTTAACCAATCTGGCTGCAATAAGTCACCAACTTCTGAACAAACTTTTAGAGCCTACAATTCCCAGCTGTGGTGTGTAGCTTATTTCTATCAATATCTAGAATGGGCCATGGCTTATATAATTCTTATTACAAGTGTGAGGTATTAAACACTTCTACTTCTGCCACTGTTTCAATTCTCATAGGCTCCCTTCAGCTCAAGCTTCCTTTTTCTATGTTGCTATCTACCTCCTACCATTGCAAATTGCAATTATATTTGCGACTATGCCACCTCCACACCATGTGAGCGTAGAGGGGCGTAGCTTCCAGCAGACTAGACATGCACAGGGCAGTCTTGCCCGTGTCACCGGTTATGGGTGAGCGTAGCCTCTATCATAGACGACTAAAAGAACATTAAAAATACTGATGACACAGGAGTGGCATAAGTGTACATTCTCAGGCATGTATCAGTTGTTTGTGCCTGAGAAAAGCATACTTTTTTTTTTTTTTTTTTTTTTTTTAGATGGGTAAGTCCGTGTTGGTACTGTACACTACACTATACTATCTTTATTTGTTTTCTCTTCCGGTGGATAAGATAGAGGACTTGGAACTATAGCCATGTCTTAAGAAACTAATATTGATTGTGGTTTGTGGGCATTTTACAGTTTAATTTAGCCCTATAAATCTGTAGAGATGAAAATGTTATGGCTATTTAGAAAATTTAAAATTTTACTAGGAATATGGTACCAATATTCCATAATCACAAAAGTTGCCAGGTCAGCTGTGCAAAACATTCAATAACAACCAACCTTCATACGTCTTTTTTCACTGAGAACTAAAAAAGTTATGAGAATGGAGATGGGAGAAGAAAATCGGGCCAAACATACTGATGCATTTGTGATGAAATGGAAGTAATTTAGAGACAAAACCTCAGTACAGGCAGTCCCCGGGTTACAAACAAGATGGGGTCTGTAGGTTTGTTCTTAAGTTGATTTTGTATGTAAGTCGGAAGTGTATATTTTATCATTGTAATCCCAGCCAGAACTTTTTTGGTCTCTGTACAATAGGATTTTAAAAATGTTGGATTGTCATAAGAATCAATATTAACACTAAAGCTTCATTACAGCCACATTGATAACTGTACAGCTGATCATTTTAGCCTAGGACTAAAGTACAATGAATTACCAATATTCAGAGGTCCGTTTGTAACTAGGGGTCGTATGTAAGTCGAGTGTTCTTAAGTAGGGGACCGCCTGTATTACAATACACAAATTGTTTCCTTTTTCAGATTTCATGTGAATCGATAAAAAAAACAAACAAGGTTCACTGTATAAAACTTTTTTTTTTTTTTTAAAGGTTCATATTCTGTAATTATTTTAGTTGTTCATGGAATAGAAGACTGATTTATTCCAGTCACAAGGACGATTCTGAAAAGAATTGATCAGCTCCGACTCTTACACCACAATAATAACTTATAAAACAATGCTTCAGTCATTGCCAGTCATTGAGCATGGGTCTGTTTTTGTTGGAATGTAGCAATGTTGGCAGGCACAGATATTTGTATTTGTCTACCTTATATAGTTAATTTCTTACAACAGGTAGCTTTTTCCTTAAGGGGTAGCTTGCAGAGGCATGTTAGCACCTCATTTGTTTAGCTAAAGTTTCACATGTTGTATGTGTGTTTTGGATCTTGGCACAAAGCACTTGTACAACCTGAACTCTATCCAAGCCACATTTCATTGTTTGGAGCCAAGTTTTTTGTTACTACATATTGCTAAAGAGCCTAAACTTATTAGGCTTATTAGGCATTCTGTTACTGCTACATAGTATGACCGTATAAATAGCATTTGTTTCAAATTAAGTTTTTGTCTAAGTTTCCCTAATGGACACTACTAGAATTCTGGCTGATGGGGAAAAAAAGTTTATATCTCTTCCTTTTTATCAGGTTCCAGTCTCGCATTGTTTCCGACCTCCAGGACATTGCAAAAAGAAGTTTTGCGCAGTGTGTCGAAAATTTCTAGAAGACAGCTGGGCTTTAAGATGTGAAGGTAAAGCTCTTTACATTTCCTTTTTAACCTCACATCTGCCATTGGTTTCTAAAAGATGTTTATTTGTGGTTATAGTACAAATATAGTAAAAATAGGGACATACATCCCTATTGTCATTCCATCCTATCAAGAATTGTGATGTTTCCTACACTGAGGGGTAGCAGGGAACCATCACAGTCGAATGGTTGGAAAATCCAACAACAATACATTTTTGGGCTATGCAAATGCCTATTGTCGGTCTCTGTGGGTGCTATTTTCAACTGGACAGATTGCCCAAACATTCTTCTGCTGAACCTCCCAGCTGGATATGTCTTCCATTGCAGTAGTAAGGTCTATTCGTTTTTATACCTTTTTATTTTATACAATAAAGAGAAAAAAGATAAAAACTTAGTGGCTACTGCTCCTACTTTTAAAATGTCCGGATAAAAGTAAATGTCTTGGAACTTGCGACGGCAAATGACTTTTGGAACTGGTACAGTATGAGTGGCACAATGGTGGTGCTCTATTCTCAGTATTAGTAACCATAAAGTCCAAACTTGAAGAGTAAAAGATGAATGGCACTCACCCAAGATGTGTCTTCTTTCTGTTGTTTTATTCAAAAATACACACAACCTTTGCAACATTGTAGTAAACAGGAGGGGTTACGCACAGTACATCCCACAAACTAAAATACAACATCTGTTTTACACGTGGAATCCATTTAACACAACTTGATAGAATTGTATACAATACTAAATATTCCATTGGATTGACCTGTATAGCAGATTAATAGCCGTTAACACCTTCCGTATCCCCTGTTATATTGATTTCTTCCCACTAATGACTCTGTCCTATTTTATCCTAGATTCTGAAATAGTATTCACTCTTATTCAGACTTGCTTATATTCATTGAGACATGTCCAATGTAGCTTTTTACTTAATGTAGTAGCAAAATCATAGCATATAATGACTTTTCAGCTGTAAACAAAACTTCTGACCTATAGATGCAATATAGGAACCTAGTGTGCTATGCTACACCGGGAGGCAAAAGTGATCACATGATGGCTTGTGCCTTTAGATCCTTTTGTCATTTCCCTGAGGTTTGAATCTGAGAGTCAACCTGCTCCTGTTAGATTGGAGGAGAGGAACTGGAGAGATGCTGAAAAGATTTTTTGGTACCTATAAAATCAAAACTTCACTTCCCTGCACCCCCAACTTGACTTTCTCACACTTTACTCTTCTATGTTACATCCTGCACTTTTTTGGCCAATATACTTAAAATAATCTGGATATTAGATACTGCTGCTTTCTCAAGTTTCTGCTTTTCAATAAATTCTATTTAGTCTGTTTCAGTCACTGAATAACGCTTACAATTTTTTAAAATGTTTTCTAGTTTGTGAACTGCACGTGCACACAGACTGTGTCTTATTTACTTGCAGTGACTGCCGACAGTGTCATCACGATGGGCAACAGGACCATGTAAGTTTCACAAAGCTGCTACTTGTTTACTTCTTTGCTGTTGTTGTAGCTTTTGGGCTTCACTTTTTTTTTGTGTTGTTGTGTGTGTGCGCTTAATATAGTAATACAAATGCCATATATTCTGTTTGGGGCACAGTGTAAACAATTGACTTGTGCTGCGAATGCATCCCCCAGCTGTTTATTCCTATCCAGTTACAGGAAATTCATATAATTTGACTCCCCCCCCCCCCCCCCCCCCTGTATTGAACAGTATTGGCCAATAAAGTCTGTGTTCATCAGTATGTACACCAAACACAAACCCAGTGATGATGTGAAGCCTGAGCATAATATTGTTGAGTCTTGTAAATCCTGACAAGTTGTACCATGCTCTGGACACATTTACACATTACATAAGGAGTATGTACTGTTGGAACTTGTAAGAAACCTTTTCGATATATGTTAATGTGTGGGTATGACTAGATTTTCTCTTTCCCCCATCACTTGGAGTATGTTGTGTAATTGTTCGTCTTTGATCATTTTATTTTTGATATTGAGCCTTCCTGTGTGTGGATATTAAATAGCCCAATAAACCTCAGCCTGTGCGGATAATTGAGTGAATTTATGTAATGGTTCATCCATTTATGTCAGCTTGTATGAATATGTCTTCTAAGGACTGGAAACGTTTTAGGGAACATTATGCTTTCAACCACTGTGTCATGTGCTCTACATGGAACCAGTCACTGCATATCCGGAAACACAACAAAAAAGACCCATTAACTTCACTTTGCCTTCACATTTTCTGTGTTTAGTGAATACCATGCTTATTTCCTTCCTTATCTCTGGTTACAGTAGAATAGTTTTGTGTTTTAATAAAACTTGCTGACTCTGTTTTCCATGTCTCCATGCCTACCAATTCCCTTTACATCCTTTATTATTTACAATTTAGTCTTTCCACCCTTCTCTTTCTGAGATAATATACAGGCTGAAAAACATTACAGTCTTTAATGCTTCAAGGGGGTTTCGATCATACACATCAAATTTGGAAAAAAATCTTAAATGATTGTGAACATTACATTACAGCCCCCCCCCCCTTTACATTTTTTACTGGTTCTATGGTTGGTAACAGCATTGTTCACCTCCTGGTCTTCCTGTGTCAGGTACTTCGTGTTTGTACCAACAACCAAATACAGCATGCATTGCTCCAGCTGTTTGCTTCCAGCCCTGTTCCTTCCAGCCCACTTTTCAGGTCCCACACAGTTCAAGCCTACAGTTCTCACAGTCTACTGCCTGGTACATCTACCACATTGACTTCAACCTTCCAAAATCCCTCTGTCCCTCCAAGCTCCATCTTGGATTTCCTGCATCACTCCCCTACCTCCTCCTAAGTTCCCTTGTCAGTTTACATCCATATAGTTCCATCACACCCTGTCCCCCACCACCTGCCTTGTACTTTCTGTCAGAGTGCATCCCTATAGTGTCATAACACCTCCTCCCCCTGTTCCCCACAAGTTTCCCCGTAGTGCAATCACACCCCCAGGTACCTGAGATGCCGGGTCTATAGGAAAATGGAGGAAGTCAATGAAGCATTATAGGTGCCATCTCTCCCCACTCCCAGTAGCTGCAGGTGGGACAGTGACCAGCAAAGAGAAGTGCAGCCAGATGTAAATTCCCCAACTTTGTTTTTACTGCACATGTGCCCGGGATAATCAGACTAGGAGCTCAATTTTCTTCTGGCCCAGATGCTTCTAACACATAGGCACTAAATAGATTAACCAGGAATCTTGTCCTGACTTCACTGTGCATGCATATGTGGCTCAGATACAACAGAAGGTAAGAGAATATTAAGATACTGTTGAGTTGTACTGATTGTTGCAAAATGACAAGCTAGACTACAATAGGTAGAAGATACCCATGTTTCTTTACAATAGTCAATGTATTTTAGTTTCATGCCTTAAATCCACATAACATGAAAACATTGGTACATCAATACATATAAATTAACAATGACCACTTTTGCAAAAAAGTACACATACCAATAATTTTTAACATGTATTTATCATTCAGAATAACAATAATATTACATAACATTACATATCAACATATCCAAAGTTACAGGCAGTCCCCTACTTAAGAACACTTGACTTACAGATGACCCCTAGTTACAAACGGACCTCTGGATGTTGGTAATTTACTGTACTTAAGTCCTAGGCACAATAAACATCTATAACAGATATTACAGGTGTCTGTAATGAAGCTTTATTGTTAATCCTGGTTCTTATGACAACCCAACATTTTTAAAATCCAGCTGTCACAGAGACCAAAAATTTTATTCACTGTGGTTACCATTATAAAATATACAGTTCAGACTTGCATACAAATTCAACTTAAGAACACACCTAAAGAACCTTTTTTTATTATTACTACTTGTAACCTTTATCATCCCTCCCACCATCACAACTCCATCCCCACAAAAAAATCCCGCTTTCCTCTCTCTTCTATACAAAAGTTAAGAGACATCCAAAGTTGCCATTTTTTTCTAAATTTTTTAAACCTTCGTCCAATACACATCGGTTAACTAGCTTTTTCCATATCATAACTGTTGGTGCATTTCTTGATGTCCAGTGCCTTTTATTATATAAAAATCTGGCTAAAAAATATTTTTTTACCACATATCCCCACCCCTCTTCTAAATCCTTCTCTTACACCATTCCCAAGATACAGATTTTAAAGGAATATAATTCTACTATATTTACAAATATATTTCCCAAAAGGGTCTTACATTGGAACAATAACTTAATAGGTGATCATCCAACCCACATCTATTACATATAACCACAGTGGAGGTAAACTTTGACAACTTTTTAGGTGAGTAATAAACTCTATACAGTATGAACAATTGAGCTAATCAATGGGACGGATATTTTAAAACCCTATTTACATCACTAAACACTCTATCCCATAGATGTTTATCTACCACCCCTATCTCTTCTATCCATCTATTCATAATTCTTATTTTGTTTTCACGACACTCTTTTTGATTCCAATACCTCAATATTTTTTTATTGCTAAACTTAACACCTAAGGAAGATTTCATTGGAGCTAACATTTGGGTTAACACTTTAGCGAAATTATAAGGTGCACTTATTGCGTTCCACCAATAAACCAACTGCTAATAGAGAAATGGCAGGTATCTACAATTTCGTATTCTCCCTGTATTTTCTTGAAGGACTGATAAACATACTTAATCCCTTTCTCCATCTATGAAGCATCCATGCTTTAATTTCTTGCAACTGCCATCTCCTATTACCCCTTATTGGAGTGAACCAATTCATTCTCTTGATTCCTGGCCTAAATATTTGTTCAAATACACATATCTTAAGCCTGGGTTGTTTCCCTCGCCACAATGAATCTGAGAAAAGACTCTCGATTATATTAAATATTTTTAAAGAAATAAACACAGTCAATTTTTACAGTCCATATAACAATTTTGGAACTTGCCACATCTTAATCAGGGTTATTCTTGCTAGCATATTAAGTGGTAATTTTTTTTCCATATTTGTATCTTTTTCATCAAAAGATCTATCACAGGTATGATATTTTACTCAATAAATGCCTAAATATCTAAAGAAACATAAATTCCCAAGTATTTCACACTACTTTCTTTTTCCAATACCTTAATTTCCCTAGGAGATTCTTAAATATAATTATCTATGCCTAAATACCTCCTACTCTATTTATAGAATCATTGGACCCCAGATACAGTAAAACATCATCGGCATACAGAGAAATTTTCACATGTATACCACCCTGTTGGAACCCCATAATTAAAGGATCTTGTCTAATTTTACAAACCAAAAGCTCCATGGCCATAACAAATTATAGAGGTGACCAGGGGCAACCCTGCTGAGACCCGCTAATCAAAACAAATGGATCTGACGCTATTCCATTGACTAGGTCATTTGCAGTTGCCCCTTATACAATACTTTACTTCAGGATCTAAATTGTGGAGTCCATTTTTTCCAGGGCAGTGCACAAAAAGTGCAACTCTAGAGTATCAAAAGCCTTAGAGCAGTGGTGGCGAACCGATGGCACTCTGAGGCCTTTCTGTGGGCACCCGGGCTGTCTCCCAGGCACAGAGTTTGCCAGACATGGCATCTTCCTGCAGTCTCAGTCAGTCCAAGTAGTGCCCTGCTATTTTAAAGTGAACCGTCCTGTGCTGCTTGTTCCTGTCCGAAGAATGAAAGGGTGTGGACAGGGTCCGATTTGAGCTAAAAATTCTGGTAGCAATAAGTTTGTTACTGCCTAAATTCGCACTTTGGGAAAACTAGTGTTTTTTGGGTCTCATTTTGGGCACTCAATCTCTAAAAGGTTCAGGATCTAAATTGTGGAGTCCATTTTTTCCAGGGCAGTGCACAAAAAGTGCAACTCTAGAGTATCAAAAGCCTTAGAGCAGTGGTGGCGAACCTATGGCACTCTGAGGCCTTTCTGTGGGCACCCGGGCTGTCTCCCAGGCACAGTTTGCCAGACATGGCATCTTCCTGCAGTCTGTCAGTCCAAGTAGTGCCCTGCTATTTTAAAGTGAACCGTCATGTGCTGCTTGTTCCTGTCCGAAGAGTGAAAGGGTGTGGACAGGGTCCGATTTGAGCTAAAAATTCTGGTAGCAATAAATTTGTTACTGCCTAAATTCGCACTTTGGGAAAACTAGTGTTTTTTGGGTCTCATTTTGGGCACTCAATCTCTAAAAGGTTCGCCATCACTGCCCTAGAGGCATCAAGCAACAGTACAGAGCGTTCTCCAGGGTTGGAGGGGGTCCGTTGCAGATTTAGTATAATCTATGAAGCTTATCCGTCAGAGAACCTCCTAACATAAAACCCTGATTGGGATGTATCACTTCTCTTATATATTTTCTTATAAATGTTGTAGTGAATTACTTTCACTCTCATAGGTGAATATTTTTTTATATTCTTTCGGCTAGGACCTTGGCAAGCATTTATTATCACATTTATAAGAAAATATATAAGAGAGTGATACATCCCAATCAGGGTGGTTTGATGTAGGAGGTTCTCTGACGGTACTATAGCTCATAGATTATACTCAAATCTGCCAAAAGGACCCCCTCCAACCCTGGAGAACGCCTGTACTGTTGCTGTGATGCTTAGGGCAGTGATGGTGAAACCTTTTAGAGATGTGTGCCCAAAATGAGACCCAAAAAACACTAGTGTTTCCCAAAGTGGAATTTAGGCAGAACAACTTATTGCTACCAGAAATTTTTAGCTAAATCGGACCCTGTCCACACCCTTTCATTCTTCGGACAGGAACAAGCAGCACAGGACGGTTCACTTTAAAATAGCAGGGCACTACTTGGACTGACATGAGACTGCAGGAAGATGCCATGTCTGGCAAACTCTGTGCCTGGGAGACAAGCCGGGTGCCCACAGAAAGGCCTCAAGTGAGCCAGGTTCGCCACCAGCTCTAAGCTTTTGATACTCTAGAGTTGCTACTTTTGTGCACTGCCCTGAAAAAAATGGACCCCAATTTAGATCCTGGAGTAAAGTAGTTTGTATAAGGGGCAACTGCAAATGACCTAGTCAATGAATAGCGTCAGATCATTTGTTTTGATTTGCGGGTTCAGCGGGTTGCCCCTGGTCACCTCTATAATTTGTTATGGCCATGGAGCTTTTGGTTGTAAAATTAGACAAGATCCTTTAATTATGGGGTTCAACAGGGTGGTATACATGTGAAAATTTCTCTGTATGCGAGATGTTTACTGTATCGGGGTCCCATGATTCTATAAATAGAGTAGGAGGTATTTAGGCATAGATAATAATTATAGAATTCTCTAGGAAATTAAGGTTGAGAAAAAAAAGAGTAGTGTAGAATACTTGGAATTATGTTTCTTTAGATATTTAGGCATTTATTGAGTAAAATATCATACCTGTGATAGATCTTTTGATGAAAAAGATACAAATATGGAAAAAAAATTACCACTAATATGCTAGCAAGAATAACCCTGATTAAGTGTGTGCAGTTCCAAAATTGTTAATTCTGTAAAAAGCATGTGTTTATTCTTTAAAAATATTTAATATAATCGAGAGTCTTTCTTCAATCATGTGTGGCGAGGGAAACAACCCAGGCTTAAGATATGTGTATTTGACAAATATTTAGGCCAGGAATACAGAGATATGAATTGTTCACTCAATAGGGTAATAGGAGATGGCAGTTGCAGAAATTAAGCATGGATGCTTCATAGATGGAGAAGGATTAGTGATGTTATAGTCTTCCAAGAAAATACAGGGAGAATACGAAATTGTAGATACCTGCCATTTCTCTATTAGCAGTTGGTTTATGGTGGAACGCAATAAGTGCACCTTATAATTTCGCTAAAGTGTTAACCCAAATGTTAGCTCCAATGAAATCTTCCTTAGGTGTTAAGTTTAGCAATAAAAAAATATGAGGTATTGGATCAAAAAGAGGTGTTGTGAAACAACAATAGAATTATGAATAGATGGATAGAGAGATAGGGGTGGTAGATAAACATCTAGTGGATAGAGTGTTATTGATGTAGATAGGGTTTAAAATATCCGTCCCATTGATTAGCTCAATTATTCATACTGTATAGGTTTATATACATCCTAAAAGTTGTCAAAGTTTACCTCCACTGGTGGTTATTGTATATAGATTTGGGTTGGATGTCACCTATTAAGTTATTGTTCCATGTAAGACCCTTTTGGGAATATAATTGTAAATATTGTAGAATTATATTCCTTTAAAATCTGTATCTTGGGAATGGTGTAAGAGAAGGATTTAGAAGAGGGGTGGGGATATGTGGTAAAAAAACATTTTTAGCCAGATTTTTTATATAATAAAAGCACTGGACATCAAGAATGCACCAACAGTTATGATATGGAAAAAGCTAGTTAACCGATGTGTATTGGAGAAGGTTTAAAAATTTAGAAAAGATGGCAACTTTGGATGTCTCTTAACTTTTGTATAGAAGAGAGAGGAAGCGGGATTTTTTTGGGGATGGAGTTGTGATGGTGGGAGTGATGTAAAGGTAAAGTGTAATAATAAAAAAGGTTTCTTTAGGTGTGTGTTCTTAAGTTGAATTTGTATGCAAGTCTGAACTGTATATTTATAATGGTAACCACAGTGAATAAAATTTTGGCTCTGTGACAGCTGGATTTAAAAATGTTGGGTTGTCATAAGAACCAGATTATACAATAAAGTTCATTACAGACACCTGTAATATTGCTTGATAGCTATGATTTATGGATGCCTAGGACTTAAGTACAGTAAATATTACCAGACATCCAGAGGTCCGTTGTAACTAGGGGTGATCTGTTAATCAAGTGTTCTTAAGTGGGGACTGGTGTGTAACTTTGGAATGTTAGTGTAATGTAATGTATGTAATTATTTGTTATTCTGAATGATAACATGCTTATAAAATTATTGGATATGTGTGACTTTTTAAAAGGGTCATTGTTATTTATATGTATGATGTACAATGTTTTCATGTTATGTGATTTTAAGTGCATGAACTAAAATACATTGACTATTGTTAAAGAAATGTTCTTATTCCTATGTAGTACTAGCTTGTCATTTTGCAACAATCCGTATCAACTCAACAGTATCTTAATATTCTCTTACCTTCTGTTGTATCTGAGCCCATATGCATGCACAGTGAAGTCAGGACTAGATTCACTGGTAATCTATTTAGTGCCTATGTGTTAGAGAAGCATCTGGGCCAGAGAAAATTGAGCTCCTAGTCTTGATTATCCCGGAACTGTGCAGAGTAAAAACAAGTTGGGGAATTTACATCTGGCTGCACTTCTCTTTGCTGGTCACTGTCCCACCTGCAGCTACTGGGGTGGGGGAGGGAGATGGCACCTAACATGCTTCATTGACTTCCTCCATTTTCCTATAGACCCGGCATCTCAGGTACCTGGGGGTGTGATTGCACTACGGGGAAACTTGTGGGGAACAGGGGGGAGGTGTTATGACACTATAGGATGCACTCTGACAGAAAGTACAAGGCAGGTGGTGGGGGACAGGTGAAGTCCTGAACTGGATAGGAATAACAGCTTGGGGGATGCATTCGCACGCACAAGTCAATTGTTTACACTGTGCCCCAAACAGAATATATGCATTTGTATATTACTATATTAAGCGCACACACACACAACACAAAAAAAAAGTGAAGCCCAAAACTACAACAACAGAAACAAACTAAACAAGTAGCAGCTTGTGGAAACCTTCATGGTCTGTTGCCCATCGTGATGACACACTGGGCAGTACCAGTATTAAGTATAAATAAGACACAGTCGGTGTGCACGTGCAGTTCACGAACTAGAAACATTTTAAAAAATTGTAAGCGTTTTCAGTGACTGAAACCAGACTAAATAGACATGTTATTGAAAGCAGAAACTTGAGAAAGCATCAGTATCTAATAGTCCAGATTGATTTTAGTATATTGGCCAAAAAGTGCTCGTTAGGATGCAACATAGAAGAGTATAAAAGTGTGTAGAAAGTCAAGTTGGGGGTGCAGGATATGAAGTGAAGTTTTGATTTTATAGGCCCAAACAAATCTTTTCAGCATCGCCCAGTTCCTCTCCTCCAAGTCAACAGGAGCAGTCGTTGACCTCTCAGATCAAACCTCGGTGGAACTGACAAAAGGATCTAAAGGCACAAGCCATCATGTGATCACTTTTGCCTCCCGGTGTAGCATGCACACTAGGTTCCTCTATGCATTCATCTATAGGTCAGAAGTTTGGTTTACAGCTGAAAGTCATTATATGTATGATTGTTCTACTACATTAAGTAAAAAGTACATTGGAATGTCTCAATGATATAAGCAAGTCTGATAAGAGTGAGAACTATTTCAATCGTGGATAAATATGACAGAGTCTTCAGTGGGAAGAAATCAATATAACAGGGTGATGCGGCGAAGGTGTGTTAACGCTAATTATCTGCTATAAAAGGTCTAATCCATGGAATATTTAGTATTGCATACAATTCTATCAAGTTGTGTTAACATGGATTCCACGTGTAAAACAGATTTGTATTTAGTTTGTGGGATTGTGTAACTGTGCGTAACCCCTCTGTTTACTACAATGTTGGCAAAGGTTGATTGTTTTTTTTTGAAATAAAACAACAGTAAAGTAAGACATCATTTGGGGAGTCCATTCGATCATCTTTACTTCAAGTTTGCGACTTGTATGGTTTACTAATACGAGAATAAGGCACCACCATTAGTATGCCACTCAACTGTACCAGTTAAAGTCAGTTTGCCAAATCGATATTGGGTAGCAGCAAGCACATTTACTTTTATCCGGACATTTTAAAAGTAGGAGCGTCAGCCACTAGATTTTTTATCTTTTTTCTCTTTAACTGATTTATAAATAAAAAGTTTGGAAAAAACGAATAGACCTTACTACCGCAATGAAGACATATCCAGCATGGACGAGGATTCAGCAGAAGAATGTTTGGGCAATCTGTTCCAGTTGAAAATTAGCACCCTCATCAGAGAGAACACATGTGGCATTTGCATAGCCCAAAAATGTATTGTTGTGGATTTCCAACATTGACGTTGTTCCGCATGCTACCCCTCAGGTAGGATACATACAATTCTTGATTAGGATGGAATGACAATCAGGGATGTGTCCCATTTTTTACTTATATTGTACTATAACCACAAATAACATTCTTTCGAAACCAAGTGGCAGAGTGAGTTATCTAAAAAGGAACTGTATAAGGCTTATACTTCCATCTTAAAGCCCAGCTGGTCTTCTAGAATTTTCGATCAACACTGCTTGCACCAAAACACCCCCGAAAAAATAAAAAAAAAAAACATTCCCCCTTCGCATAACTGTCCTGCAGGAGTCGGAAACGTCAAATGGCGAGACTGGAACCTGAATAAAAGCGAGAAGAGATATTAAAACTTTTTTTCCCCATCAGCCCAGAAATTCTAGTAGTGTGATTAGGATTGCAACTTAGACAACACTTATTGATAACATGCCACTTCTATAACGGTCATATATGTTTAAGCAGCTAACCAGATGCCTAATAAGCTAATAAGTTAGGCTTTAGCACTAGTGTAAAAGTAAAACACTTGGCTACACAAACAATGGAATGTGGCTGGATAGAGTTCTAGGTTGTACAAGTGCTTGGTGCCAAATCCAGATAACACAACATTGAAACTGTAGAAACATAAAAATATACGTGATTAACATGCCTGCAAGCTACCCCTTAATGAAAAAAGCTAACCATGTTGTAACAGAATTAAACTACTATAAGGTAGACAAATACAAATATCTGTCCTGCATCCAACAATGCTTACATTCCAACAAAAACAGACCCATGCTCAATGATGGCAATGACTGAACTTGTTTTATATATTTATGTTGCACAATGTTGGTAAGAGTCAGGAGAGCTGATACAATTACTTATTCAGAAGCTTCCTTGTGCCTTGAAAATCAGATCTTCTATTCCATGAACAACAAATAAGTACAGAATATGAACATTTAAAAAAAAAAAAAGCAAGTTTATCGCAGTGATACCTTGTTTGGTGTTTTTTTATCATTCACCATGAATCTGAAAAAGAAACATTTTCGGGTTTATTGTAATACGGCGGTCCCCTACTAAGAACACTCACTTACATACGACCCCTAGTACCAAAACGGACCTACTGAATTATTGGGGGGGTAATTCATTGTACTTTGTCACTAGGCTAACAATGATCAGCTGGTACGTTATCAATATGTGGTCTGTTGAAGCTGTAGTGTATTTATTGATTCTTATGAACAATCCTAACTACTTTAAAATTCCTATTGTCAGAGGAACCAAAAAAGTTCTGGCGTGGGATTAACAATGATAAAATATACAGCTTCCTGACCCTATACATTACTAAAATTCATCTTGAACAGACCTACAGTACCTATCTTTTTGTAACCCGGTGAGCATAGGTGCCGTGTACTGAGGAATTTGTCTCAATTATACCTTCCAGTCACAAAACAAGATGCATAGTATGAATTGCGCACCATTTTTTCTCCCATCTCCATTCTCATAAGCTTCGTTTTAGTTCTCATGTGAAAAAATACGTATGAAAGTGGTTTGTTAGTGAACTGTCTTTCACAGCTGACCTGGCAACTTTGTGTGATTATGGAATATGAGTACACATGTTCCTAGTCGAAATTTAAGATTTTACAAATAGCCTAAATTGTTCATCGCTTACGCAGCACTTATAGGGCTAAATTAACGTAAAATGCCCCACAAACCACAGGCTCAATATTAGCGTTCTTAATGACATGGCTTATGAGTTCCCAAGATCCTCTATCTTAGCCACCGGAGAAGAAACAATAAAGACTATAGTTATCGGTTAGGTCGTGTACAGTACCACCACTGACTTACAACCCTCTAAAAAAAAAAAAAAAAAAAAAAAAAAAGGATGCTTTTCTCAGGCACAAACAACTGATTACATGCCGTGAAGAATGTTACAATTCTTTTATGCACACATCCGTGTTTCATCAGTATTTTATGTTTCTTTTAGTCGTCTTGAAGAGCTACGCTCACTCCATAACCGGGGACATGGCAAGACTGCCTGTACATGTTATGATCTGCTGGAAGCTAGCGCCACTCTCAACTAGCTCACATGTGTGAGGATGCTGACGTCGCAAATATATATTGCATTGCAATTTAGGAGGTAGATAGCACATAGAAAAAGGAACGCTTGCAGCGAAGGAGTCCTAATGGATATGGAAACAGTGCAGAAGTATGAATGTTTATGATACCTCAACTTGTAATAAGAATATATACAGCCATGGCCCCATCTAGATATGATTAGACAATAAAGCTACACAACAGACGGGGCATTGCTAGGCTCTAAAGGTGTTCAGAAGTGGTGCTATCTGCAGCGAGATTGGTTTTAAAGAATGATTGGAAAGTCACTGCCACCCTCCAGCATCAACAGCAGCCACCAGCCATAGAATTTATGCCTCTCCAGTACGAAAGCTCTCTACACGGTTTTACAACAAATGAATCAAGGCAGCACGTGATCACCATTTTATTCTTATTTACATGCTCTACTATGCTGGGATGATTTACACCTTATCTTACCGATACGCAATTTGGGTCGAACGACATCTGTGCCTACACCCTTGTAACTGTAAAGATACTTTGGCTCATCAAGAGAGGGCCCAGGGAACAACAACCTCCAAACATCTTGCATAGTGCAATACGCCATTACACGGCACCAAACCTAGGGTTTGTGGGAAGATTACCTACCATGACAGAACCCACCATCGCCCTTCCTCCAGAAGGAGGACTGAAGACACCGCCTCTCACTATGCTTTATACTAACATCTGCCACTCACATGGGATAAAATATAATATAGAGAAGAAGAGGAGAGATCGATCGCATCTCAGTTCTCTCACTCTTTTATATGGAGCAGAAATTATTGGCAAGTTTCAAAAGAAAATATTCAAAGAATTATTTCTTTAAAAAACAATTGTTACGGTATTAGGTAGTTTGTTGGTGTGGATAGATAAGGTCTTTAATTGACCACATTTTTATTTCTTATGTGTGTTGTAAAACTAGTACCAATTTGAAAGAGGCCTTGCTGTAAATTGTAGATCATTTTATACTAGTTACAGGTAATGCCTGGCAAAGAATGAGACAAGTAAAAGGTATTCCTGTCCATGCCATATACTGGCCAGTGTTGTTGGCGAGCCATTACCCTATTGTACACACTACCGATTTCTGCAAGCATGGCTGTTTAAACTTGAAACTGCTTGTTCTAGTTTATGTCTCCATGCATGCCATTAGATAAACATGGCACACACCAAATACCAAAAATGGTCTAAGCATTATTACGAACTACGAATAACTACAATTGTTGACACGCAAACATCACTAATAAAACGATGAGTCTCCCGCAAAAGGGTATGTGTTCTTGTGACGTTCTTTTGCAGTTTTTTTCGCCCACAAATAAACTCTCACAACTCCCTTCTATACGATGTCTTTGTGTAGAATGAGATTCAAAAGTGAGTGCCCAGAGGATTCATTACAATCTTTTGCTTTACTGAGCCAGTGTATCGTAGGAACTACAATATCATCAATGATTAGACTTAACAAGATGTACGACCTTGAGTGTGCAGTTTGATTTCTCAATGTCACCCTGTAAATACATCTAATGACCGTGAATAAAAATGAATGCATGATGTTACTATACTGACCAAAGAGAAAACATACATGTGGTGATCCAATAGCTTATAGAAACCATAAAGAACATTCATCATATTAGCACTCTGTTGTCGACATGCGTATAAATGGATTGTCCATAAGGGATACGTGCGGTTCAATATTTTCAAAGTAGTGACAAGCCGACGTTGTTTTCAGCTTAATTGACCGGACTCTATTTTCAAACCTGACATGAGATCATTGATAGTTGTGTTACAACTTGACACTCTTAAAGACATATCCAGGTTATTTTGAGATTGTTTTTTTCCCGAAAATATGGTACTTTATATTAGTTGCAACATTTAACGATAAGTTTTGCTGTTTCAAATTTGAAATTTCTGTTTCAGGCAGACTTTAAACACTACCGTGATCTGTATCTGAGACTCCGTGTATGTATTACTGTCATACGCAAGTTTTGTCAAGCACATTAACAAAGAGACAAAACTTACATATTACACTTCAGCGTCCCCGAATAGCCATGGTCCCCGCGGCTCCGTCTTTCTTTCTTCTCTCTATGCGCTGTATTAGCCGGTAGGCGATCTCCGTGCCAGCCCACACTGTGACGACTTCAGCCGGCAATCATCATGGACGAATGGAGGTGGGAATCATGCATGGTCACAGCACCCTCAGATTATAGCTAGCTGACCAGCCTGTATATGATAGCTTGCCGACCACTGTAGCATTATATGTAGATGCCATCTGAAGGTCCTGTGACAACTCTGTACAACACGGCCCGAGGGCGGGTACAACATGTGATGTCAGACCAGTGATAATTCACTAGCAGCATTTCTAGTGAGTAACTTGGACTCTCTCAGAAGGTGAATCTCTTGCCAACACACTTTGATAAGTATTTGGATTTTTTGTACGAAAAAGGGACTTTGCTAATTTACATGTAGTGACCTGTTTGCTGTTAGGACTTTTCGTCCATATGTTAATTTCTCCTTTTTTTTGTTTGACGATATTCCTTGAAATATGGTTTGTATGCAGTATGAAAGAAAACTGTTTTTCCTTGCTAGGACACATATCATCATCACTGGCGGGAGGGAAATTTATCTTCAAGTGCCCGCTGTGAAGTCTGCAAAAAAACTTGTGGATCTTCTGAAGTTCTTTCGGGTATGAGATGTGAATGGTGTGGAATTCAGGTATGGATCTTATTACTTATTCTTGCTGCTAATTGGTTTGTATAAAATAGCTGACTGACCACAATCTTATCTCCCTAATCACCCCATTCAGGGTGATCATTGATGGAGCACCTGTCCGAATAGGACAGGTGATCCATCAATGATCACCCTGAAGGGGGTGTTAGGGAGATAAGATTGTGGTCAGTCAGCTATTTATAACAACACAATTAGCAGCAAGAATAGTAGATAAGATCATACCTGAATTCACACCATTCACACTCATACCCGAAAGAACTTCAGAAGTACCACAAGTTTTTTTGCAGACTCAACAGCTGGGCACTTGAAGATAAATTTCCCTCCCGCCCGTGATTGATGATATGTGTCCTAGCAAGGGAAAAACAGTTTTCTTTCATACTGCATACAAACCATATTTCAAGGAATATCGTCAAACAAAAAAAAGGAGAAATTAACATATGGACGAAAAGTCCTAACAGCAAACAGGTCATACATGTAAATTAGCAAGTCCCTTTTCGTACAAAAAATCCAAATACCTATCAAAGGTGTTGGCAAGAGATTCACCTTCTGAGAGAGTCCAAGTTACTCACTAGAAATGCTGCTAGTGAATTACTTTCACTCTCATGAGGTGAATATTTTTTAATCTTTCGGCTAGGACCTTGGCAAGCCATTTATTATTTACATTTATAAGAAAATATATAAGAGAAGTGATACATCCCAATCAGGGTGGTTTGTGTAGGAGGATTCTCTGACGGATAAGCTCATAGATTATACTAAATCTGCAAAAGGACCCCCTCCAACCCTGGAGAACGCCTTGTACTGTTGCTGTGATGCTTAGGGCAGTGATGGTGAACCTTTTAGAGATGGTAGCCCAAAATGAGACCCAAAAAACACTAGTGTTTCCCAAAGTGGAATTTAGGCGAACAACTTATTGCTACCACGAATTTTTAGCTAAATCGGACCCTGTCCACACCCTTTCATTCTTCGGACAGGAACAAGCAGCACAGGACGGTTCACTTTAAAATAGCAGGGCACTACTTGGACTGAATGAGACTGCAGGAAGATGCCATGTCTGGCAAACTCCTGTGCCTGGGAGACAGAGCCGGGTGCCCACAGAAAGGCCTCACAGTGAGCCAGGTTCGCCACCAGCTCTAAGCTTTTGATACTCTAGAGTTGCACTTTTTGTGCACTGCCCTGGAAAAAAAATGGATCCCCCAATTTAGATCCTGGAGTAAAAGTAAGTTTGTATAAGGGGCAACTGCAAATGACCTAGTCAATGAATAGCGTCAGATCCATTTGTTTTGATTTGCGGGTTCAGCAGGGTTGCCCCTGGTCACCTCTATAATTTGTTATGGCCATGGAGCTTTTGGTTGTAAAATTAGACAAGATCCTTTAATTATGGGGTTCACACAGGGTGGTATACATGTGAAAATTTCTCTGTATGCGAGATGTTTTACTGTATCGGGGTCCCATGATTCTATAAATAGAGTAGGAGGTATTTAGGCATAGATAATAATTATAGAATTCTCTAGGAAATTAAGGTTGAGAAAAAAAAGAGTAGTGTAGAATACTTGGAATTATGTTTCTTTAGATATTTAGGCATTTATTGAGTAAAATATCATACCTGTGATAGATCTTTTGATGAAAAAGATACAAATATGGAAAAAAAATTACCACTAATATGCTAGCAAGAATAACCCTGATTAAGTGTGTGCAGTTCCAAAATTGTTAATTCTGTAAAAAGCATGTGTTTATTCTTTAAAAATATTTAATATAATCGAGAGTCTTTCTTCAATCATGTGTGGCGAGGGAAACAACCCAGGCTTAAGATATGTGTATTTGACAAATATTTAGGCCAGGAATACAGAGATATGAATTGTTCACTCAATAGGGTAATAGGAGATGGCAGTTGCAGAAATTAAGCATGGATGCTTCATAGATGGAGAAGGATTAGTGATGTTATAGTCTTCCAAGAAAATACAGGGAGAATACGAAATTGTAGATACCTGCCATTTCTCTATTAGCAGTTGGTTTATGGTGGAACGCAATAAGTGCACCTTATAATTTCGCTAAAGTGTTAACCCAAATGTTAGCTCCAATGAAATCTTCCTTAGGTGTTAAGTTTAGCAATAAAAAAATATGAGGTATTGGATCAAAAAGAGGTGTTGTGAAACAAAATAGAATTATGAATAGATGGATAGAGAGATAGGGGTGGTAGATAAACATCTAGTGGATAGAGTGTTATTGATGTAGATAGGGTTTAAAATATCCGTCCCATTGATTAGCTCAATTATTCATACTGTATAGGTTTATATACATCCTAAAAGTTGTCAAAGTTTACCTCCACTGGTGGTTATTGTATATAGATTTGGGTTGGATGTCACCTATTAAGTTATTGTTCCATGTAAGACCCTTTTGGGAATATAATTGTAAATATTGTAGAATTATATTCCTTTAAAATCTGTATCTTGGGAATGGTGTAAGAGAAGGATTTAGAAGAGGGGTGGGGATATGTGGTAAAAAAACATTTTTAGCCAGATTTTTTATATAATAAAAGCACTGGACATCAAGAATGCACCAACAGTTATGATATGGAAAAAGCTAGTTAACCGATGTGTATTGGAGAAGGTTTAAAAATTTAGAAAAGATGGCAACTTTGGATGTCTCTTAACTTTTGTATAGAAGAGAGAGGAAGCGGGATTTTTTGGGGATGGAGTTGTGATGGTGGGAGTGATGTAAAGGTTAAAGTGTCAATAATAAAAAAGGTTTCTTTAGGTGTGTTTCTTAAGTTGAATTTGTATGCAAGTCTGAACTGTATATTTATAATGGTAACCACAGTGAATAAAATTTTGGTCTCTGTGACAGCTGGATTTAAAAATGTTGGGTTGTCATAAGAACCAAGATTATACAATAAAGTTCATTACAGACACCTGTAATATGCTTGATAGCTATGATTTATGATGCCTAGGACTAAGTACAGTAAATATTACCAGACATCCAGAGGTCCGTTGTAACTAGGGGTGCATCTGTTAATCAAGTGTTCTTAAGTGGGGACTGGTGTGTAACTTTGGAATGTTAGTGTAATGTAATGTATGTAATTATTTGTTATTCTGAATGATAACATGCTTATAAAATTATTGGATATGTGTGACTTTTTAAAAGGGTCATTGTTATTTATATGTATGATGTACAATGTTTTTCATGTTATGTGATTTTAAGTGCATGAACTAAAATACATTGACTATTGTTAAAGAAATGTTCTTATTCCTATGTAGTACTAGCTTGTCATTTTGCAACAATCCGTATCAACTCAACAGTATCTTAATATTCTCTTACCTTCTGTTGTATCTGAGCCCATATGCATGCACAGTGAAGTCAGGACTAGATTCACTGGTAATCTATTTAGTGCCTATGTGTTAGAGAAGCATCTGGGCCAGAGAAAATTGAGCTCCTAGTCTTGATTATCCCGGAACTGTGCAGAGTAAAAACAAGTTGGGGAATTTACATCTGGCTGCACTTCTCTTTGCTGGTCACTGTCCCACCTGCAGCTACTGGGGTGGGGGAGGGAGATGGCACCTAACATGCTTCATTGACTTCCTCCATTTTCCTATAGACCCGGCATCTCAGGTACCTGGGGGTGTGATTGCACTACGGGGAAACTTGTGGGGAACAGGGGGGAGGTGTTATGACACTATAGGGATGCACTCTGACAGAAAGTACAAGGCAGGTGGTGGGGGACAGGTGAAGTCCTGAACTGGATAGGAATAACAGCTTGGGGGATGCATTCGCACGCACAAGTCAATTGTTTACACTGTGCCCCAAACAGAATATATGCATTTGTATATTACTATATTAAGCGCACACACACACAACACAAAAAAAAAGTGAAGCCCAAAACTACAACAACAGAAACAAACTAAACAAGTAGCAGCTTGTGGAAACCTTCATGGTCTGTTGCCCATCGTGATGACACACTGGGCAGTACCAGTATTAAGTATAAATAAGACACAGTCTTTGTGCACGTGCAGTTCACAAACTAGAAACATTTTAAAAAATTGTAAGCGTTTTCAGTGACTGAAACCAGACTAAATAGACATGTTATTGAAAGCAGAAACTTGAGAAAGCATCAGTATCTAATATCCAGATTGATTTTAGTATATTGGCCAAAAAGTGCTCGTTAGGATGAACATAGAAGAGTATAAAAGTGTGTAGAAAGTCAAGTTGGGGGTGCAGGATATGAAGTGAAGTTTTGATTTTATAGGCCCAAACAAATCTTTTCAGCATCCCCAGTTCCTCTCCTCCAAGTCAACAGGAGCAGTCGTTGACCTCTCAGATCAAATCCTCGGTGGAACTGACAAAAGGATCTAAAGGCACAAGCCATCATGTGATCACTTTTGCCTCCCGGTGTAGCATGCACACTAGGTTCCTCTATGCATTCATCTATAGGTCAGAAGTTTGGTTTACAGCTGAAAGTCATTATATGTATGATTGTTCTACTACATTAAGTAAAAAGTACATTGGAATGTCTCAATGATATAAGCAAGTCTGATAAGAGTGAGAACTACTTTCAATCGTGGATAAATATGACAGAGTCTTCAGTGGGAAGAAATCAATATAACAGGGTGATGCGGCGAAGGTGTGTTAACGCTAATTATCTGCTATAAAAGGTCTAATCCATGGAATATTTAGTATTGCATACAATTCTATCAAGTGTGTTAAATGGGATTCCACGTGTAAATACAGAATTGTATTTAGTTGTGGGATTGTTTGTGACTGTGCGTAACCCCTCCTTGTTTTACTACAATGTGGCAAAGGTTGATTGATTTTTATTTAAAAAACAACAGTAAAAAGACATCATTTGGAGGTGAGTCCATTCGATACTTTTACCTCTCAAGTTTGGACTTTATGGTTTACTAATCGGAGAATAAGGCACCACTCATTGTATGCAACTCAACATGACCAGTTCAAAGTCATGTGTTGCCAATACGAAGTTGGAGCTAGCTAGATCAAGCACATTTACCTTTTAATCCGGACATTTTAAAATAGGAGGCAGTAGCCACTAGTTCTTTATCTTTTTTCTCTTTAATTATCAAATAAAAAGTTCGGAATAAAACGAATAGACCCTTACTATCGCAATGGAAGACATATCCAGCATGGACGAGGAGTTTGCAGTCAGAAGAATGTTTTGGCAATCTGTCCAGGGTTAAAATTAGCACCCTTCTCAGACGAGACACTGGCATTTGCATAGCCCAAAATGTATTGTTGTGGGATTTTCAACATTCGACTGTTGGTTTCCCGCTGCTACCCCCTCAGGTAGGAACATCAATTCTTGATTGGAGGAATGACAATCAGGGATGTTGGTCCCTATTTTTTACTATAGTTATTTGTACTATAACCACAAATACACATTCTTTTGAAACCTAAGTGGCAGACTGTAGTTCTTAAAAAGAACATGTAATAAGCAGCTTATACCTTCCATCTTAAAGCCGCAGCTGAGTCTCTAGACGCTTTTCGACCACACTAGCTGCACCAAAAACCCCCAGAAAAATACAAGAAAAAAAAAAAACTTCCCGCTTCTGCATAAAACTGTGCACTGACGGCAGTCGGAAAGTCAGATGGCGAGACTGGAACCTGAATAAAAGGAGAGAGAGATATTAAAACTTTTTTTCCCCATCAGCCAGAAATTCTAGTAGTGTCAGCATTAGGAATGCAACTTAGACACACAACTTAATTGAACAACATGCCATATTATACGGTCATTATATGTTACAGTCAATAACCAGATGCCTAATAAGCCTACATAAGTTAGGGCTTTAGCACTATGTAAAGTTAACAACACTGGCTTACCCAAAAATAGAAATGTGGCTTGGATAATTCAGTTGTACAAGGCTTTGGTGCAAAATCCAGAAACACAACATTGACAACATGAGAAACTAAGTGCAAAAAAATACTGACGTGATCTAACATGCCTGCAAGCTACCCCTTAAGAAAAGCTACCTTGGTTGATAAGACAATTAACTACTATAAGGTAGACAAAATACAAATATCTGTGCCTGCAATAACAATGCTACATTCCAACAAAAACATACCCATGTCAATGACTGGACAATGACTGAATCTTCGTTTTATAGTAATTTATTGTTGTATTGATGGTACTAGAGCTCGGAGAGCTGAGTAATTCTTATTCAGAAGCTTCCTTGTGCTGTGAATAATCAATCTTCTATCCGGATGCAACACACAAATAAGTACAGAATATGAACCTTTAAAATAAAACAAAAGATCAGTTTTATCAGCAGTGAACCTTGTTTGGTTTTTTTTATCATTCACCATGAATCCTGAAAAAGAAACATTTTTTCTCGGGTTTATTGTAATACGGCGGTCCCATAACTTAGAACACACTTACACTTACATACGACCCCTAGTACCAAGAACGGACCTCTAAGTTAGATTGGGGGAATTCATTGACTTTGTCACTAGGCCTATAATGATCAGCTGGTAACAGTTATCAAATGTGTCTGTCATGAAGCTGTAGTGTATTGTATTGATCTTAGAACAATCCAACATTTAGAAATCTCCTATTGTACAAGGAACCAAAAAAGTTCGGCTGGGATTAAAATGATAAAATATACACTTCCGAACCATACATGTACTAAAATCATCTTAGAATCTAACCATACAGACCTATCTTGTTTGTAACCCGTGATGCATTATGCCTTGTACTGAGAATTTGTCTCAATTATAACTCTTCCAGTTCACAACAAGACATCAGATGTTTGAGCCCGTAGTTTTTTCTCCCATCTCCATTGCTCATAGACTTCTTTTAGTTCTCATTGAAAAAAACGTATGAAAGTGGTGTGTAGTTGAACTGTTCTTTCACAGCTGACCTGGCAACTTTTGTGATATGGAATATGAAGTACCATTGATTCCTAGTGAATTTAAGATTTTCCAGTAAATAGCCTAAATTTTCATCCTTACAGTTATAGGGCTAAATTAACTGTAAAATGCCCACAAACCACATCAATATTAGCGTTCTTAATGACATGGCTTATGAGTTCCCAAGTCCTCTATCTTAGCACCGGAGGAAGAAAACAAATAACTATAGTACTTGGTTAGGTCGTGTACAAGTACCACCACTGACTTACCCCTCTAAAAAAAAAAAAAAAAAAAAAAAAAAGATGCTTTTCTCAGGCACAAACAACTGATTACATGCCGTGAAGAATGTTACAATCTTTTGCCACATCCTGTTCACTCAGTATTTTATATGTTTTCTTTTAGTCGTCTCTGAAGAGCTACGCTCACTCCATAAACCGTGACAGGCAAGACTGACCCTGTACATGTCTATGGTCTTCTGGAAGCTAGCGCCCTCTGAACTACCTCACATGTGTTGAGGATGTGCAGTTCGCAATATAAGTTGCATTGCAATGTTAGGACGGTATGATATCACATAGAAAAAGGAAGCTTGCAGCGAAGGGAGTCCTATATGAGATGGAAACAGTGGCAGAAGTATGAATGTTTATATACCTCACACTTGTAAATAAGAATTGATATAGCCATGGCCCCATTCTAGATATGATAGAAATAAGACTACACACACAGACGGGGATTGGGCTCTCAAAAGTGTTCAGAAGTGGTGGCTTTTGCAGCAGAGATTGGCTTTTAAAGAATGATTGGAAAGTCACTGGCCACCTCCAGCATAACAGCAGCCACCAGCCATAGAATTTATGCCTCTCGTACGAAGAGCTCTCTACACGTTTTAACAAATGAATCCAAGGCAGAGTGAATCACCATTTATTCTTATTTACATGCTCTACTATGCTGGGAATGATTTCCACCTTTATCTGTACGTCGCATTTGGTACGAACGATCTGTGTCCTACACCCTTGTAAACTGTAAAGATGACATTTGGGCTACATCAAAGAGGGCCCAGGGAACAACAACCTCCAAACATCTGCAATAGTGCAATACGCCATTATCCGGCACCCAGAACCAGGGTTTGTGGGAGGTTACACCTACCATACAGACCCCCATCGCCCTTCCTCCAGAAGGAGGACTGAAGCCACCGCCCTCACTATGCTTTATACTAACATCCACTCACAAATGAGATAAAATATAACTATAGAGATAGTAGAGGAGAGATCGATCGCATCTCAGTTTCTCTCACTCTTTTATATGCAGCAGAAATATGTGCAAGTTTCCAAAGAAATTATTCAACAGAATTATTTCTTGTAAAACAACAATTGTTACGTACTTAGTAGTTTGATGGCTGTGGAACTAGATAAGGTCTTTAATTGACACACATTTTTATTTTTATGTGTGTTCAGTAAAAACAGTACCAATTTGAAAGAGGGCCTTGCTGTAAATTGTAGATAGATTTATACTAGTACAGGTAATGCCTGGCAAAGAATAGACAAGTAAAAGGTATTTCCTGCATCCATATACTGGCCAGTGTTGTTGGCGAGCCATTACCGCTATCTGTCACACACCGTATTTCTGCAAGGGCTGTTTAAACTTGAAACTGCTTGTGTCTAGTTTATGTTGCCATGCATTGCATTTAGATAAACATGGCACACACAAATACCAAAATGGTCCTAAGCATTTATTACGAAACGAACTACAATGTGTGACACGCAAACAAACCTAAAAAAGTATGAGTCTCCGCAAAAGGGATGTAGTTCTGTGTGACGGTTCTTTTGCAGTTTTTTTTCGCCACAAATAAACTCCACAACTTCCCTTCGTAACGATGTCTTGTGTCAGAATGATGATTCAAAAGTGAGTGCCCAGAGGAATTCATTACAATCTTTTGCTTACTGAGGCCATGTATCTAGGAATAGCATACATCAAATGAATTAGACATTAACAAGATGTACTGACATTGAAGTGTCAAGTTTGATTTCTCAAGCACCATTAAAATACACTAGATGACGTTGAATGCAAAATGAATGCATGATGTTACTATATCTGACCAAAGAGAAAACAATCATGTGGTGATCAATAGCTTATAAACCATAAGAACATCATCATATTAGCACTCTGTTGTTCAGACAATGCTGTATAATGGATTGTCCATAAGGGATACTGCGGTTCAATATTTCAAGAGTGAACAAGCCGGACGTTGGTTTTCACATAATGACCGGACTCTATTGTTCAAAACTGACATGAGTCATGAATTGTGTTACAACTTGGAACTCTTAGACATATCCAGGTTGATGTTTGAGATTGTTTTTTCCCGAAACATATTGTACTTTATATTAGTTGCAACATTTAACTATAAGTTTTGCTGTTTCAAATTTGAAATTTCTGTTCTCCAGCAGATCTTTAAACACACCGTGATCTGTATTGAGACTTCGTATGTATATGTCATACCAGTTTTTTGTCAAGCACATTAACAAAGAAACAACTTACATATTCACCTTCAGCTTCCCCGAATAGCTGCATGGGCCCCGCGCTCCTCTTTCTTTCGTTCCTCTCGTATGCGTTATTAAGCGGTAGGCGATCTCCCGGCCAGCCAACACTGTGACGATCTTCATGCCGGCAATCATATGGACGAATGGAGGGTGGGAAACATGCCATGGTCACAGCATCCCCAGATTATATAGCTGAGTCCAGCCTTATAAGTTATAGCTTGCCGACCAACCTGTAGCATTATATGTAGATGCCATCGAAGGTCCGGTGACAACTCTGTACAACACGGCCGGCGAATGCGCGGCGTACAACTGTGTGTCAGACCAGTGATCTTTTGAGGGTGTTAATCATTGTTTAAAGTGTGCATGTTTCCTATAATGTAATGGTTGCGATCCCAGAATGTGATGCCCATAAGAGCAAGGTGTAAAAGAACAAATGCTTTAGCCCCAAAAATTTTCTTTGAAAACCTATTTGTAATGTTGTCTTAATAGGGAAACCCTTTTATACTTGAGTAGAAGAACTTTTTTATTCTTTATTTCAAATATATATATAATATAAAAGCAAGTGTTATATTCTTTTCAATAAACTGACAATTGTCCTCTCAATGGCAGACCCATCAGTGTTTAATAAAAAAAAACTGTGTATATAAAATTCTCCTGTATATTGTAAGTGATATGCAGAATGTGTATAGTTTGGAATATTAAGAATATATGAGGTTAAAAGGTATGTTGACAATTTGTTTTTAACTGTATTTTAGGCACATGCAGCTTGTTACGTGATATTAAACCATGAATGTACATTTGGAAGGCTTCGAAACATGGTACTTCCACCAAACTGTGTTATTTTACAGTCCCGTAATTTTAGCAAAATGCACTGCTTTAGAATATCGGAAAGTCTCCTAGCTGAACATGGTATGTATTGTCCTACTAGACATGTTTCATTTCTAGTAATATTACATTTTTCATATTCTAGCTACAAAGTTATCTATTTTTAATTTAAAGAGGACCTGTCACCAAATTTAAAGTGATGAATTGCAAACCTTATTTTATTATTTTATTACCACTATTGGCCCAAGAATAATTTGACGTTGTTGTTGTTGTTTTTTTTTTTTTAAACCAAAGAGTTTGCATGTGAATTTGCTTATGCCTGCCAATGGGGCATTTAATTTTTAACCCCTACGAGCACCAGGACGTTATAGTACGTCCCTGCGGGAAGATTCTTCCTGAACGGGGACGTTCTATAGCGTCCCGCTTCTGGCACCAGAAGCAGCGGCTGTCGGCTGTATATCACAGCTGACACCGCGCTCTAACAAACGCAATCGCAGACGACTCCGAGCCATGGTCAAGCATGAGGGTCTTCCCCTTAAGGAGCGGGTCGCCCGTGCCGCTTACCGGGTGATCTGATCCTCTTTTTGGCAGCCCCGAGGTCTGCCAAGTGCCTGATCTCCCCGGCAATCAGACCCCCTTCCGGGTCTGACTGTTAACTGTCTGCATGCTCAGACAGTTTACACTGCTCTACAATAAATAATTATTGTAGAGCAGTGTATTTCACTTGAACCAGCGATCAGAGCATCGCTGGTTCAAGTTTGTATAAGTAAAAAAAAGTTAAACACTAAAGTTTAAACATAAGAATAAATAAATAAATAAAAATAAATACATAAAAATATAAGCCCCTAAAATGTCACTTTTTCATAAAAACTCAGAAACACCACATATTTGGTATTTCCGCGTCAGTAACAATCTGTATAATAAAACAGACCTGCAGGGTAAACGTTGGGGAAAAAACATTCCGAAAATGATCTTTAATTAATACCTTTAAAAAAATTCTCTAAAAAGTGATCAAAAAAGTTAGACTCTAAAATAAGACCACTAAAAAGAACAAGTAAAAATAAGCCATTAACCAGACTTGTCAGATGAAAAAATAAAAAAGTTATGCATATGAAAGATGGTGATGCTAAAATTAACAAGATTTTCTCCAAATGTAGTTTTTATTCAGTAAAAAAAGGGGGAAAATATATATAAAGAGGTCTTTTTGTAATTGTGGCGACCCATAGAATAAAAATAATATACTATTTTATTAAGCGGCCCCCACAACCCCCACAATTTTAATTTCCTCCAACAACAAAGAGTTAATAAAATCTCACCTATTAGTTATAGATGCCCCAAAATTATGTACCAGAAAAGTGCATCTCATGTGGCAAAAAAATAAGCCCCTGTAGGTCCACATAAAAAAAAGAAAAAAAATTATAGCCTGTACAATTTGACAATACAAATCTGCTCTGGATGGCACCTCCTTCCCTTCTATGCCCGGCCGTGCGCCCATACAGCAGAATACCACACATATGGGGTATCAGTGTACAGGCAGTCCCCGGGTTACATACAAGATAGGGTCTGGAGGTTTGTTCTTAAGTTGAATTTGTATGTAAGTCGAAACTGTATATTTTATAATGGAAGTTCTAGACAATTTTTTTTCTTTTGCCCCATTGACAATTGGAGTTTCAAAATTTTTGGTGTAATTGGACCAAGAATTATCAATAAAGCTTCATTACAGACATCTTACAGCTGATCATTGCAGTCTGGGACTATAGTAACATCCAGAGAGCTTCACCAGAGGTTACAGTGGGCAGAGGGGTCCGTCTGTAACTATGGGTTGTCTGTAAGTCGGGTGTCCTTAAGTAGGGGACCGCCTGTACTTGGGATAAATTGGGTATCAAACTTTGTGGAGCCTTTTTTCATTTAATTCATTGCAAATGTTTAATTTTCCACCCAAAATGAATGTATTGTAAAAAAATATTACAATTAGTAAAGAGGTCAAAGAAGTGATCAATTCTCTCCCGTTACAAAATTTCTCAAGGCCTGACTGTCTATAGCATGTTATCACAAATTCTCCTCTGTCCTTCTACCACACATACCGCCCGGACACAAGATACAAGAATCCGACCTCTTCTTTAGTAAGAGGTCGGATCGGTTTATATTAATTTACCACACATAAATTTTTTAAAAAATTGGCTGGGGAGAGGATTATGGGAGGGCACATTTGGTGGGGGTCATTTTTTGGTCTTTAGTGACCGAGGGATATTGGTGCCTGGTCAACATTTGCAGTTCTGTTCTGCTCTTCTTTAAAGGAGATCTACCATCAGTATTACTGATGGTAGATGTGTTCTACTAAGAAGTTCCTCCTTTTATTATAACCCTATACGCCATGATTGCAGCAATAAAGAGTTCTAAAAATTAGCCTGGGGTGCATCAGCTACATCACTGCAGCACCTCTTATTTTAATTTATTCACTCCACCGTTGCACTAGTAGTCCCGGCTGGTTCCGCCGTCACTGTATATATAAATTTATATACGAAGTGCTTTGTTTAATAATAATTCCTTTATTTATATAGCGCACACAGATTACATAGCGCTACACAGAGCTTGCCAAATCAGTCCCTGTCCCGAATGGGGCTCACAATCTAATCAACCTGCCAGTATATTTTGGAGTGTGGGAGGAAACCTAGGCAAACACAGAGAGAGCATACAAACTCTTTGCAGATGTTAATCTGGGACTTGAACCCAGGTCCCCAGCGCTCCAAGGCCGTAGTGCTAACCACTAAGCCTGCGTCGCTGTATTTTGAGCACCCCTGGCTAAATTTATTAATTTTTATAACTCTGTATTGATGCAGTTGCACCGCATAGTTATAATTAAATTATGATCTCTTTAGAACTGCTTTACATTCAAGAACAATTTTTACTTTGTTTTTTTCTTCATGACATCTGAGACATCTAACGCCTTCCCGCCAAGGCCCTTTTTGGTTTTTGCGTTCTCATTTTTCACTCCCCACCTTCAAAAATTTAACTTTTTTTAAAAAATTTCCACGTACAAAGCTGTGTGGTGGCTTATTTTCATTTCTGTTATCCCATTTTCACCTCCACAGGCACATGCAAGCTCTTTTTTTTTCATCTGCATTGAATAATCTAATAAAAGCTGTTCCACAAATAAGCAAAAGTAGAAAGATGTACCTTAAGAAATATAACATGGGATCCTGGTCTGAGGACCACTACAATGCCTTACAATTCAACATCAAGAGTTGTCATCTGCACACACCAAGTAGATACTACAAATAGCTCCGTGTAGCACTAAAAATAACTCCCAAAATGGCAAACTTGTACGCGTACAACTGCCTTAAACAGGGCCTGTTAGCCGGAGCAGTGAACTCTGGCCTCATTGTGAAAGTGCTGTACCCATGGCACATGGACAGTGAAGTAGAGTTATAATATGCCAACTTCGCTTCCAGGCGCAGGGACCACCGGAATTAGAGAAGTATAAATTAGGGCCTTGTAATGGCGATTTTGGACACTAAACCAAACTTACACTTTCATTCATTGCTTGTAATTCTAATCTTGATTATATGAGATAAATTTATAAATATTTTGGTTTTCAGTATTGCACAGGTTGTAAACAGTAGCTTTTGTAGCTTTTATAGAGAACATTGAAATGTTTATGCTTATTTTGATAGATGACGACAATGAAACAGATGGAACAACACAAGAATCAATAAAAGAAACTCCTACGTCTGCAGATTCAAGTATGTATTACTTAATTGTGTTACCATAATATTTGTCCTTGTTTGCTAGAATAAGTATTGATTTATTTTAGTAATGATGGTTCTTTAAGGTTTTAACAGCACTGTAACATAGAACTAAATATTTTTAAATAAAACACTAACAGGACCACCAGGATCAAGGATTGTAAACCAAGCACATGTACATACTGGTGTGTACCCCCTTTGCACTTCTTTCAGTTTCCTTTGCACTTGTTATTAAGAGAAAAAGGCTTTCAAAATTATGCACATGAGCCTGAGGGGCTTCAGGCTCCATTAACACCTACAAACTCTGAGCCCCTCAGGCTCATTTACATGATCTAAAAAGCCCTGTCTTGTAAAAACCAGGACATCAGAACCTAAAAGAAGATCTTGCCAGAGGGGGCACACACCAGTATTTAAGTGTGCTTGGTTTACATTACTGGATCCTGGTGGTAGATGTCCTTTGAGCATACTGCCTAAAGTGGCCTTCAAGACCCAGGACTTTTTTTTACTTTTTCCCTTTGCGGTAAGATTTGTATTTTCCAACTGGTTAATTTTTATAATAAAAATAGCATAACAATTCAAACTCTTTCCTTCATTTTTGCTGCTTTTTTTTTTTTTTAATTAAACTTCTTACAGTTCACTGTAGAGTATAATAAACATGATAAAACTATTCTGTAGGTGAGTACGATTAAGGAGACACCAAACATGTTTTCTTATATTTTACTACATTAGGAAATAAAACACTTTTTTTTTAAGGGAACCACATTTTGGTGTGTCGCCATTTTCTGAGAACTATAATGTTTTTATTTCTTAATCAAAAAAAGATAACTAGGGTTTGTTTAATGTGGGGAAAGGTAATGGTTAGATTGTTACTCTTATAGGCCAAATCTGACTTTAATAGCTTTCTATTACATATTCTTGGGAGATAGAAGCACTAAAATTAAAATTTGTAATTAGTTTTTTATTTTTTATACCCCTATCAATATGGGTATAATAATGTAATATCTGCTTGGCCATGGTCGCTATGGACATGACAGTAACAACTTTGTGTGTGTGGGTTGGAGTTATTTTATAATTTTTTTTAGCACAAAATATAATTATATGTAGGGAAATGGGTGATATTTGTGTGTGGTGTTTTTTTTTTTTTTTAGTACAGGCGGTCCCCTACTTAAGAACACTCGACTTTCATACGACCCCTAGTTACAAACGGACCTCTGGATATTGGTAATTTATTGTGCTTTAGTCCTAGGCTACAATGATCAGCTGTAATGGTTAGCAAAGGTTAATCCTGATTCTTATGACAACACAACATTTTTAAAATCCAATTGTCACAGAGACCAAAAAAATTCTGGCTGGGATTACAATGCTAAAATATACAGTTCCGACTTACATACAAATTCAACTTAAGAACAAACCCACAGACCCTATCTTGTATGTAACCCGGGGACTGCCTGTATGTATTATTTTTTTTAAAAAACGTAAACGTTTTTTTAACTGAGACTTAAACGAGACTTATATTGAGGATACCTTGATCCCTCATACAATACATTGCAGTACTCGGACAACAACCACTTTTTTCAAGTGACATCTTGGTATCTCGCAGGTCGTTAAGGACCTTTAAAGAGGGCTCACGGGCTGAGTCTTCTTAAGACATATCGGTTGTCTCTGTGTTGTGCAATTGCTGGTGTTAATCTGTTAAATTCCTTGGCGTCATCAGATAGCAACTATCTGGTGCTATGACAGCCTTTGGTCTGTACGTGACTCTAGGGCTTGTAATTTGTAACAGATTTTCAGCAGATCCATAGTAGTATTGCAGTACAGGCGGTCCCCTACTTAAGGACACTCGACTTACAGACAACCCATAGTTACAGACAGACCCCTCTGACCTCTGGTGGAGCTTTCTGAATGCTTTACTATAGTCCCAGGCTGCAATGATCAGCTGTAAAGTGTCTATAATAAAGCTTTATTGATAATCCTTGGTCCCATTACAGCAAAAAATGTTTAAACTCCAAATGTCACTGGGGCCAAAATTTTTTTTGTCTGGGTCTACAATTATAAAATATACAGTTTCGACTTACATACAAATTCAACTTAAGAACAAACCTCCAGACCCTATCTTGTACGTAACCCGGGGACTGCCTGGTATATGGGTTAAAATAAGGTTAAAATACCTCCCTTTTCCTAGAACTGATGTAAAAATAAAAATCATAAACATGCAGGTAATCAACATATCCCAAAAGTCTCGAGCTATCAAACTTTAAAAACTGTTGTTCTGTAATGGAAAATAGTCCCCAAAATGGTAGCAATAAAAAGGTCAGCTCGCCCCCCATCCAAACAAATTGACACCATTTTTAAATCCATACATTGACACCATACATTTTTAAATCTAGTTGAACCTTATACACCTATATAAGTTTGGTATCCCAATGATCATAGTAACCCAAATAAATTAAAGGGAGATTTCATTTGGAGGATACATTAAAAGCTGTAAATACAGAGCCCACAAGAGACTGGCACAAATTTTTTTTTTCGTACATTTCACTTCATTTGGAAGTTTGTCCCGCTTCCCAGTGCATGGCATAGGGGTATTCCCATGAAGACAAGTTTCTCAAATATACTCAGCATAACAACAATCACATTCTCTAATTCACCGTTAACAAAAATACAGCATTTCACATAAATAATTTTAACCTCTTATCTTTAACTTACCATGCCAGGTCCAGCCCACTCAGGGTTTCTGTAAAATCCTTTGTGACGTGAATAAAACCCTCACATCTGCCTAGCCTTGCAGAGATTTAGATATTATACCATACGTTGTCTTGGTCTAATTTCTTCCGAGCTCTACTCTGTGGCTTTTATCAGTTATTAGAGAACCTGAGGTTGTGTGAACAAGGTCAAAACTTGACACAGTTCTGGTGTACACTATTTCCGACCCTAGTTTCCGACCATGTATTTTCAGACTTTAGGTCGGCAGGCATCTAGTCTCACACTGGAGCTGCGCTCTTCTCTGCTCTCGGCAGGGGTAGTCCCTCCTCTCTGCATTCCAGGACAAGCTCACACACACTCCCTTCCTGAAGCTACAAGCTTCAGGCAGATAAGTTCTTTATCTGGGGAGGGGGAGGGATGCACATCAGATCTGATAGTGTGATAGAGCAGAGATTTAGCAGAGCTGACTGTGTCATTGTGTGTAATGTGGATCTCATCATCTCTGATCTGTCTCATCTCTCTTTCTGTGTGTCAGATAGTAGTACACTGTTCAGAAGGTAAAAGAAAGTGTACATAAACCTGTATCCTGATAATCTAACCATATTGTCAGCACTTACAACTAGATGGATCATGAAGTGTCTGTTTAGAGTCCAGAGTCCATACTCTGGAATTTTACACTGACCATCACTGAGTAATAGGAGCTAAAACAGCAATAAAACTAAGTAAAATTGTAAGTAAGGGGTTAAAATTATCTTTATTGTGTAAACATTAGTAGGGGATTGAAATTTGAGAATTTTCTTTCATGGACAAATCCCTTTATTTTTCCATGTACAGAGCTATATGTTGAAGTATTTAAAGTTGTGGAGCAAAGCAAAAAATGGAAATGCAAAAATGAAAATGTCCATCAGCGAGAAGGGTTTAAATGTTTCATGTTCCTCCATACTAAGTATCACCAAGCACATTACGGCCGCGTGCTAACTGAGGCTGGAACCAGGGGACTATCCTTTTAGTTGAATCCTGTGACGCGTATTATTTTGCAAAGTCTTTGCCAGCTCTTTTCTCACATAAGACTAAAAGTATTTCCTACTTTTCCAATGAAACCAAACTGTAATGCCTTAAAACAAACCCAAGTTACAATAGTAATCGGCTCGTGCCTATAAATGTACATAAAAAGTGGAAGGAAACTGTAATTTAGAAATGGCCAGGCACAGGAAAGAATCTGACTAAGATGTGTAGTAGACCTTGGATTTGTTTCCTAGAACACTCCACCTCCTTTGTTTGTGTCCGGAAATCCTTTTGAGCATAGTTAATGTTCTTGCAAGAAATGGTTTCTATTTATAGCAGTAGAGAAAATACTCGGACATTACGTATAACTGACTGATCTATAGATGACTTCCACAATGTTTCTCTCTTTCAGAAAAGGTATTTCTTTATTTTTTTTCCCTATCAAAAAATATCTGAAAAAATAATTATCAAGACAATAATATACCAAATAATTCCCTTTTCCTCCTGATCTCTTCTTTCTGGGCTCGGTTTGTTGCATTTTTCTTGAGTTATCAAAGCATTTTCATGCACTTTGATTTAGCATAATTTACCCCTTCGGGTTCTAGCTATTTTTTTTTTTTTTTTTTATATTTCTAGTGTCCAAGTGAAGCCTAGCCTCTTAGATAAATTTTTAATAGTTGCTAAGTGCTCATGAGAAATGCAGAAGCTTCAGCTAGAAAGTTTCTACTGTCTGTCTTTGTGCTAAATATTAATCATGTTGATGCGTCACTGTGCAGGCCACATACTGGATAAGGGGGTAACCGCCTGATTTCTTTTTATTTAGACCATCAAACTAATCTTTCTATTCAGGAAATTTCATAGTCATTCCGATAATCCTATCTTCTTAATTTACAAGACTAAATACACAAGTCAGTAGTTAATCATTACTCTTGTGTCTCTGAGGACTTGTAGACTACATTTAGAGGTACGCAGAAGCACGGTAGTAGCATGCCGGGGACCAGCATATGAGAGGGATTGCAGAGGCATGAAGTAGCCTTTGCTCCCACTGCTTGGAGAGGCTACTCCACTCCCCAGTAGCCTCTACTAGAAATTAGATGGGTAAACTGCGGCTTAGTGTAAAAAGTATTCTAGGATTAGCTAAAGATAGATTGGGCTTTACAAGGTCGCTGGGAGCCTACCATTTAATCTACTTTAATAGGTACCTTTCTGATGGCAGGTTTCCTTTTAATTCCTTCCCGCCACGCGCAGTAAGGTACTTGCAGGAGTGCGCCATACTATTACGGTACGTGGTAAGCTGGCTCACGTACGGAGCCGGCGCCACAAAGAACGATTTTCAGCTACATATTGCAGCTGACACCCTGCTGTTAATGCAGACCAGTCATTAGCAACAATTTTACTTATGACGGAAGTCTAAGGACAGCAGCAATCATAAGTTGAAGCAGGCATGTCTGGTGGCATCATGCCATCAACAAGAGAGCTCCGATTGACCAATCTGTGCACCCACTGCTGGAGAAGGGTTATCACATGTATGTGGATAACTTTTATACCAGCGTTCTCCTATTCCAATCTCTCAGTTACAGAGGTCCTGTAGTGTGCGGCAATGTACACAGAAACCAGAGAGGTCCCCTGGAACCTTGTTTTTCCCTTAGCGTCCCCCATGACGGCCCCACATGGAGGATGACCCTGCAGGGACAGGAAGCGGAGAGGTTAAAACACCCCCCACCCCCCTTCCCTGCATCCACATACCAGTGGCTTCCTGTCTCTACACGGGCAGGGAGTGGAGAGTACTCCTCCGCTCTTCCCCATGTGGGACTGTATGGGGGAGTCTGCTTTAAGGAGACGGGTTCTTACCTTTATCCGAGGAGACTGGGATCGCGATCAGCGGCGTGCCTCCTCTTCCTGGTCCCACGAAGTCTCCAGCCGGCTCTGCCTGCGGCTCCGGGAAGCCAAAGACACCCGGCACCGACATCTTGGTGCTCCCGGCCACGTGTCGGGAGCTTAGTGACTACTTCCGGTGGGCCGCGTCGCACCGGAAGTGACGTATCGGGCCTTATGAAAACTGGCGCGGGGCGCCAAAATTTAAAAAATGGCGCACGCTGATCTTCTAAAAGCTGTACGAGATACGCTTAAAATTGAGGACATTGAAGAATCTAAGTCGGTACAGGATGAGCTTTTTGGCATTCTAAAATCGAAAAGGAGGGTATTTCCTGTTAACGAAACCCTAAAACAGCTAATCTTAGAAGAATGGAGGGAACCAGAAAATAGGATCTCGGTATCTCCAGAATTCAAAAACAGATTAATATTTGATGAACAGGATTCTCGCCTATGGGATAACCCGCCTAAGGTAGACATACAGGTAACAAAGATTGCAAAGAAGACGGACCTCCCGTTTGAAGATGCAATACAGTTGAAGGATCCGTTAGATAAGAAAGCATACAGCTTATTGAAGAAAACCTGGGAATCTAGTATGTTGAACCTTAAAGCCAATATAGCAACAATATCAGTAGCCCGTACAATGTTCTTCTGGTTGTCGGAATTGGAAAACCACATTAGTAGTGGAACCCCAAGAGAAGTCCTCTTAGATACGATACCAACCTTAAAATCTGCAACAGCGTTTATAGCCGACACGTCAGCAGAAGGAGTAAGGTTTAGCGCGAAAGAAGGCGCCCTTTCAAATTCAACCAGACGTACGTTGTGGCTGAGACAAAATCCAAATGATGTGGTATTCCATTCCAGGGAGAATACGTTTTCGGACCGGAACTAGATGCTATTCTAGAAAAGGCCGCAGACGGGAAAAAAGGATTTCCAGAAACAAAGGCTATCCCAAAGAAACAACCCTTTCGTGACCCAAGAGAAAGGAAATTTCCTTATAAAGGAAAAGGCACACAAGGAAGATGGAGCTATTCCAAGGGAGGATAAGGAAGAGGATTTCTCCTCAGCTCCAGTAATACAACTCAACCGTTTAGGAAGCAATGACGCCAGAGTGGGGGGAAGACGCCTAGGATTCTACCAACAGTGGGCACAAATAACATCAAATGCCTGGGTTCTGAATCTCTTGGAGAATGGCTACAAGTTGGAGCTAACAGCTCTTCCCCCCCAAGAAATTTGTAGTGACGAATCTGCAAAATCAGTCCCTTTCTCTTCAGTTATGGCAGGAGTTCATGAAACTGAAAGAAATGGGGGTTGTGGTGCCGGTACCAAGGAATGCAGCATTGACCGGACATTACTGCCCTCTATTTCTGATAAAAAAAACCCCTTCCGACTTATCTTCAACCTAAAGTCACTAAACAGGTTCATCCTCTACAGGAAATTCAAATTGGAAAAGATCAGTTCAGCCACAAATCTCATCCCTCGTCATGCATTCCTATGTACCATAGATCTGAAAGATGCCTATTACCATGTACCCATTTGCCTGTAATCCCAAAAATACCTCAGGTTCGTGATTCCCTCTCCAACAAACGAAATATTCAGGTTCCAATACAGGGCTTTACCATTCGGGGTCTCATCGGCCCCAAGGACCTTGTCAAAAATTGTAATAGAGATAATAGCCCATTTGAGAATGAAAAATGTCAAGATCATTCCATATCTAGACGACCTGTTAATAATTGGGGCCACAGAAGAAGAATTGATCTTACACAGGAATTTGACTATTTCAACCCCACAACAACTGGGATGGATCATCAACTGGGAGAAATCCAATCTGACTCCCAACAGAGTGACTGTCTTTCTAGGTACACAACTGAACTCAAGTCTCCAGATGTCTTTCCTACCAGAGGAAAAAAGGAGCCTCATGATTCAAAAAATATTATTATTCCTACAATGTCAGTATTGCACAATAAGAGAGGCAATGAAAGTGTTGGGGCATCTAACCGCCTGCATAGGTGCATTCCAGTGGTGCCAGAGTCATACGAGGACCTTTCAAAGTTGGATTCTGTCTTCTTGGGACAAGGATCCCTTACACCTGGATCAAAAGATCCAGCTACCTCCATCCATAAAGTCATCCCTAGTATGGTGGACAGAAGAAGAACATCTAAAAAAGGGAGTTCACTGGTTTACTTGGCCAGTAAAGGTCATTCAGACAGATGCAAGCCTGTCAGGATGGGGAGCATATCTGGAAGGGAGATACCTTCAAGGGCAATGGCCATTGACAACTCAGAAGCTGTCTTCAAACTATAGAGAATTGAAGGCGGTCTGGGAAGTACTGAAGGGGGCTTCTCAATAGCTGGAAAACTCTCATATCAAAATCTACTCAGACAATGTGACGACAGTAGCTTATCTCCGCCATCAAAGGGGCACCAGGAGTCAAGACCTACTGCATCTATCAAGGAAAATTTTCACCTGGGCAGAGAACAATCTCTTATCCCTAACAGCTATACATTTAAAAGGGAGTCAGAATGGAATAGCAGACTTCCTGAGTCGGAGGTTGATAGATCATCATGAATGGTCTCTAAACCAAGAAGTTTATGGCCAGATAACACAAAGATGGGGAGTTCCAGTGTTAGACTTCTTTGCTACCAGAGAGAACACCAAAACAGGTCTTTTCTTCTCGCTACAAAGGGATCTGTCAGAAGGATGCGTTCAACCACAGATGGGACGCACCCTTAATGTATGCCTCTCCTCCAATGCCTTTAATCCCCAAGATGATACAAAAAATCATCACGGACAGAGCAAAAGGGATTGTAATAGTCCCCTTTTGGCCCAAGAAGAATTGGTTTGCAACACTAAAATGTTTAGCAATAGCAGAACCAATGTTACTTCCATGTCGGAAGGACCTTCTTCATCAAGGACCGATATGCCATCCAGACCCGCAGAGCTTGAGACTTTCGGCTTGGATCCTGAATGGGGACTGTTGAGGTCAAGAGGCTTGTCAGACAGTGTGATCTCTACACTTAAGGCAAATCGTAAACCGATAATTGCAATTTATTCCAAAATATGGGAAAGATTTGTATCTTTTTGTGGAACAGCAACCCCTAATCAATTATCTACCAATATTTCTCAGGTCCTGGATTTTCTACAGGCAGGATTTGAAAAGGGGCTAAAAACCAATACACTGAAGGTACAGATATCAGCTTTAGGGGCATTTTTCAGAACATAGATGGATTAAGAGATTCATTAAGGCCACCTCCAGATTAAGACCACAACTCAATTTTTTAGTGTCTATAACCTCAGCTAGACGATTGGGGGAAATACAAGCCCTCTCCATTAGGGAGCCGTATTTAAAAGTGTCTAATGACAGAATAACATTAACTCTAGACAAAACTTTTATCCCAAAGGTCTCGACTGACTTTCATAGAAATCAAGAAATTATCTTGCCTTCTTAATGCCAGGATGCAAAGAATCCAAAAGAGATGGCCTGGCACTCCTTGGATGTTAAAAGAGCTCTGTTGCAATACCTCAAACAGACTGAAGCCTGGCGTCAGGATTACAATATCCTTCTTCAATATGGGGGTAGAAATAAAGGCAAGAAAGCCTCCAAAGCATCGATTGCAAGATGGATTCAATCGGTCATCAGAGCAGCATACGCAACTCAGCAATTAGAAATACCAGGGAAGGTTAAGGCACACTCAACTTGGGCCATGGCAGCGTCCTAGGCAGAGAAGAGAGGAGCGCCTATAGAGGAAATTTGTAGGGCTGCTACTTGGTCCAGCCATATGACTTTTGCAAAACATTACAGACTAGACTTACAGAGTGCTAGAGAGGAAAGTTTTACAGGCTGTTGTCCCCCCCTAAGAAATGGTTATTTGTTATGTCTCCATGTGGGGCCGTCATGGGGGACGCTAGGGGAAAAGTTGAATTCCATTAGTCCACCATGACGGCCCATGTATATTCCCACCCTATGTCATATTGTTGATATTGAATGTTTATGCCTATAATGTATGTGAATGAACATATATAATAAATGGGTTGTATCCACTGCCAAGGTTCATTATTGGAAGCCACTGGTATGTGGATGCGGGGGGGGGGGGGGGTTTAACCTCTCCGCTTCCTGTCCCTGCAGTCCGCTTCCTGTCCCTGCAGGGTCAAGGGCCATCCTCCATGTGGGGCCGTCATGGTGGACTAATGGAAAAGGAATTAACGGCAAGAATAATTCAACTTATCAGCCACTCAGAATGGGGGGACATTAAGGCACTCTGCAATCAGAACATGATGTTGGTCAAGTATAAAGACAAAAGGGATGTTCTTGTTCTGCCCCTAATCCAGACAGCATCCTGACTTACAATAAATACATGAATGGGTTTGATCTATCAGATCATGTGCTGAATCCGCACAGTGCCCTATGGAAAACGCTGATCGTGTACATTGTACAGATGGCACTGTACAACTCTGTTCCAATGTGCCGGTCATGCCATATCATTTCTCCATTTTCAAGAGATGGTGATTAAGGAAATAATATTTGGAGAATAAGGACAGGGCATGAGTACCTCTGGTTAGATGTAGCCCGTGTTGTGCCAAGGCAACATTTTCCTGATTAAATCCTCAAGTCTGATTCTAAAGGAAGGACTCAGAAAAGAGTCTGTTCCACAAGGGGGTTAGGAAGGACTCTATATACTACTACGAGACCTGTGAGAACTTCAGAGTAACAACATTTTAGTTGGTCCCCTGGTTTATTCCACCACTTTGGACGTAAATTGTGAATGCGTTGTGTATAAAGTTTGTTGTGAATTCATTTTGGTAAAAGGAATTATTGTAACAACTGTTAGGTGAAAATGCACCCTATACCCCTCGATTATCTCATTGAGGGATGTACTTTGTTAGCACATATTTTGTAATTCTGCAAGTTCTGCCTGAAATACACATTCCGGAGCAGTGTTGTATTTTGTGGCTAGCGTTTAGGATCTCATGTTGGGTTTTCTCATGTAAGGAAACATGGCTTTCTAAACAGAGATCTGACATCTGGCACAAACTAGGTATCACATAATGGGCACAAAACCTTCCAGAAATCATTGCATTTCCATCTTTAGCATCCATTGCACATCGTATTTGGAAATCACCCATATATTCAAAATGCTCACTACACCACTTGTATTACAGTACACCACATACACCCTCATGGTAATGGGAGGGAAATTTAAACGTTCGATATATTGAAACATACATTTTATCATGGTTAAGACGCAGAACGCCGAAACTCGTTAATACTATTTATCGTTTTGTTACCTGCACATGCTTTTAATCCAATAGTGCCAGATTTTCTGGTTATTTCTTACATATTACATCTAACTCAATTCTCCAAGGGGGATGTGTTCAAAAATTAGGGTCCCTTTTGGGGGTTTTATACCACTTGGGCTCTCCAAATGCATTATGACACATACAAAGGATTTCTGTCAAATTTGGCAAACAAAAAGTTAAACATCCCTCTTTCCCTCTACTGTGCGCCCATACAACATTCTATATGCACACATGGAGTACGTCTACACACGGGAGAAACAGTTTTTCATAGTTTTTGGGAAAATTTTGACCTTTTTCCTTCTTGGGGCCAAATTGAATCAAAAGCTTTCTAGGAAAATACACATATTACACCTTGCTAAATTCTCCAAGGGGGGTTCTTTCCTAAATGGTGACATTTGTTGGTGTAAAGAATTTTTGTTAAATTTGGCTTCTAAAAAGCCAACATCCCTCTTGCCCTTCTGAGCCTACTGTGTTCCCATACCACATTTTATATGCACATGTGGGGCAATTCTAGGCTTGGGAGAAAGTTTAACACGTGTTTGTGGTGGTTTCATCTTTTATCCACTTTGGCTTACAAAACTTAGTAGTAAAGGTGACTTTTTTGGGGAAAATCTTAATTTTTTTCATTTTTGCAGCATAACTGAATCAAATACACATATTACACCTTGCTAAATTCTCCAAGAGTTGTACTTTCCAAAATGGTGTCTCTTGTTGGGGCTTTTTGTACCACTATGGCTCTCTAAATGCATAAAAACGTTTTTAGCCATATTTGTCCTCCAAAAACGAAACAACGCTCTTTTCCTTCCAAGTGCCACCCTGTGGCCGTGCAGCAGTGTACAGTGACAAAATGGGTATTGCCATACTCAGGTGGAATTGCACTAAACATTGTAAAAGGCATTTTCCTTTTTAACCCATTGTGAAGGTGCAAATTTTAGTGTTCAATGAATATATTGTTAAATAAAATTACAGAGGCCGGAAGAAGCGCAGACAGCGCGAAACGGCCGTAGCCTTCCATTGAGCACATTGCATCACTCCCCCCCCCCTCGCTATACCCTGAATATGATGTTTGGATTTGATCCATGAATAAAGAAGAAATTTTGTCGCACAGGATTTGGGTGAGTGCTGTCCTTCATCTCTTTATTTATCTAAATAAAATTACACTTCTATAATTTCACTTTCATTTATTTTTCACCCACATGAAACGCTCATAGGGTTAACAAACTTTCCAAAGGTTGATTTGATTATTTTGAGGGGTGCAGTTTCTAAAATAGATTTTATTTTATAAGGCTTATATGATAGAAACCCCCAAGAAATGACACTTAGTAAATTGGTCCCTCCAAAAAGTTTGTGAAAATCTGAAAAATCACACCTAAAGTTATAGCCACCTAACATCCTAAAAAAGGAAATGTTTCAGAAATGATACCAAGTTAAAGCAGAAATATGGGAAATGTTAGTTATATCACCATATTAGCTTGATAACTAACTTTCTAAAAAGTAGAACATTTTGAATTTGGAATTTTCCAAATTTTGCAGAATTTCCATTTTTAAAAATAAAATACTTAAGAAATTGCTTAAATTTCTTAACCAACACGAAGTACAATATGTCATGAAAAATAATCTCAAAATAACCTGGCTGTGTTAAAGCGTTACAAAGTTATGACCATATGTAAAAATTTTTTAAAATGGCCGTGTCAGGAAGGTGCATTATGGCGTTAAGGGGTTAAATTATATTATACAAATATATAAACACACACATACATATATATATATATATATATATATTAATACACTTTTAGGTGAAACAAAAAAAACATATGTTATTCCAGGACAAACAAAACAATCCTCATAAGGTTTACAACTCTAAATAAGGCAATTTACAACGTTCCCTTTGTATGAGAACAAGGGAGGATCACATGTATTGGGAAATGTCCATGTGCTTTCCGCTTCTGTACTACACTGGGTTATAGGAATAAGAGCTTGAACAAGCGATCAGAGCCTCGCTTGTTCAAGATGACCTATAAAAGTATAAAAAAAAGTTAAGTCCCCGAAACGCTAACATTCCCTGGAGGTATCTAATAAAGTACAAAAAACACAAAATCATAAAAAAAAAAACCACATGTTTGGTATCACCGCGTCCTTAAGAATCTGTACATTAAATCAGTAACATTATTGGACCCACTCGGTGAAAGGATTATAAACAAAACCCGATAAACTTTCCAAAAATGTAAATTTTTCATAAAATCCCTTCACAAAAATGTTCCAAAAAGTGATCATAACAAGTTATGTGCACTAAAATGGTACCACTGAAAAGGTAAAACTCACCACATAAAAAATAAGCCCTAAACCAGCTCTGTCAACCAAAAAATATAAAAGTTATATCTCTCAAAAGATGTTGATAAGAAAACAAATAAGATTTTCTCTATATTAGGTTTTCTTTAGTAAAATTGTAGAAATATATTAAAAAAACTTTATAGGTGAGGTATCACTGTAATCGTAGTGATCTATAGAATAAAGATAATGGGGCACATTTACTTACCCAGTCCGAGGAGTTCCCCGAAAGTGCATTGTCAGATCATAATGCACTCTGCCGCGATTCACCAAGATCGTGCGCCTGATATCCTGCGTGTGTCATTTCCCCACTCAGGTCCGACGGATTTCACCTTCTTCTTCGTGGTGCATGTAAGTGCTTGGTCTTGCAACACAATTTGAAAGATAAATCCTGTAATCAGTCGGATGGTCCGACGGCCCCCAATTTCTGCCCCATGAAAGCCGGCGCAGACCACTGTTAAATACCTGTCCCAGCCGTGCAAAATAAGCTCTTATTTTTCCAAATTGCCAAAAAAAATAAAGATTGCATAGCCGTTAAAATGTGACAATGCATAATCTGCTCTGAATTGTGCACCTTCCCTTCGATGCCATGAGGTGTGCCCATACACCAGGTTTCCTCCACATATGGGATATTGTTATACTCCGGAGAAATAGGGTATCAAACTTTTTGGAGCGTTTTGGTATTTTATCCACTGAGAATGTGTTCATTTTTTTGAAAAACACTTCATTTAGCCAAAAAAATGTAATATTAAAATTGCACACAATTTTGTTTTAACCCATGTAAAACAAAGGGTTAACAAACTTCATAAAAGTTGTTTTACATACGTTGAGGGATGTAGTTTGTATAATGGGGTAATTTATGGGGTTTTACTTTTATTTAGGCCTCTTAAAGTGACTTGAAATCTAAGCAAGGTCCCTCAATAGCAGGAGTTTGTGTTTTTTATGAAAATGTGAAAAATAGTACCTAAACTCAAAACATACCACCAACATTTTTCAGCGAACATGAAGTACAAACTGTCACAAGAAATCAATTTCAAAATCACTTTGATATGTTGAAGTGTTCCGAAGTTATAACCAATTGTAGTGACACATGTCAGCAGTGACTAGTCCATTCATCCCCTGGGATTGGCCAAAGAGGAGCAGTCCCTCCCCCCTCGGGAAACTGTGTCTCCTCCATTTGTCTTTTTCAAATTTATAAAACCGCCCCTCACCCAGAATATCCATGCCCGCTGTCTCGTCGTCGTCCAAATTCAGTGTTTATTTCTGTGGCCGTAAGCAGATACTGTACGGTAGAAATATGTTAATGAACTCTGACACTGGACCGGGATGGGGTGAGATGTGGGACAGGATCTTGGGGGATTAGTTCAGACATTTTATGTGTTTTTGGTAAAACTGTAAATGTTGAGGTCAGATAAACCTGGTGCATTTTTAGTGTGTCAACTTTACCTTTAAATTTGTGTGCATCTTAGACAATGGGAAAATGAAAATGCTTTTCGGCACATTTATCAAGGCTTTTAGACAAGTCGGAAAAGTGATGAAAACAGGTCTAAGGGGAAATGGTCTCCAGAAAAGGGTCATGGCCATGCAGAATATAGTCCATGCAGTAATCATTTTTAGACTTTGCACCACATTGTGACGCACAGTTTAGAACAACTCTATGAAGGCGGAAAGTAGAACACAATGGTTTTAAACTGCACCTGAATTTAACATCAAAGTGATAAATGTGTTTATCACTAAAAAACTAGTCTAGTCTGTGTTTGCACTGGCAAAACCTGCGCCACATTGTTACATCTCCCTCAATATCTGTAAGTAATTCTTCCCAGCATACCCTAAATCCATACACTTTGCAACAGCAAACATCCTTTACAATGCATTAAAACCAATGGCTTATTTGGCAAGTCTACAAAAATACTGGGTGAGATTTATCAGAAATGTCTAAGGTAAAAGTGTTCTTGTTGTTCATGGAAACCAAACAGAGCTCAGCTTCATTTTATGAACCGCTTTATGAAAATGAAAGCTCAGCTGTGATTGGTTGTCAGGGAAAACTAGAACCGTTCTGATCTCAGACACTTCTGATAAATCTCCCCCATTTACCCCAGTTTACACACTCATTTTTAAGTACATAAATCCTTGCACACTTTAGCTGCCAGTAAACTGAAGTACTGTATCTTACTCAAATTTCAAGTGCTAAAGTTCTCCTATTGGGGGAACATGTCTTTATAATATGACCCTCTAGGCACTTCAAATATTATCATATTGTTTCTCTCTGAGACGTGCCATATTACTGGACTAAGAATGATGCATATTTGTTATATATAGTTTACATAGCTATAAAAGTTAATTTGGATAATTGATGTTTTGGAGAAATCCTTTCTGTAATTTGTTTTCCTGGTATGGTATGTCCCATATTCGTTTTGCTGATCTGTCAGTTTGGCTATGGAGATTATAATTATTTTTTCACTTTAGGTAAACAGAGTTTAAAAATTTATGATGGTCGCGATGCAGTGAAGCGAAATCATCCCAGGATAATCTCCGTTCCAAGAATTGCAAAGAGTGAAGAAGTAGTGGTAACCCTCATTTCATTGCCATTTCGCCTGCAAGTGTAACAAATTAACATTGCCAAAAATCTTCCTGGTTTTTATTTTTGTATGGATCACATTAGGAATGCTGCAGTTTTGATGTGGTTTTTAGGCAATGCCTTTTTGTCACAGCAGAGACTTTTCACTATGCATTTTGTCTTTTAATTTTATTTTTGTGAAAATAAAAGCGGCTTGTCCTTAGTTTAAGGCTTATCTGCACATCCATTTTGGCCGGTGTTTTCCAAAACAGGAGTCAAGGTTAGACAGAGAAGGTATATTGGAAAGATTTGCAGATTGCCTTCATTTTCCACCTGCTAACTGATAGAAATCGCCGACCAAAATGCTGATGCGTGATAAGGATTTAGGGTACATTTTCACATTCAGGTTATCACAGATGAATATTTTGAAGCCAACACCAGCTGATGGGCATTTTAAAAGAGCGATAATAATTAGGCACTACTCCTCTTGTTTGCAGCATAAGGCCTATGTTTCTGATGTACTAATGATATGGCTCTTCCAAGTCTCTGTAAACACTGAGGCAGAATAGGAGGAGCATGTTTTTATGCTCAGGTTTCCTGTCCCTGGGGGCGGATCCCTCTCTCTGGTTGGTGCCGTCGTGGTTCGAGGAAACATCATTACCGGTGAGTAACTACTGTTTTTCATACTAGTGAAATCTACTTTTTTGTCCCTATGTTACAGGAGGCCGCCTTGAGAGCTTTCTACATTCCTGATGACCCCCAGGATTATGAAGTCCAGACTCTTACGCAGCAGACATTGGTCTCTGATGACATCATTAACAGGAATGGAGCCACAGAAGATGGCAAAGGCAGCTCTGTATTCAAGGAAGCAACACCTGAGGCTTGGATAATCCAGGCTAAACCAAAGGAACGAGAAATCATTAAAGTTTATCTTGGTTGGATGAAGTAGGTCATGTTACAGACACTTCCACCGTGTTTCAACATATTTTTTTAAAATACAAATTAGAGATTTTTCTTGTTTGAAATAGCAGAATTTCCTTACTGTTGTATATTCATTTTAAAGGTTTAGGTTTCAGTGGTTGTTTATATGTGTTTGTTTTCTTGCTTTCTGGCGGTTCATGAAACTATTCACAATGAGACTTTCTTCTTCCCCTTCCTGTGCCATTCACGGTTCTAATATAGTGTGTATGGATGGGGGAGTACTGGTTGAACGTGTTAACTATGTTTTTTATACTTCAAAACAGGAAGATGTATGACATTTGTCATCACATAAATTGACCATTTCAAGGAGGATGTGGTGACTGTGGAAAGCTGTGGTTTTTGAACTTTGCTGTAGATTATGTTCTAATTATGCCTTTTCTGACTATACTTCATTTGCTTTGTTGTGCTGTCTACTGGAATATGGACCATTGTTTTACTTGAAAGTGCCTGTGTAGTTCTGTCAAGTGCAATGTATGCAATGCCATTCATCACTATAGACTAAAAGCAAATTATGTGAATTCAAATGAATAGGTTGCTCCTTTTGCGGGCATTTATCATTTTAGTTAAAGGGGATTTCCAATTTCAACAAATAAATGTTATTGCTTGTATTATAAAAAGTTATTTTCCCAATTACAATTTTCCAATACATCTTCTGTATCCATTCCTCACGGTTTTCTAGATCTCTGCTTTTCTATTTTTAATTCCAATTGACAGAAATCCGACCATAGTCACACAAGTGCACGGCTTGTTAGTATCACAGGGAGTAATCGGAGCTGTTTGATATAACAAGCCGTGCACCTGTGTGACCATGGTCAGATTTCTTTTCACAGGAAATGAAGATGGAAGCTTTGTATAGAATGACATCGTTTTCAAAATGTCTCACTATTATTACATTTGTATTCTTACTCCACTTTTCACTACAGACAACTTACTCCAGATTCTCGTAAATCCCAATGTGTTAGACTAATTTCAAAAAGTAGCAAATTTTGGTACAAATACACTCCAGTCATTTATATAAGGAAAACTTAGGAACTTATTGTTCCTAATTATTTATGAAACTTTTGTGTAATCATTTTTTTTTTTTTAAACTGAAAAGTTACCATATTTTTCAGACTCACCTTACCAAAAGATGCGCCCCAGATTTGAACATCAAAAAAAGGAAAAATATATTTCACACCCATTTGCTGGTCACACGCATCTCTGTAATAGCTCCACTACATTCACAGACAGACATCTCTTCTATATAAATTCAAACAGCTCTCCTACCTATATAGATGAAGGCTTGTTACATGCAAGTCCCCCCAACACACCATCAGCTTCCAACCCTTTAATTTGACTTAATGCCCTCTGTACCCTGAGGGGTGCATTCACATGTGGCATTTTGCTGATGCATTTTTAAACACGAGTCATCACGGATGTGTTTCATATGTTACCATGCGTTTGGCTGCTTTGAAAGTGTTTTTCATCATAGCTGCAAGTCTAAGCAGCTGTGTTAACATTTTCACAGCTGCTTACACTTACAGCTAAGCAGAAAAACACTTTCAAAGCAGCCAAACGTATGGTAACATGTAAAACACATACCCAAAACGTTGCATGTGAATGCACCCTGAGCTTCCTATGCACCATATTTACGAAATCCTATCAGCTCCACATTCTCTCAGTTTAGCAGCCTACCTCCCCCACATTCCATTAGCTTTTAAACATTTAAAACTAATAATAATTCTTTATTTATATAGCGCCTACAGATTTTAGAATAAATAACCCCTACCTCCACCAACTCTTTATCCCCTTTGTATAACAATCCCTCGCATCTCCTCTGTATATCCTTCCATTACATCTACTCCAGCTCCCCAGCCCTACAGCTACTCACATTCTCCATGTAGCTGCAGGGCACATACGGCTCACTATGCTTACTGAACTTGCTCTGCTTTGCCTAATGTGACTTGAAAATTACATGACCCGATTACATCATCAAAAGTCCTTCAGTGTTAGAGTAGGGGCAGCCACTGATCTGCATTGCAGCGGTCAGGAGGGTCTGGCAGTGCTGACCTTCTGACTAGAAGGCACAGGAACTTTTCAGCAAGATTTTTTCTTTCTGAAAAGTGTGTCTTATAGTCCAAAAAATAAGGTACATATCCACTCCAGACGTTATGTGCCACATATATTGATCTGTCTAAGCCACTATAATATATCCGATGTGCAATAGATAGCCAGTGAGCTCACTCTAAAAGCTGGAGTAAGATCGTGCCTACTGAAAAATCTGCCCCTTAGAGTTTGTATGTTCTCTCTGTGTTTGCGTGGGTTTCCTCCGGGTCCTCTGGGTTTCCCCCCACACTCCAAAACATACTGGTAGGTTGATTAGATTTTGAGCCCCATTTGGGACAGGGACCGATTTGGCAAGCTCTGTGCAGCGCTGTGTAATCTGTGGGCGCTATATAAATGAAGGTATTATTATTAATTTATTATTTATGTTTATATATCCTTTTATCTATGACTATTACATACTTTATAATTGCTGTGTGTTAATAACTGAATATAATGTAAAATATTAGCAACAGTTAGCAATTCCTTACAAAATTTTACAATATTGCCTTAACCTATGTGCCATTTCATTGTTGTAGAGTGGGCGTGGCTTACATATCCATTCCAGTCAACCTTGATAATACTGTGCAAAGTGTCATTCAAGAAGTTTTGCTACAACTCGGGCGTTTGGTAAGTATTTATTTCTATAGTGCATTCCCCATAAAAAATCTCTGCTTCATTGTGTAACACACTCTTTTGCAGCATTACTAGATATAATGTAAAACTGGAATTACATTTCTGCATCTTTTTAAAATCCATTTTGAAACACATTTTAGTTTAACTGACAGAATTACATTATGCAAGCATTTTTTTGTGTATTCACACTTGAAATGGGTGTCATGTCTGTTTGCGTTGGAGAATGGGGCAATTGATCTCAATTTTCTGGATCACAGGTTGACACCCACTGAACACACTTGCATGCCATATTTATTTTGTAATCTGCATGAGATCCCATTTAAATGGCTCTTCCCATAATGTTTTACTCATGAATGGTAACAACAGGTCAGTGGCTATACACAGTTATATGCAGAAATGCCATGATTCATGCCCTTTCTTATTTTACAGAAAGAAAATATAGAAGATTTCCGATTAGTGGAAGTACTTATGGGTAGCAAACAAGGTAAAAGTCCTGTCATCTAAATTTTACTACCCTGACTAACAATGCCTGCTGATAAAGGGTTACAAGTCCTCCTCATATCACCTAACATTAACTGCCAGTGAGAAACACTACCTCAATTATAGCCGGTTTTCTAATATGCAAATGTGACCAGGGTAACATCATCTAAGCCTACTAATATTAGCAAACTGTACCCCATGTATGTATCTGATCATATGAAATCACAGCAGCCCTCGATGGTGGCATGGAGAGTTGTAGAAAACCATGGAAGCTGCTGTGACATTGTGATCAGTTACATGAACTGATGAATCATAAGGAGGCATAAGAAATGGGGAGGAGTAGATGGGAGCAGCCGGTCGACCAGGACACTCCCCCTCTAATACCATGTGATATAAGATAAAGTTCATTTATGTGGATGTAAGGGAAACAGTTTTTTTTTTTTTTTTTTTGCTAAAGAAGGGTGTCCGTTAATAGGGCTCTATGGGAGCCTGGCACTAGCTTTATTTGTGAAAATGTGGTGACAGGTTCCCTTTAAAGGGGTTTTCCCACAAAGGCAAGTTAGGCCCTAACCACACTGCTGAGACCCCCGCGGATCGCGAGAACGAAGAGTCCGACCGACCCCTCGCGGCTCCTCAGAGCCATTTGCAGTTTCACTATAAAGAATAGTTAGTACATTCATCACTTAAGCTTTAAAACAAGCATATATCACTGGCAGGATTAACCAGGTAGCCGGCTCTGAGGGGATGCAGTCACTCCTTGTCAGGCTCCATGAGCTACGCCCGTTGCTTCGCTGTGCTCGGCGATCATGGTAAGCTCCATAGAGATAAATAAGCAGAACTATCATGCGCGGCCGTCTGCTTTATTAGTCTGAGGAGCGGCGAGGGGTCGGTCAGCACTGAGACCCCCACTGATCAGATTATGGGTTATGAGTTCCCTTCTTATGATAGGAGAGTCACCTTTGCCCTATAAGATAACGTAATTAAGGGCAACTGGTTTCCTCTGTCCCTTAGAAGTGTTAATTGGTTTCCTGTGAAATGGTAGACTTGGTGTCTCCAAGGGCCTCATGGTTTTTCATGTGTCTTATAATGACTCCTTAAGAACATGAAAAATTATACTACAAAGAAAACTTAGTCATAAAGCAAATATTTGAATTTCTGGTCAACGGATCTGGATTCGTATCCCCTTACAGTCCTGGGGTGTCAAGCCAAAAGGATTTTAGAGGAAGGAAGCCAAGAAAACGCCTATTAGACAATTGGGCCAACATTTAATAATGGTGTTTGGTAGATTTGTTAATGCATGCTCGTAAATGTGGTGGGCATGTCTTCTTATCAGGGGACTCTTGGGAAAAGATATGACATATTTTGGAAAAATGTCCCTGATTTTCCATCTTGATTAAGGTGTAGCCACACCCCTCTCACATGACCGAGGGGGTGGATCAATTGTGTAGTTAAAAGTAACATGTCAGCATTGAATCCTGGTTGTGCACGGGGAATGCCTTCAAGCGTGCAGGACTTCCAGAATTTTCATTGGTTTTCCGCACCGCGGATCTTTATGCCAATCTAATTAGTAAGAGGTCTGTCTTTTCTTTTATTTTATCCCTTTTTATTTTACTGTTTGCTGTTATGTATGTCTGTTATTTTACCCTTTTTGTAACCATTAAGCATTGTGCCTATTTTGCATATTAAATAGTCCTTTAATAAGTTTTTCCTTGTGCTCTATACGTTCCCATACCTCTGGAGAGGGGAATTACCGCTAAGCCGTGTTACCGTGTGAATGTCTGTACTAGCATTAGCTATAGGCATTGCGTGTCTGTAGGCGAGTAGTAGCTATAGACCGTGTGGGTCCAGGTGAACTGTACTGCATCTAGAAGAGTGTGTATCTGGGTGTATGTGTGCGGTCCTGGTGTGGGATTCTCGTAAGCCGTAATTACGAATGGTGGCAGCTGTGATAAGTGTGGGCTGTATCGGGGTGCTGAGTGGCTCTGTGCAGTAGCGTTCCATAGGCACGTAAGTGGTAGGGGGGGTACATAGTGTGGTTGTGCGCCCCCTGGGCTGTGCGTGTGTAGTGTCTGGGATCCAGATGCGTTTGGTTTCCCTGACATGAGAATTGAGCTGAGTGGGTTTGCCGTGTGCTAGGGGAGTAGGAATTAGCGTAAGGACGCCATTTTGTGTGAGTGGGCGGAGCTTAGGGCTAATTTGCGTGGTCTCCTGGCGTAAGCGAAACCCGTGTGTGGACTCCGGGGGGTGGGGTTTGTGACAGGGCCTAAGTTGCCTTTGTGGGAAAACCCCTTTAAGGACTAACGTTAAATCTGGCGATCTGCTTGTGTTGTCTTAGCATTACTACTCTGTACTCTATAGAATTTTTTAATACATGAAAAAAAAATTCTGATTAGTATAAATTGCAAAACTAATGCTCCCTCGCAGAGTTATAATTTTTTTGGTTTCTAAACTAGTAGCAAGGTAAAATACAGTTTCAAGAAGAAACGAACCCCTTAAAAGTCCTTGATTAGTCATAATCTAATTTGCATCTAAAGAGAATATTTTGTTGAGATTTCTATATCTTGCAGCTGGACAGCCCCTTTAATGTAGGTTACAGAGATTGGTGTAAATGCGTTATTTATTGTATATGTTGGTTTAGAAAAATTACCATTATTTTTTTAAAAAAATGCTTCCTTAGTGTTTTAAGAGTAAGCTCTTTCTGCTGTATTCTCAGTTCTGAGGGAGCAGGGGGAAGGAAGAGACAGTGTAACAGCCTGTAAATACAGATAGACAGGGGGCTAGGGAAGCCCCTCAGGTTAATTAGAAGAATTGTAAATGTTGATTTTAGAATTAAGGAGGCCATAGATAAACAAATATAAGATGATTACCACGGTCACAGTGCCTAGGTCTATGAGTTAGTGCCCCTGGTTGATTTTGATGGTAGATTTCCAGGAGTTGTCCAGGATTGGTAACAGAGTTCCTATAATCTTGTTATTGGTAGCAGTAAAAGCCTGTTCTGTCTCTTTAAGACACAATGCCACAGTACTGTTTCCAACATATGGAGACATTTGTGTTACACAGTTTGGGAGCAGTTTGACTGCCTTTTTTCTGGAGGCACAATATATCAAATACATTAAATAGTTACACCTTTTTCAGTAGTATAATGGATTGTATCACTTTATTTCTTCAGTACAAAGAATGGTTCTGCCAGCTGAAGAGTTAATCCTTGAGCGACTTAAAGACATACGAAAGGTTAGTATTCCTGTTATATTAAAGTCACCTACACCCCACTGAAATGGAAAGCAATAATCAATGTATTACTAGCAAATGATACTTCCCACCACCAACAAATGTGAAAGGTTTGCACAATTTTTTAACTCTTCTGCTTTTGTTTTGTATGTTAGACTTCTATCCGACAGATGAACCAAACCAGATTTTACTTGGAAGAAAACAAAAAGGCAGATGTTAAAATAGAACTCCTGCTCAGCGGCTTACCAGTTTTACTCTCTAATGAGGAGTATAACAATATTTTAAAAGACAGTTTGGAAATAAAGGGTGAGCAGATTTTCTTTTAGATAGGAAATGTGAAACTTTCTTGGCCTTTGGCTTCAACATAGATATTATTGATCTCGCGTAAAGAATAATGATTTTGAAGGGCTTGGTTTATGAAATGACTTCAGTTGATGTTAATGCAATACTTTCTAAGGGCCATTAATGTAATATAAGATTAGATTAGGAGGACTAGATTATTGAACAGAAAACAGATTCACTAAGGTATGCTGACATGAAGCATTTACTTGAATTTTACAATAAAACATCATTTTTGTATTAGGAATGCAATGTCTGATTTGAAGAATATATTAGGCATTTGCTAATTTGTATTTTGCTTATTTATGTAGCTTTAATACCATTTGCAACTTAATAGTGCATTTTATTTTCTTTACAGAAAATGTGGTGACTGTTATTCCAGCTTATGCTCCACAAGGTAAGTTACAGTTTCTAATGTGGACATTAGTTAAAAATTAATTTATCAATGGGCATCTGTTATTGCTATCTCATTTTACTTGCACTGTAGCTAGGTTATACATCCCGCTTTAAAACTAACTTAAATAAAACTATACAAGATGGTGGTCTATACTGTATTAGCAGAAATGTTGACTAGTCCAGTATTTCTTTTACAGGTGCTGTTGTGCTGCAGATTTCCTGTTTTAGTGAAGCAGAGCGAATATTTATGCTGGTAAAAGACACTACTGTTAACAACAAGCAGCTTACAGCTACTATAATCCCACATATCATAGTAAGTTTCTTCTTGTGTTTTTTTTCCAAACCAGGGAGGAAAATACGCATTCATATATGGAGTTGTATTTCATTCAAAGAAGTTGGCAACTTAACTTTACCTCATGTTTTTTGTAATGTGTGTAAATGTGGGGCACAGGCTATTAGGTAATTTATCAGTATACATCTATTAAAAGTTCTGCTGTGCTTTCTTGATATTTAAAGTGAAGCCTCCTGTCTTTTACTATATAAGCCGACATTTCTGACCATAAAATGGCTGCAAATGGGGGGCGGTGGTCATGTGATCTGTCCATGAGCAATCACCCTGTCAGGACCTTATGATAGTATTCATAAATATAAGATCGAGGTCCTGGCAGGGTGATTGTTCATGAGCAGTTACAGATCACATGACCCCCCTCTCCCCCATTTGCAGCTATTTTGTGGCATGAATGTCTGGCTGTTGAGGCAAAAGACAGGAGGAGTCTCTTATCAAGAAAGTGGTGAAGAACTTTTAATAGTTGTATATTGTTAAATTACTTTATATGCTGCCCCCGACACACACACCCCGGGTTGGATTGGGGCTCCTGGGACCATTAGAGAAAGTAATTCTGGGGGCCCACCATACTGCTACATAGAAATATTCCCTATTTTACAGGAGTTCACATTTGCTGCATTGGTGATTATATGCCAGGGCATAAATACTAGGGATGATATAAAAATAATTTCCCCCGGCTTTCTGCTGGTAGCCCGGCTTAGTTAGGGATGTAAAGTGTCAGTGCTTAGCACTAATTTACCAATAAGAATAACTAACTATAACCCTTCACCTCCTCCATATGTTCTTTGCACCACTTGATACTATGAAGACTAGGCACTGACATTATAGAACTAGTCTAGACAGTTAGTAATTACTTTTATCAGACTCAGAAGTGGTATTCTGTACCTCACATGTCGCACATCTTCTCCTTTGTGTACTGAACTGCGGGACGACTTCTCCCTTTTTCCCTTATCACTGGAGAATTTTCCACCAGATATCTTCATCTCTGTGTGGCACATCTCCACACTGTGGAACTAAAAATATCACAGTCTCTACAGTATAATGTCAACTGGATAACAATGTCCCACTCTTTGCTAAAAAACATATTGTGCCCTCTCCATAAATCAAGTATTACATTGCGACGCCTCAGTATATTACAATGCATACCACTGAGTAAATAATATGATACACCTAATAAATTAAAGTGGTGATCATTCCCTTTAATTACATAATATATAATTTCCAATTAATCATTTCATCTATGCAGTCTTACAGTGCTCCTACTTATTAATTATGTTTTATATAATGCTCTCCTTTTTATTTACTGCTCCTCAAATCTTTTATATAAAAGTCCTAATAAATACTCCTATTCAGTATATGCAGCACAGTACTACTACTCCTATCCCGTATATATGGACACTGCACAGTACTACTACTCCTATCCTGTGTATATGGACACATCACTACTAATCCCATCCTATATATATGGGCACAGCACAGTACTACTACTCCTATCCTGTATATATTGTCACAGCACAGTACTACTACACTTATCCTGTACATATGGACACAGAACACTACTCCTCCTATCCTGTATCTATGGACACGGAACACTACTACTCCTATCCTGTATATATGTGCAATGCCCCCCCCCCCTTATTACATATAGTCCTCTAGCCCCCCCTTGTTATACTGTATATATCCTCTGGTAGCCATTAATTGTATGTTTCTGCAACCAGTCACATTACTTTATATAGTTCTCTAGTGGCACCATTAATATAAATATTCCTGCAATGGGTTCCCTTATATGTAGTCCTGCAATGGCCCCCCTTATAATATATTTACTCTGGTAGATGGAAATAATAAAACTCACTTAACTTTAGCAGCACTCCTGTGTCCTCCACTTCTCTTCTCCCCACTACAGTGGGACTGACAGGAACAAGACATAAAGCAGTTTGAGTGCATCATCACGCTTCCGTACATCAGGGGTCACAGTGCGATGTGGGAAAATCAGCTGCGTCGCATGGACAATGTCAATGTCAGCGCAACTATCTCTGAGATAGTACTTGAGTGGCTGCTTATGGCTACATCAAGTACCAGTGCTGTCACTGGCAGGAGCCTCATATGGGGATAGAGGCCCCTCCCGTAGCTGAGGTATCGGGGGCCCACCAGAGGATTCACCCTCCAGTGCAACCCTGCCCACACATCAGTGGATCCTCTGGGCCCCTGATACCTCCTTTACGGCAGGGGCCTCCATCCCAATCTGAGGCCCCTGACTGTAGCAGAGGTACCGGGGGCCCACGGTGGGCCCCTGATACCTCTTCTATAGCAGGGGCCTCAGATGGGGACGGAGGCCTCTGCCGTAGCAGAAGTACCGGGGGCCCACCGGAGGACCAGTGGATTCTCCGGTGGGCCAGTCCGACCCTGCACACACACATCACATAAAACATGAGGTAAAGTGGCCAATCCCTTTTAAGATACAAAGAAGGTAACAGCTATCCCTATATCTACTTGTATACAGAGATAGTGGTTCCTTCACTCATAGAGCAGTGATTTACATTAAAAAAATTATACTGAAGGTTTATATCATTCAACTTAGCTGCTCCTACTTTGAACCTTGTTGACTGAAAATCAGACTACATTTTTCATGTGACAGGTTCCTATTAATGGGAACCTGTCAGGGAACCTGGACACTAAACCAACCATAGGTCTTTTTTGGTTTACTGTCCCAACTCGCCCTCAAACTTATATACTTACCTTGGTTCATATTTCTCGGCTCTGGGTAAGGATGTAATGAAGCTGCTGTTAGTACACTCCAGCTTCACTGTGCATGTGATGAGAACCAGGGAACCAGATACCTTACTTATTACATAGGTATAAAGGTCACAGACAGGAATGTAGAAGGGGGATTTTGGACACTAAACCACAAGGACTTGTAGTTGTTTTGGTGTCCCAAATCACCTGGACAAGTTATCTTTAAATGAGTTGGCCAAAGCTTTAATGTTCTTCATTCTCTACTCACTGTCTACGGGAGTGCTGGAGTACTGTGCTTGGCATTCTCTGGCATAGAGTATAAATGGATCAACATTCCACACATTTCACCTAGTGCCCTGTTCATTTAGGGGAACAGAACCGAAACTTGGGAGAACTTTATTATTTGTGTTCACTTGTTATCATTTACCTCTATATGGCTAAATCCATGGCATCTGCCTTAAAAGTTGAAATATTGTTGGAATCCTTTTCTGTTTTATTTCTTTTCTCCAGTTCCGTTAAATAATTATCTGAATAATATTCTTAAATTAATATTAGCTACAATGTTTGAAATTTGAGGGTCCAAATTACTACAAAGGAAAGAAGAAAAGAACCTAAAGATAAAAGATCTGGAGTCTTTTGTAGGAGCTCCTATGTAATTCTCCTTTACATCACTAAAACCGAATCAGGAAGAGGACTTCTTTACAATTTCTCCCGGCCATGGTTTTTCTCTGCTGAATTAATAGATTAACCTCTTCAGTTCTATGCAGCACAACTCCACAATGAGCCCCTAAAAATACCACAGTCTCTTACAATATATTAGGTGCCCTAATTTAGCCTACCCACGTAGTACACAGCCTCCTTCTGTATACATGTATACCTAGCCTCCCCCCGTATACAAAGGACCCACTATCTCATTTCTAAGAGACAACATGGCTACATTTATGGGAAATTATCTTCTCGCTGGTAATTTATTATTTTTTTTTAATAACAGTATGTATATGGCAGATGAATGAAATTAAATATGAATTCATTACATGGTAATCCCTCTTTAAACATATTTTTTGTATAATTTGACCTGCTATATCCAGGACAGTATATGTGCACAGTATAGTCCTTCACCTTTAAATGTGACATCCCTAATTGAGTGTGTATTGTTTAGTTGTTGTGTCAGTTTGTATTGAATTGAGATTCCAATCTTTATATCATCAAGCTGCTGTTCTATTCCAACTTAATCATTCTTTGTATAGCTTTATTTGTTTATTTAATTTGGCAATAACTCTAGAGGATAGCCTTTCCACCCAGAAAAAATGGCGGTATGGTAATAATATAAAAGGTATACAACACTATAAGGGTAACTGCACACTTTGTAGAAAGGCTGCGGACTTTACTACAGCAGTAATCCTGCAGCTATTCCACAAACATCAGAAACAAGACGCAATCAGCTCATTTCTTATCTGTGTGAAGCTGTGTTTTTGCCACAGTATTATATAGAAAAATTTGATTTACAAACCGTGATCTGCAGAAATAAGTGACATGTCACTTTCCTATACAGATTAATTTCAGAATGTGTGTGTGGGATTGTTACCAATTCTACTATAATATCCTGCGGATTTGTCATGTGGAATAAATTACGTATGCAGTTACCCTCGATGTCTATGCCTTTTTGGAACTTCTTCATACCTGGTGTGAACTAACTGTGTATGGTCTGGCCATTCAGTTACAACAATAGTCCTTTGTTTAGATTTAGTAAAATAGTAAACTACACACTCTTATTCTGTTTAAATTGTTGACTTTTTTGTTTTATTAATGCCTTATGCCACAGGACTAATTGCCAGGTAATTTTAATTTATTTTGAGCAGTTTTTGTTTTAGTGGTATGGCATCACAGAACCTCCTTGTTCTCCTGTTCTAGTCAAACATTTTGTACTTTTTTTAAATTTAAGGTTTTAACACATTTATTTTTTCCAGCATCAAAAATTACCTCAGAGTTCCTGCCCTCTTCTGGTATTTGTCAATCCTAAAAGTGGAGGGCTCAAGGGCCGTGACCTTCTCAACAGCTTTCGCAAACTCTTGAATCCACATCAAGTTTTTGAACTAACAAATGGAGGTCCCCTGCCTGGGTGAGTTGTCCATAAATTGCTGTTGCTTTTATTGCTTTCAAATTATGTACGTTTCTTTTTCTTGTATAAGGGAACCTTTTAGGGTGATTTGGGACATTAAACCACCCACAGTTCCTTATGGACCAGTTGTTTAGTGTCTGAAATTGACCATCTGTGTTTGTTTTTTATTTGAGGGCTAAGAGGTCACTAAACCACTGGCCCAAAAGACTTGTAGTTTGTTAAAGAGGACCTGCCACCCTAAAAAAAGTAAACTAAAAGTAACTAAAGTAAGCAGCTCCTGCTAAAACAGTCCCAGCAGTGTTACACTGCTAGCGTTATTGTAAACCTCCAATAACACTAACAAACAAAGCTGCGCTGTACACTAGAAACACCGGACCGCTCTCAAAGTGGTCCGGCGTATTCATGAGGGGGCGGGTTTAGGGGTGGTGACTGCCGCATGACGCACGGCAGTCACCGCTGGCCTATGCTTTCAGAGCGGTTCGGATTTTCCAGTGTACAGCGCAGCGGTGTTTGTTGGCATTATCAGAGGTTTCCGATAACGCTAACATTGTAACACTGCTGCGTCTGTTTTAGCACTAGGAGCTGCTTACTTTTGTAAGCAGCTCATAATGCCGTTTTTTAGGGTGACAGGTCCTCTTTAAGTTCTAAATTGCCCTGACAGGTTTTCTTAAAATTTATATAAACCAAAGCCAGTTATTTTCTAATAGAATATATGTATCTGTTTTATTTATAGGCTTTTTCTATTTCAGTTTGTAGAAAATGGATATGTTGATGTTAAGGGGCTTTGCTATGAGGTGGTTTACATTTATTCTACTTGATTAAAAACAAGTTCTTGCTAGAAAATCCTTTCCTTAAAGTCTCCAGAATTTGCAGTTTCTGTATTCACAAAAAGCAGTTCAAAGTGTCACTATTTAATAATGGAAAGAACATAATGCAAGTAGCATAGATGAGAGACACACAGGAATGTATGTTTGTGTTTTTGTAACTAGGGGAACAGGCAAGTTGTTAGTCTAGGGCAGGACTTCAAATTTCCACTTGTCTGAAATGGAATGAAGTACATGAAGAACAGCTAAACACACGAACATACACACAGTCATTTATATCTTCTTAATCAATCCCTAAAGATGAAAATGCCATAATTATAATGTAAACTATAAATGATCTGAAACTGATAATACACTAACACTGCCTTCAAATTGTCATGTACAAGAGTGGTTTCAAAAACGCTTTAATATTATAAAATAATTTTTATTAAGATTTGCAAACTGTCTTTGAGGTGAATCTGGTACACACTACATTCATTACATAGACTTTTAATTATGATGCCCTTCATGTGCCCTAGGGCTGTACTGTAACAAAATCCAACACTTTTTACGAAGTTTTTAACAAATGGTACAAAACAAATGGGAATCCCCTTAAAGAGATATTTCCATGAAAACAAGCTTTTTATATGAACTCAGGATAACAAAATAACACATTCTCTAATTCACTGTTATTAACAGAAATACAGCATTTCACAGATATAAGTCCAACCTGTCTCTATCAGTACTGGTGTACTGGGTGGCAGGTGGCAGGTACATATCTGTGAGAACAGATATGTAGCAGTGCTGACATTGTAAAAGTCTGTCAGCCTCTGTCATGCCTCTGTGTACGAGGCATCTCCTGCATCTCTGATCCGTCTCATTTCTCTCTGTGTCAGATATTAGTGCAATGTCAGAAGCCAGGTGAAAGTGTATATACACCTGTACCCTGATAATCTAACCACATTATCAGCACATAGAACTAGAGGGATCATAATGTGTCTGCTTAGAGAGTCCCCGTCCACACTCTGGAATCTTACACTGACCATCACTGAGTGATAGGAGCTAAAACGGCAATAAAACTGAGTAAAATTGTAAAGTAAGGTGGTAAAATTATTTTTTTTTTTTAGGTGAGCATCACTAGGGGATTGAGATTTTTGAATTTTTTTTGTGGGAAAACCCCTTTAAATGCTGTGAGGGTATCTGAAATTATGGCATCTCTCCCCCTCAGACAAAGATGAGCCTGACTATGAGGTTGGAGAGTGAGTCTTACTTTAGATGCCTATATCTTGGGTTCTGTAGTACCTAGAACCATGGTATCAGATTAAAGAAAATCATATTCTCCTTATAAACACATGTGCTCCTTTGATCTACAGAAATGGAGATACAGGCAGGTAAAGAAAGGATCTTTATCGTCAGCTCGAAATCCTAACTATGTCTTTACCTATCCGTACCTCTGGTTCTGTAGCTCAATAGTTCTCTAATATCGAAAGATTAACCGGTTAAGGACCGGGCCCTTTCCCGTTTTTTCATTTCCATTTTTCACTCCCCACCTTCAAAAATCTATAACTTTTTTATTTTTACACGTAAAAAGCTATGTGACGGCTCGTTTTTTGCGTAACAAATTGCACTTCATAGTGATCGCATTGAATATTCCATGCCGTGTACTGGGAAGCGGGAAAAAAATTCCAAATGCAGTGAAAATGGTGAAAAAACGCATTTGTGTCGTATTCTTGTGGGCTTGGATATTACGGCTTTCACTTCACGCCACAAATGACGCATCTAATTTATTCTTTGGGTCAGTACGATTACAGGGATACCAAATTTGTATAGGTTTTATAATGTTTTCATACATTTACAAAAATTAAAACCTCATGAACAAAAATTTTTTTTTTATTTTGCTGTCTTCTTGTGCTTATAACTTTTCCATACTTCGTTGTATGGAGTTGAGGGTGGTGTCATCTTTTGCGACTTTTGATGATGTTTTCAATGATATTATTTTTAGGACTGTACGACCTTTTGATCACTTTTTATAGAATTTTTTATTTTTTTTTTAATGGCAAAAAAGTGCCAGTTTTGACTTTGGACGCGATTTTCCGTTACGGGGTTAAACGCAGTGAAAAACCGTTATTATATTTTGATAGATCAGGCATTTTCGGACGCGGCGATACCTAATGTGTTTATGATTTTTACTGTTTATTTATATCAGTTCTAGGGAAAGGGGGGTGATTTGAATTTTTAGTTTTTTTTATTATAATTTTTTTTTTAACTTTTTTTTATTTTTATTTTTACTATTTTTCAAACTCCCTAGGGCAGTGGTGGCGAACCTATTGCACGGGTGCCACAGGCGGCACTCAGAACCCTTTCTGTGGGCACCCGGGCCATCACCCCAGCACACCAGACAGGACTCAAAGAATCTTCCTGCAGTTCCAAGCAACTTAAAAGATGCTGATTTCAGTCATATATTTAAGTGATACTTACTTCGCTACTTGGGAATGTAGGAAGAGGGAGAATGTGTAGACAGGGACAAATTATCTTTGGAAGACCTTCCGCTGGTCCCACAATTCTCTGTGTACAGAGGGACACTGGAAAGAAGCTAAAATGATGCAAATTTTCCATCTTGTACTCAGAAGGCCAATATGATCAAACGTTATTGAAGAACAGGGTGCAATTACTGCTTTAATTTTTGTTTGGCACCTCGCAATAAATAAAGGGGGTTTTGGGTTGTAGTTTGGGCACTCGGCCGCTAAAAGGTTCGCCATCACTGCCCTAGGGTACTTTAACCCTAGGTTGTCTGATCGATCCTACCATATACTGCCATACTGCAGTATGGCAGTATGTGGGGATTTTACTCCTCATACATTACAATGTGCTGATAGCACATTGTAATGAATGGGTTAACCCGAAGTAGCTTCGGGTCTTCGTGAGACCCGAAGCTACCATGGTGACGGATCGCCGCTCCCCGATGACGTCACGGGGAGCAGCGATCCTCGGAAAGATGGTGGCGCCCATGCGCCGCCATCTGTTTGAAGCCGCCGGCAGCTTTGCCGGCGGCGATCAGCAAAAAAACACCCGCGATCGCAGCAGAGACCGATCGCAGCAATATGCAGCAGAGACTTACCGGCTATGGAGAGGGCTCGGCTTGCGAGCCCTCTCCATGCATCGGAACACGACCGCCGCTGGGCGGTCGCGAACCGGTTAAAGAATAGAATTTTTATACCAGAATTGAGGTTCTACCTGCTATAGAATCCAAGTTATAGGTTTCTGAAGTGATGCACCCTCTACGGGGGGGTGATTTGAATTTTTAGTTTTTTTTATTATAATTTTTTTTTTTTTACTTTTTTTTTATTTTTACTATTTTTCAGAGTCCCTAGGGTATTTTAACCCTAAGTTGTCTGATCGATCCTACCATATACTGCCATACTGCAGTATGGCAGTATGTGGGGATTTTACTCCTCATACATTACAATGTGCTGATAGCACATTGTAATGAATGGGTTAAACCGAAGTAGCTTTGGGTCTTCGTGAGACCCGAAGCTACCATGGCGACGGATCGCCGCTCCCCGATGACGCCCATGCGCCGCCATCTGTTTGAAGCCGCCGGCAGCTTTGCCGCCGGCGATCAGCAAGAAAACACCCGCGATCGCAGCAGAGACTTACCGCGATCGCAGCAATATGCAGCAGAGACTTACCGGCTATGGAGAGGGCTCGGCTTGCGAGCCCTCTCCATGCATCAGAACACGACCGCTGGGCGGTCGCGAACCGGTTAAAGAATAGAATTTTTATACCAGAATTGAGGTTCTACCTGCTATAGAATCCAAGTTATAGGTTTCTGAAGTGATGCACCCTCTACGACCTTTCAGACTGGCTCTTCTCATACAAAAGATACCAGCTTTCTGCTCATTTTCACATGACTTTGGAGGAGATTTTTTATAGCTGTATGGGTTATATCTCAAATAAGAGAGCATTCTAGAAAAGAACATTTCATACCCTACCCTAGGCAGCTCAGATAAAAGTAGATGACGGATTCCCTTTTATTCAAGTCTAACTGTTAAAGGGGTATTCTCATTTCCGCAAATTAGTGTTATTATTTGCATGTTGAAAAATTATACATTTTCAATATACTTTCTGTATCAATTCTTCACGGTTTTCTAGATCTCTGCTTCCTGTCATATAGAGAGCTACGTTTACTTCCAGTGGACAGAAATCTGACCATGGTCACACAGGTGCACCGCTCGTTAGTATCCGTGAGAGTAATCAGAGCTGTGTGCTATAACGAGTCGTGCACATGTGTGACCATGGTCAGATTTCTGTCCACTGAAAGTAAACGTAGAAATTATAATATATAATATTTATGTGCTGAATTGGGAATACCCCTTTGACCTTGAAGAGGACCCACTATTAAGTATAATATGCTTGGAGAACATACGTCATTGATTGCAGTACCCTTGATCAATTTAAATTTAGTTTTATCTTTTCAAAAGTTACGGTGCTCATTTTTATGTGCCGAGATTCTTTTATTTATGGACACAGCTCCAGAGAAGATCACTGCCACTGCCCCCTTAGTTGGAATAAGCTCATTCACTTATAAACTTCCACTACCATATCTTTTGAACAGATGGAGGTATTTTCACAAATATGAACACCGGATTGATCAGAGACACAGCAGCAATTGAGTTATGTTCAGTTTTTTGTACTTGGTGAAATATCCTTCAAAACTGTTTTTGAAAGGATTTTACCATTTAATAACACACTTGTCCCCTAACTGGTTTCTGCACGTCAGACCACTGAGACCCTTTGAACCCCTTTAGATGTTATTGTAAACAGGGACCACAGCATCTGAGCCTTACTCTATCCCACAATTCCCCCAAATTACCCTATCCTCTGCAATGCAGTTGTGCAGGACTTTACAAGGGCAGCTGTTCGACCTACTGAAGATCCCTAGACCTGCCACCTTAGTATTCTCGTACCTTGTAGGTACCTTAGTGTTCTTGTAACTAGAAGATGCATTAGGCACAATACATTACAATGCACTAGTCTTGCAGTTTATTGGTAACCAAAAATAGCAACATCTCATTATTTTGGGTGATTAAAAAAAAGTTGAGAAGAAGAACTTCTGCAAATTAATGAATGAAAATTTGCCAAAATTTTTTTTTTTTTTAACGCTTTAAGGTTATACATGTGATTACAAATCTTTAACCTAGAATTGTTCGCCTGGCATCCCAAACTATTAAAAGTGAATGTTCAGCATGGTAGTACTATGCTCAGCCTCCACATCTGTGCAAATATAATTTGCTGAAAAAACTGCTATACTGTATATGTATTATGTAGGTACACATACTAATTTTGCACTTTTTCAGATTTCATGCATTCTCTCAAGTTCCCTATTTCCGAGTGCTTGTATGTGGAGGCGACGGTACAGTTGGTTGGGTTCTTGGTGCCCTTGAGGAGATTCGACATAAGTTAGTTTGTAGTGAACCTTCTATAGCTGTTCTTCCTCTTGGAACAGGTAAGAGGACATAAAACATTTTTTATTGTACAAACTGACCATTGTCACTGAGGAAAGTTGTACTATAATATCATCAATTTATAACATAACTCTGCAATACTCTATCTGGCATAAAAGGAAATCTACCATCAAAATGTAGCATGATAAACCAGGGACACTAAGATCCAGGCACCGTGGCTATGATAATCTAATGTTTATTATCCATGGTCTCTTTAAACTGGTTTTAACCCATTTATTACAATGTAATAGATGAAGTTTAAAATCCTGTAGTATGTCTGTATATGCTAAGAATCAATCAGACAACCTGTGGTATCTCCGTGATTGCACATACCCAAAGAATAAAGTAGACACGTCATTTCGGACACTCCCTGAAATCCAAAAAATCCAAGCCCACAAGTAAATGGCGCAAATGCATTTTTTCACTGCATTTGAATTTTTTTTTCCCCTGCTTTCGAGTACACTGCATGTAATATTAAATACTGTCACTATGAAGTGCAATTTGTTACACACAATAAGCCCACATACAGCTCTTTACATGGAAAAATAAAAAAAAGTTATAGATTTTTGAAGATGGGTAGTGAAAGATGGAAACGCAAAAACGAAAAAGGGCGTGTCAAGTAAGATTCATGTTGACTTTCCCTGCATGTGGTTCGGTGATTGAACTGCTCCTTCTGTTATTGGTGAGTTGATTGCACATTCAATAGAAAGCAGTAGCTTATTTTTTATCAGTGATTTCTTTTCTTGCTTTATACCTTTAGTTATCCTCTAAAACGAATAAAACTGTGTCTGGTGCCATCTACTGTTTGCTACCATGTAATGTCTGATCCATTAAACCTTTAGGACCAAGCATTCATTTTTTCAATGTTTTTTTTTTCACATTTATCAGCTTTTATTAACAATTTTGTAAGATTACAAATTTTGGGGGGTCATTAACTGTAAGACTTAAATCACTTTGTCATTGAAATTTTTTTTTTTTTGGAAACTTTTTATTTTTCTGCCATAGGAATCAGTATTTTGAAGAACCTGTATAAGCAGAAATTGTTATTTACAGGTATATGAGGCTTCCCATGGCTTCTAACATGCAATGATTCTAGTTTTGTATAAATATGTAAAATGCAAAGCAAGGCAAAACACTATGGGAAAAATGTATCAATAAAATGTATTTGGTTTTATTTCTAAATCTGTTAGCACTTTCCCAACTATTACAACAGAAGAGTCATGGCCTTTATAAAAGGGACATGTCCTAAATTGTTCCAAAATTGTGGCAAAAGTTTGTATAATCTGTAATAAACTCTAGATAAATGAAAGGTGTAAGGTCTTTTATACTTATTTTTGATAAATGTGTCTCTCTATTTGTGTATAAACTCTATTCAGTGCTTTCAACAGCTAGCTTCTTTATAGGAGACTTCATACATATCTGGTTTTGTGAGCACATTTTAAAGATGCCATTCCCTTTTTATTCCAGGAAATGATCTAGGGAGAGTACTTCGATGGGGGGCTGGATATAGTGGGGAGGATCCATATTCAGTTCTTATATCAGTGGATGAAGCCGAAAACGTCCTAATGGACCGTTGGACCATACTTCTAGATGCTCAGGAGGTTGTTGATTCAATGGAAAATGGTATATCTGAACCTGAACCACCAAAGGTGTGATTATTGGTTTTACTGTTGTATTTTGTGTGCTGGTTTTTGTTCAAGTGCTGTTACAGCGCATTTAAGGGGTTCGATGGTATATATGACTGGGGGTGGCTATAAGTGGTTTATTGCTTTTATAGAGACCCTTCCGCCAACACCCGCACCCCCAGCAAAATATTATATTTCTTTAAAATACTGAAAATCTTTTTTAATGTCTTCTATAGAACTGTACTGGGTCCATTTTTTTAAAATTGCTTTTTTAACATTGTTTGCTGTGGATAATGCAAAGAAAGTCTAGAGATTGAGCCATCAGAGACAGAATTGATAGTTGATGGCAGTGATAATAATACATTCAATCTACAGGCGGTCATCTAAGCTGCTAACATGTATTTCCGTAAAATATAAAGGGTCTCTCCAAAACTGTTGTTTATCTAATGAGAACATTTTGTGGATAACATTTTGCAGTGAGGTTATTTTTTTTTTTATTCACAGATTGTGCAAATGAATAACTATTGTGGAATAGGAATTGATGCAGAATTAAGCTTAGATTTTCATCATGCCCGTGAGATTGAGCCTGGGAAGTTTAATAGCAGGTAATTCTTTAACATTGACACGGACAATGATAATGTTATCCTCGGGAAAGGTCAGTATATGATCAGTAGAGGTCCAACACCTTGGATAGCAGAGGGTTTCTGGGAAATTACAGCTATTTAGGTTAATATTCGCTGTGCTGCCTTCACTATAAACAAGATGCATCTTTGCTTCCTACAGATCTGTCATTACTATGGGAAATTGATTGTGTCAGATAAATCCATCTATTTGCACCTAATCTGTAACTGAAGTGTGGTATTTCTCTTAAAGGTTCCACAACAAAGGCGTATATGTTAAGGCTGGTTTGCAGAAACTGAGTCACAATCGAAATCTACATAAAGACCTAAAGCTTCAGGTCGACCAGCAAGAAGTGGAGCTTCCAAACATTGAAGGGCTTATCTTTCTAAATATTCCCAGGTATATAAAATGCTTACCAGAATGAAAACCTATCATTATTGATATTCAGCTGTATCTACTGTTTCTTTTTCTCAGTACATAAAATAATACTTGGATTCTTGTTTATAAAAAGTTCAATATATGTTGCATTTATAGCTAGCTATACATCCTCCATTTTGACTACCATTAAACTTATGTATAATATACAGGTAGCATCAAGTTACACTAGTCAGCTCCATGCCTCTTCATACATACTCATACTTGAAGAACAACTGTAAAGTTTAAATGTCTAACTCTGCACTAAGCAAAATAAGCAGTTTTCTAATTTACTATAATTGGCTATCTAAGATCAAGGTCCTGGCAGCGAGATTATTCATGGACAGATAGAGATCACATGACCCTCCATCTGCAGCCATTTTATGGTCAGGAAATTCTGGCTGATGAGGTAAAAGACAGAAGGCTCCACTTACATACCAGAAAGCAGAGCAGAACTTTGTTTTTGTTTTTTTTTATCAAAACTTCTTCATTGTGGTTTTTTACTTTTTTTTTTTTTACAGTCTATGACACAAAAGTCCAAAGCAATAAAACATTATAACATTCCAGTCCCCCCACCCCTTTGCCCTGCAGCAGACGGTTTAAGGCTCGATTTGTACCAAAGGACCGCTCATCCAGATCATGCAATTCTTACTAGAGTGGTTAGCCTTACATCATTATAATTCAAGAGTATTAGGAAAACCCCACAATGAAAAAGCCCAAGACAGAAAAGTATCTATCTATTATGTTCCTAACAACATCATTTGATATAGAGTACTGTTTCGTAAATCTGTCAGTGCTTTGCTTGATAGTCCCGCCGTATCCAACCACCTACCCCATATCTTATCACATTTTTGGGGACATTTCCTTTTTAAATACACTCCCCATTCCAGCCTAATTATGTTATTGACCTTATTTATGAACTCCTGTATCATAGGTGCCGAAGTTTGAATCCACTTAGCCGCTATGGCCTTGCGTGCCAAGTATAGTAATTTCTGTGTGCATAACAGGGTAGCTCCTTCTATGGTATCACTTTCGATCAGACCCAATAAGCAAGCCCTCTGGTCCGGTTCTAAATCCATCGACAATACTCTACGAATTAAATGAAGAACTTGTTTCCAGAATTCCCCCAGCTCCCTACACTCAGAGCAGAACTTTTAATAAATGCATATTGGTGATATATAATATCCTGCCATCACACATCACAAAAAACATGAGGTAAAGTAGCCAACCACTCTAAAGTCTATGAGGAAAGGATGGTATTTTCTGAGGTTTTTTTCCGTTCTCCTAGAATGCAGAGAGTTTGACAGAAAGCCCCAAAGGAGGTGTTAACTGGGCCCAAGTTATGTTTATAAAATCAATAAAGAGATATAACACTGTTCACTAAAACTGCAGTCTTATTTTAACACACTTTTAATAAAACTGCCTCAATGGGGGAGATTTATCAGATGTGACTGAGAGCAAAACTGTTCCAGTTTCTCCTGGCAACCAATCAAAGCTCGGTCTTCATTTTCCCACAGCAGTTTATAAAATGAAAGCTGAGCTCTGATTGGTTGCCATAGGCATCTAGAACAGTTTTGCTCTCAGACACTTCTGATAAATCTCCCCCACTGTGTTTAAATAGATATGAAATAGCTTATAAGTCACCACAATGATGTATGTGATATATGGTGAGTTAAGGCAATTCACGCAAATACTGCTTAAATACTTTATTAAACTAGTGTTTTCTTTTAGGCCTACGTAGGTCTGATTCCGTGGACCGAGAACATATGTGTGCAGGGACCTTAGTGTTACTTGTTGTAAAATGGCACCGTTTTGGCTACTAGTACTATTGATCTATCACTCTAATAAACTGTCCTCATTCAGGAAAGCTTATGTTAGGTGATGGCTTTATGTCCAAATATGCATTTTGGGTAGGGATTACATATTTTTGAAACATTTCACTAAATACTGGATAATAAAATAAATAAATAAAAATGTTATACAGGAAATTCCAAAACTCTAGGTGTTTAGCAGACTTTTTTTTTTTTTTTATTATTAGTTGGGGTTCAGGAGCTGACTTGTGGGGCTCCGATAATGATAATCGATATGGAAAGCCAAGAATTGATGACGGATTGCTTGAAGTTGTTGGGGTAACTGGAGTAGTTCATATGGTGAGTATATAACATATATATTCTATATATAAATAAAACCTGTCATAAACCCTTTGTTGTTGTAAATAATAAAATCCCAGCTAATCTTGTACAGTCAGTGGTAATTTATTTGAGAGCCTGTACAAATAGATAAGTTTTATCTTGTTTTATGTTTTTGGCTTTGTATTAATGCGCAGTCCATCATAACCAAAATATGTAAACCTATAGAAGGAAATTCAACTTTTCATGGTTTCGGTTTATTGAGGCAACTTTTTAAGTCCTGTGGTTGTGATTTCATAGCTAAAGAGTATTGCTTAATAGTAACTTATCTACAGGCTAATAGCTGCCAGTGAGCTTTTGGTGGTAATTGTGACTTTTTTCCAATAACACCTCTCAATGCTGTTTACAGCACTAACTGGCTGGTCTGTGCTGCAGTTTGCCAGAACTATTGCTCAATACAGTCATTGTTATTGCTATGTTATATGTGTGTTCTACTTTATTTTTTATGATTTATTAACACTGGCTGTTTTTTTACATTGCCATTTCATTTTCAGTCAAATACTTAATGTACACTTCAGGTATGTCAATTACTGCATTTTGCTGTGACTGACCCACTTTACCTTCCCTCTCTGTACCTTCTATTTAGCAGCTTCTTGCATAGTGTTGTTTTCATTTTAAATTGAAAAAAGGGTCATCCAGCTCATGGCTGTCATCAATGTCCTTTACCTGGACTGCTTGAAAACTATTGTCTATACAGTTACTGCTAAGCAGCAATAGAATACAATACATTATTACATCCAAAATTATACTCCCTAAGGGCTTATTCACACGACTGTTGGGTGACGTATATATGAGCCCCCACCATAGGCCAGTAATGGGCGCACGACACCGTATGGATCGGAACGGTGCACACGTGTGGCACCATACCGTTCCGTAGCTGGGAGAAAGATAGGACATGTCCCATCTCTACCTGGAATACAGCGCTGTGCCCAATGTTTCTCTATGGAGAGGGGCAGGGTGAGTGGCGCTCACACCCTCCTACTCTTTCGCTGTTGCCAACGTGTGCCCGCCGTGCTACGGTATGGTGAGCACACATTAGTGTGAATGCAGCCTTATACATATGCAGATTTGTTTCCACATATAAAATGTAAATCCCATTGTTTGCCATCAGATGAAGGACTTTTGAACTCATTATTACCCTGACATCTTTTTTTTTTCTCTTTGCATTTTTCGGTGCCAGGGCCAAGTTCAAGGAGGACTCCGTTCAGGTATTCGAATTGCCCAGGGTTCCTACTTCCGTGTAACTCTTCTAAAACCTATCCCCGTTCAAGTAGATGGTGAACCCTGGATCCAGCCACCAGGACAGATCATTATTTCTGCTGCAGGACCAAAGGTAATACTTTACATACACATATACAGATATAGGTATAGCTATGTGTGTAATATATATATGTGTAATATATATAATGTTGAGACACTTTGGTTCTCCAACCAAAGTGGAGGCATGTGCAAACTCTACTGATTATGCATTACATTCCAAGATTATTAACCCCTTAAGCCATCATGACTTTGGGGAACGTCATGGCGAGCATCTGTTTTGGCCACTATGGCGTTCCCCAACGTCATGGGGATTTCACAGGCTCTGTTTCTCTGATCCGTGTAGGAGGCTGGCTGTATTTGAAACCAGAGCCTCTGCACTTACAGCCAAGATCGCTATATCCACGATTCTGGCTGCATAGGCTGACCAGTATAATACACGGCCATACATCAGTCAGTATAATACAACGTCAGTGTGTTAATTTGAACAAGTGATCAGATAATTATTATAATCATCATAAAATTTAGTACATAATAAAAGTCCCTTAAGTGCCCCATGCCATGTAAAACTCCCACACACTATAAAAAGTTAAAATTGCCTCACAAACAGCACATATTAGGTATGACCACGTCCATAACAACCCGTACAATAAAATAATTACTGCATCTGTATAGTGAATGCCTTTACAAAAAATAAATAAAAACATAGCTAAAATTATGATTTTGCGCATCCAAGCACACAAAATAAATTATAAAAAGTGATCAAAAAGTCAGATTATACGAATAAAAGGTACAACTTGTCCTGTAAAAAATAATCCATAAAACAGCTCGATCAACAAAATAGTAAAAATATTACGCTGCCTAGTAGAGAGCAATGCAAAATCGAAGAAATTTTTCTCTCCAAATGAGTTTTGATTCTGTAGAACAAGTCAGACATAAAAAGCTATATAAATGGCATATCACTGTAACCGTACTGACCCATAGAACATAAGTAACATGTTTTCTACACCATTTCATGTATGATGTATAAAACACAAAAAAAGTAAAAATCAATTAAAGAATAGATTTATTTCGATGCCCCCCCTTCCTAAAAAAAAAAAAAAAAAAAGTTAAACAGGGTATTGCGCCCCTAAATATAGTGTTACTGCAAATCTTAAGGGGTTTAGTTTTTAAAATGTGTCCTCTCTTAGAGTTTTTTACTTCTCTACTATATTAGGGGCTTAGCCATTGCAACACAGCACCTGAAATCTCTTCCAGCAAAATCCACCAATAGAAGCTCCTTCCCTTCTGAGCCATGCATATATCCTCACTTGTGGGATATTGCTGCATTCTGGAGAAATTGGGTAACACACTATAGATTGCTTTTACTACTTATACCCCTTCTAAAAATGAAAATGCAGGGCCAAAGCAAGGTTTTTTGGAAAAAGATTTTCACTTACACGAGCCAATGCAGATACTATTTCTCTGAATGAACGTAGAGAAAAATAGGAAAAAATATCTCACATACCCTTATATACCCTTGAACTTTGAAAACCCTTATAAAGAAGAATTGTCAATAAAAATATTGAATCTGAAACTTACTTAAAAATGTACTAATAAAATTAACATATAAAAAATGTCAGCATAAAGCAGGCATATGGTTAATGTTAGATAGCAACCAATTTGGATTGTTAGACTAACTGTATGGTGAGTATAACATTCAGAAATAAAAAAAATTGGAAGATTTTTATAAATTTTCACAAAATTTCCAATTTTTTTCACAAATAAGTGCAATATATTTCAACTAAAATATATGAAGTAATTAATGTGAAGTACAACATGTAATGAAAAAACAATCATAAAATAAACTGTGTGAGATAAAGCTTTCTAAACTGCATAGCATGACGCATGACCGATTTTTTAAAAAATCGGGCTGTGTCCGAAAGGTGAAAATGATCTTAGTCGTTAAGGGGTTAAATAAGCTTTTATGTTCAAGTCATGCATTGATTTACAATTCTCCACTGCACTTCTGACAAAGCTGCATGTGGGCCTGCATGATCTTTGTTTGAAGCACAGTGCCAAGGCTGTGGTCTTAGAGCCTTGCAACACCAGCTGTTAGGAATTTCAGTTTATTAACAAAAAATACTGTATAATGAGCTCTGGCAAAATGCTGGACATTGGAAACTGCTTTCTAGCTAGTACGGTCCACAATATCTGTTTGTATCTGTCCCAGGCTTGAAAGACTTTATTAGAGATGTCAACATAACCTTAAAGGGGTTTAACCCCTTAAGGACACAGCCATTTTGTAGCTTAAAAGGAACCTGTCACCAGGAGACCCATTTTTAGCACTCCCCCAGTCCCCACAGAGCATAGTACATACATTGCCAAAGTGTTTTTTTTTTAATAAAAATATGGTTTTACAGAAAAAAAGATATGTTATATTGTACCTTTCATTAGCATCTGCTGTGTGACTGACTAGGCAGTTGCCCAATAGGAGGGGCTGGAAAGGAGCAGTTCAACCCCACCCTTGGGAAACATGTGACCTTTTCAAATATATGAATAACTGCCCACACTCAGGATTGGCTGTAGAGGAGCAGGGGGCGTCGCTAAGCCAAGTGATGGGTGTTTTCATATATTTGAAAAGGACACATGGAGAAGCTGTTTCCCAAGGGTGGGGGGGCTGCTCCTTTCCAGCCCCTCCCAATTGGCAACTGCCTAGTCACACAGCACATGCTAATGAAAGGTTCAATATAACATTTCTTTTTTTCCTGTAAAACCAATTTTTAATTCAAAAACACTTTGGCAGTGTATGTACTATGCTCTGTGTGGACTGGGGGAGTGCTAAAAATGGGTCTCCTGGTGACAGGTTCCTTTTAAGGCTCGGTCCCATTTTTTGGATTCTGACCTGCGTCTCTTTATATGGTTATGACTTTTGAACACTGTTACTTATCAAAGCGATTCTGAGATAGGTTTTTCCCCACATGTTGTACTTCATTTTAGTGGTAAATGTTGGCTGATAAGTTTTGCGTTTATTTACAAAAAAAAAGAAAAAATGATGAATTTTTTGAAAAATTTGAAATCATTGTGTTTTCAGGCAGATAGATTTACCACCTAAATAAATTGCTGAATAACATTTCCCATATGTCTACTTTACATTTTCATCATTTTTGAATGTCTGGATAATTTATTTTGATGTCACGCGGCTTACAAATAGATTATAGATTTTCTGTACTTTCAGAATTTACTATTTTGGGGATAAATACTGTTTTGAATTAAATTTTACATATTTAGCATTAAAACCCCCTATATAACCAACCCATTTTCAAATCTCCACTCCTCAAACTATCAGAAACAGCTTTTAGGAAGATTGCTAACTCCTTGAGATCTTCATAGTAATTGAATCAAAATGGAGGTGAAATTTTGTCGGTTATACGTTCATTTAGCCCTAAATTTTTACACATTTCCAATAGATAAAAAGAGAAAACCCACCATGCAATTTGTTATTCAATTTCTCCCGATTATAGAGACCCCCCACATGTGGCCGTGACTTGTTTTACGGGTGCACAGCGAGGCGCAGAAAGGAAGGAGCTGCCAGGATTTTAGTTTCCTCATTGGCCCATTTTGCAGGCTATAAAATTTTCACTTTTTCGTTATTTGGGCCATGTGACAGCATTTTTTTTGCGGGACGAGATGCTTTCTCCAGTGTTATCATTTTGGGGTTGGTATCCCCTATTGTTGAAAATTTAGGAAGTTTTTTTGAGGTCACAAGTAGAAAAGCATCAATTCTGTACTGGATTTTTTACTTTTTTTTTTTTTCCCCCGTGTTCACTATATAGCCTAATAATCATGTTATCTTTATTCTATGGGTCAATACGATTACGGGGATACCAGACTTGAATATTTTTTCTTATGTTTTACTAAATTTGCCAAATGAAACCCTATTGTGGGGAAAAATCTATAATTTTTGCATCGCCGTCTTCCAAGTGGCATAACATTTTTACTTTTTTGGCTACAGAGCTGGGAAATTTGTGGGACATGTTGTACTTTGCAACAGTATCAATCTGGAGTACATATGTTTTGTTGATCACTTTTTATTACATTTTTTGTGGGATTCAATAAGTAAAAATCATAATTTTTGGCAGGTTTTTAAAGTTTTTTTTACAGCATTCTTGTACCCCAGAGTGGCCATAGCAATGAGCGCCAATCGCAGGACCCGGTGTGGAGCGCTAAGGGGTTAAGGTGGCAGACATTGCCCTGCACATTACAGACAAACAAAAGTAACTCAGTACCTAAATACAATGTTATCAGCGATTCTAGGTACTTTTAGAGATAATGAAATCTGAACTTATAAGGGCAACTTTTGCTTATACTACCTCCTCTCCTGGGAAACGACATGTAGACTGTCTCCTCTGCTTGCCGTGCATGCATGTTCAGCCTCCTGTGATCCGCAGCCAGTTCCACACTCCCTCCTCCTGTGTGCCACAAGAGGTGAAGCTTGTTCGTAGCACCCGTCTTAGTATACAGTGCGCTCGCCTTCGGCCAATAGCTGCTGTGCTGTGCATTATGTGCACGAGTGCACTACGCTCTGTGGGAGCAGAGTATGATGGGACTTGAAGTCCCGATACGGAGCACTTTTTTAAAAATAAAAAAGTGAAAATGTCAAAAGTAAAAACTCACACAAAAATATTAATAAATATATTTACTACACAAATATATTTACTACACAAAAAGCATCACCATAGTCGCCATTTGCCCGAGACTATACATATTATATATCAAAACGACCGAAACAAAACAAGGAATTCATTAATATTGTTCATTTTGCGTTAATTTGAAAAATAAAAAAAGTATTATAAATTGCAAAACTTTTTTCGCTTTTAACACCCAAATAAAAATGGGAAAAAAAAATAATTTTAACTTTCATTACCTTTTTAACTATCTCTGTGTCCCAAAAAAACCCACAAAAAATGTTAAGGTAGCATGCAAAAAAAAAAAATGATGGCCCTTAAACCGGCGCTAACGAAAATACACTAAAATTGCCTGGTCACTAGAGCCTTTTCAGGCCCCGTCACCCCTTGTTAATGGAAGTTTTGCAGCACCCCAAGCTAGCAGCGTGTTGTAGAGAAATTAACTATGACCTATACTACTTCTGTCCATTATACAGTTTCTGAGAAAATCGCATTTTAATCTGTTAACAAGGCAGTTGGTGTCAACCCAAAGCTGCCATGACTGACTGACTGTCTGACAATGGATAATGCAGTAATGTACTAAATATACGAATCTAACAAGTTGAGTAACGTTATTAAAAAAAATAAAGACACACAAACTCACACCCAGTAACAAGAAAAACAAAACCTTTTTGCATGAGGTTTTGCTCATCTCTAATTAAACTACTGGGATTCAAATGATAAAGGAATTATCAGAAGCAGAATTTATCTCACATGCACAATCTCCGTACTACCCTTGTTCAAGATGTTACTGCCTTGGACTTGCTCCAAAAGATCAGTTATGAAACAGTCGGCACTCGATGGAAATCCCTCATGAGTAACCTATGAATGTGACAAGTAAGACATGGTGAAGTCATGCTGTGCATATTTTCATCTTCTGTTAAGCATTTACATTCTAAATGTGATTAACTGTGTCTTTTTTAATTATAGGTTCATATGCTCAAAAAATCTAAGCAAAAGCAGAAGAAAACCTCCTCAAGCTCCAAAGACTCAAAGGGAGATTCAGTAACTCTCTCTAATGACAATGGAAGCTAAGGGCAGAGGTCTGCACTGGAACGTCAGTAAAACACTGCGGTGCAGCCAAAAGGCACAGAAGGGCTCAAGCCCTATCCTGAAGGGTCCTGACACAGAATATCTACTTCCATAGTATACTTTTCTTGCGTTGCAACTCTGTATTGCAGCCATTGTATCTTCCAGAGATCACTGTAGTAATACAAAAAAATCCGGGCCGTCGGCCTGTATACGTACTGTAGATATTTTGCCACCTCTGAAAAGGGTAAATAAGTAGCTTTTGCATGCTACACACAGTTTTCAGGGTGTGGTGTGATAATATGTGGCTTAAGCACTGTGCACTGGGTGATGCATTCCCTTTGTGGTTATGCCTGGATGCGGAAGAACACATTATTTTATTCCCCCCTCCCCAAGTGTGAAGTAAGACATTGGAACTGACAATTGTGTTAGGAATGCATGGAGAAACTAGCAAGATGCCTATACACGTTCTCTACTATGTGTCATTTTTAGAAGGTATATTTTTATTCATGGTGGTATCAATATAATAAGCGTTTTTGTAGATATTTGGGTTTCTTGCCAAAAATGCTGGCTTGGTTTCACTTCCCCTAATTACGCTATGATCTCATACCATAGCCTGGCAAAGTATAATAATTATTGCATATACTATTATTAGAAGTGAGTTATGTCAAAATTCCCATGAAATTTGTGGTGTGTGATTCAGGTGACAAACAAAATTTTTGCGAGTACTTGTATACTGTACAGCTATGTAGGGTTCTGCAACTGTGGACCATTTAGTAAATTATACTAGATAGATTATTTTTGTTAGTCCTTCTAATTTAAACCCAGTGATGAGGTCTTACCAAAGTAAAGTTTGTGCGCCAATGTGTTTTGTAATTGTGCTGGTAACAATTTTAACGTGTTGTGTGTACAAGGAGTGTTTGTGTGTATTAACTTCCACTTTCTGTCATACTAGACCTACAATATTTGGGAAATCTGTAGACCTTTACATAATAGTATATGTGGTATTTTGGCTGTAAGTATTATACTAGTTACAGTATGTTTACTACATTAGCAGATAATAAATATTTTTTTAGATACAAATTCCTATATATGAGGTATAGCATGCATGGATGAATGTATTCAGTGTATGTAGACATTCGCTGCTAGGAATATTACAGTACTTTGTATGGCAAATGCTGCAGCAGCATAATCATTTTATTTCCCATTACTTCCCAGAAGGGAATCGGGTAAAGGTTCTTACATAGGCATTTTAACCACATCTGTAACGATACCTTTATACCATAAGCATGCAGGATAATAATGTTCATTGTGGATAGGCTAGGTACTTTTCAGGGGCATTTTCTTTTCTTTTTTCTTTTCATTGCATCAATTGTGGGCTAAAATTATTTCCTTAATTGGTGTTCACATCTTGGTTTCTGTTTTGCTTAGATGCTCATTCTCACATTTTAAATACATGATTGTTATTCAAGCTAAATTCTTATTAGAATACTTGTAAATCTTCTTAAAGGAGTCTCCTCATCGATTAGGTCGTTATATCTGACTACTCCAATACTACTGGAATAATCTACAGAAAAGATTCCAAACTAAATGTTTAAAGGGATCGTCCACGTTATCTTTTGTTTTCTCAAATTTAAACATAAGAAACAGCCCTTGTCTGTTTTCCCTGGTAATCCAGTCCTGCATGGCTCCCAGTCTGGGTAGTGACAGGTACCTGACCAATGCAGCCACTCAGCGGGTGAGCGATCACATGTTGTATACAGCCCAGGCTGTATACAACCACTCATTGTCTGGGGGGGAGGCTTCCAAAAAAAACCTTGGAAACCCCCCTCAACTCTTTTTGGAAAGAATATTAGATATTTATTTAATTAATAATTTCCTCAGATGGCCAAATTAAGAATACATTAAAGGCCTGGAGCAATACTGAGGTATTTTTGATCTTTCGATGAATAACTGACATGTATCAAAGATGACTGACAAGATTATTTTTTTTTTGTTTTAAATTTCTGTAACTTTCCACATTATTGACATGTTTTGCCACAGTTTTCTGGCTTTTGAAACTTGAAAAAATTTGAAAAAATAATTACTCAAGTAGCTTTACTAAATGGCCAGTGCCATTGAATATTGAGGTATTGAATATATTTTCTCAGTCAGAATAACTGCTAAAATACAGGTGATGTTCAAGATAATAAGTATTTTATGGCTAAAAAAATAGTTTGACAGGCTGTGGTTATCTTTGAAGTTAAAGTCTGTCAAATTCTGTATAAACTTATATGTAAATATAGAAAATGTACTTATTGAATATTGTAAATCTGTTAGATTAATGTCAATTGTAAGAAAATATTTTTGTGATCCATTTTCACTGTGGAATATTCTTTAACCCTGGAGATTTTGTCCATTTGATGTACATTTTAATAGTAACATTTGAGGACATTTTCTGTCAGATTATTTTAAAACCATTTGGAATTAGTCTCAACCTTGATGTGAGATATGTGGAGCTAAAACTTTTCACAAGTTTGCCAAATAACCTACATCTCACCAAAGATAAGGAAACAGGCTTATAGTAAGTGGAAGAGTTGTAGTGCTACCTTATATTATTACAACAAAATGACAAAGGACTCTGTTTACCCTCCATTTTACAGTAGCTAGGATTGGCAGTTGACGTGTTTGAGCCTGTACCCACTAGACTACTTCTTTTTTGTGTGTCGAAACACTGAATCACAATCCTAGTCATTGGTACGATATCCACAATGTTTGCTAGCATTGGACCAAGGTTTGGGACCAACTGAGATGGGGAGGAACTTTAAATGTGTTCCTAACAAAACTTTTATTAAATGGAGTCTACCATCACCTTATATACGGCAATATAGAGCCCAACACAGGCGGTCCCCTAGTTAGAAACGGACTGCTCGATATTGTTAAATTACTGTACTTTATTCTTAGGCTTAAATAAACAGCTGTAAGAGTTATTAAAGCTGTCTGCAATGAAGCTTTGTTAATCCTGGTTCTTAAGACAATCCAACATTTTTAAAATCCAATTATCCAATAGACCACAAAAATTAAGGCTGGAGTTACAATTATAAAGTATACAGTTCCGATTTACATACAAATTCAACTTAAGAACAAACCTACAAAACCTATCTTGTACGTAACCCGGGGACTGCCTATACTGTGAAATCAAACATGCCTTATCAAACATGCCTTTATTTTAAGAAATCAATGCTCCATTTACAATTTAATATAAATGTCATACTCTGAGCAGATAAGGCAGTGGCTTTGATCCCAGAGCATCACTCTGGCATCCGTGTTGGGTGCTGTTGCTATATTCTCTTCCCTGTCCCTCCTTTTCCTGTGACATATAAGCCATGGACACTCGATATCCATTGGTGACCAGCTGATGGATTTGCATCGGATCGTCTGCCCAGCTCAGAACTAATACACAGCAAGTGGTTTTGTGTCTAATGTATTAACATTAGTTCACATCAGCATTGTGGCTATGGAGTGTTTAAAGTCCTAGGATAGTAGGAAACCATATTACTTTCCTGTGCAGTACAAAAACAAACAACATTCAGTGAACCATGGGGATTTTTTATTATTTCAATCAAACATTTCTTTGCTATATTTTATATATATATATATTTAAGATTATTGGAGCATAAGAGAAGCTAAAAATATTTTTATGGGTGTTTCTTTACAGCTTATGGTTTAGAGTTATTGTAAATATAGTATATCCAGTCTTAATATGTTCTATACAAGCAGTACCCAGGTTACATACAAGATAGGGTCCGTAGGTTTGAATTTGTAAGCAAGTCGAAACTCTATATTTTATAATGGTTGATCCAGATAAAAAAATGTTTTGCCCCTGTGACAATTGTAGTTTCAAAATTTTTTCTTGTAATTGGACCAAGGATTATTAATAAACCTTCATTACAGACACCTTACAGCTGATCATTGCAGTCTGGGACTAAAGTGAAGCATCCAGAGAGCTCCACTAGAGGTCACAGTGGGCAGAGGGGTCCGTCTTTAACTATGGGTAGTCTGTAAGTCGGGTGTCCTTAAGTTGGGGACCGCCTGTAATATGTAACATAGTCTTATGTCACAATATTATTGGCTGCTAAATTACAATTTCTAATAAAATATACTAAACAGAATAGACAATGCAAACAATCTTACTATACAATTTACTATTTTTACAATATTTGACTAGCTCATTCCATTGTGCCTTTTAGTCAATTTTAGATTTGCTGCAGTTCTCAACATTTGTAGCCTGATTCTACTTTGATGACCGGTAACTGTTTTACTGTAACTGTGTAAAATCTGACGTGTCACTATAAGTGGTTATAATTTTGGAACGCTTTAACATGTTTAGGTGATTTTGAGATTTGTTTTCTCTTGGAACATTGTATTTTGTGTTAGTTGTAATATTTTGTTATGTTTTGCTTTTTTAAAAAAAAAAAAAAAAAAAAAGGAAATGGTAAATTGGAGTAAATTCAAAAGAATTCCCCATGTTCTACTCTTAGATAGATATGTCTGCTCTAAGCTGGCAACATTTTTAAACATCCTTTATGTAGTTAGGATGCTAGGAGACTTTTAACTTTTTTTTTTGTGATTTTGTGGATTTTCACAGAAATCGCTAAAATCTACTTTTTGAGGGTTTTTGAAGTCTTTGAAAGCCTTATACAAATAACTGCACCTTTCCAAATATTTAAAACAACTTTTAGGAAGTTGGTTACCCCCCTAGATTTTTCACAGGGTATAAAAAATATGTGAAATATACAAAAAATACTCATTTTCTTAAATAATACTTTAATTTAGCCCTAAAATTTGTACATTCACAAAGGATTAAAAAAAAGAAAATACACCCCATAGGTTGTAACATAATTTCTACTTAGAAGGACAATACTCCATATGTGATGATAAATTCTATAGGCACATGACGGCATAGAAGGGAAGGATCGCCACTGAGCTTTTGGGAGGCAGATTTGGTTGTAATAGTTTCAGGTGCCAATATGTGTTTTGGGTGGGGGGGTTTAGGTTCCCTGAGGTCCAAGGACAGTGAAAACCCCAATCAAGTGACACCATTTTGCAACTTGACCCCACAAGAAACTTATCAAGGGGTATGGGGAGAATTGTTACCCCCCCCCCCCCCCCCCATATTGACCCTAAAGTTTTCCTTTCTGCAAGGGCATACATTCCACCCTAATTGTTTTAGGCAATTTCTCCCAAGTAAGGGAATATCCAATATGTATAAATTAACTGGTGTATGGGCACATGGTGGTGGAGAGAAGAGAAAGTGCTCTTTTTTATCTTTTATAGAGCAGATTTGGCTAAATAAGTTATTAATGCGCAAAGCCTGGTGACAAATATATCATTTTAGTACCTAATATGTTGGACCCAGCTTGCGCCTGGATGAAAAATCTCTAGTTATTTTGCTGTGTATCTGGATTTAAAATTTCCCCCAAAACAGTGGCCATAATATTTTACATGAAAATATTGTACTACAATGGTCAGAAGTAATAGAGCGCATGCACATTTGAGGCCTAATCGGGCAATTTACACTGAATTGGTGGGTAGTTGCCGATGCTCTGAATTAAAACTAAGAATGAAACCCCCAACCAGTGACCCACTTTAGAAATGACACCCCTGAAGAACTTTATCAAAAGGCATGCTTAGCTTTTTAACCCCACATGTGCCTTCTATAAATTCATCCAAAATGGCTGATGAAAATTGTGGTTTTTAATAATACAAATACGCCAATTTATTTCCCAGAATGTTGTGTCCACCTCGTGTAAAATCGGCTCCCAATCTATTAAGATTTAAGGAAGACTTCAAATGTGACCCTAATGTTATGTTTAGAAATAGATAGGACTAAAGATTTAGAGACCGCCAAACACATTTTAGTCATAGCTTTGCCCTTTACACTGCACTATAGGCTCTGAGATGGAATCAAAAGTGTAACCCCCTCAGATATGTCCCCATTTTAATAACTACATCCTCTAAAGTACATCTTAATGGATAAATATATAATTCTGACATCAGGAATGCTTTCTGAAAATTAGCCCTGGCGTCAGGGGGTGTGCACAGGGTTCAGTTTTGGTGCTTTTTCCATTTGTATGCATGTTGTATCTGGAGTATATCCTGATGTTTTCTTGCAAGGCATATATATTCTGTATACTTTCCCTTTGCATTGTCTAATAGTACAGGGTATAAAATTTTTATTTTTCATGTACATTTGGACGTATTAAAAGATATCTACATTCTGTGATTTGTTGGTGCATGTACCTTTTCTTCTTTTTTTAAACAAACAGTTTTAATGACAATATCAGAATTTTTGCCACATTTCAGTTTTTTTTTTTATTTTTTTTTTAAGAAAGCTCACAAAGTGCGGGTCCAGTATTACTTAAGATCGATTGTACAAATTGTTATAACAAATCTGTGAGGGTTATGGACGATTTTGTGTTTTATGAACTAAAAGTGCTGTTTTGGTAATTTTATTTATGTTATTAAAAAAACCTTTCTTTCACTTTACAAGGGCATTCAGATTTAGACTTGAACAAGCGATTGTCTGATCACTTCAAGACACTACACTGCAATACTAATGCATTTGAATACTGAAGCATTCTCAGTCATTTAGCTCTCCTACTGGATGCCGGAAGGCTCTGGGGCATCGGGTTTACACTGGACCCTGGGGCTGCCAGGAGAAGGATATGAATCTCGATAAGTTCTAGGAGGGGCTGATGCAGGTAGAATGGCCTTACATTCTGCAGTCATGCCTCACCAAGGCATGTAAGGGGTTAACATTTGTAGTTATCTCTGACTGTTATAGGAGGGGTGTCCATCGGCTTTGTTTGTAACCCAGTGCCAAACTGGGTCAGTCTCAAGGCTTTCTGGTTTTAACCTATTCATTACAATGTGTGATTTTCACATTGTAATGAATGATGAGGAAAATCCTCATATAGTGCCATACTGTAGTATGGTAGGATCAAACAGACAACCTAGTGTTAAAGTACCATAGGGGGTCAGAAAAATAGGGAAAAAATAAAAAAAAATTTAAAAGAATTATATTAAAAAAAAAACTAAAAATTCAAATCACCCCCTTTCCATAGAAGTCATATAAATATAAATAAACAGTAAAAATCATAAACATGTTAGGTATCACCGCATCCTGAAATGTCCAATCTATGAAAATACAATAACGTTTTTTCACAGCGTTTAAAGATATAACTGAGAATAGCGCCCAGAGTTGAACATATGACTGTTTTGTAATTTTGGAAAACATAAAAAGTGATCAAAAGGCCATACAGTCCTAAACATGGTAGCATTGAAAACATCATCAAAAGTCAGAAAAAATGACACTATCCACAGCTCTGTACACCGAAGTATGAAAAAGTTATTAGCGCCAGAAGATAATCATTTTTTTTTTTTGTAAATGTATGAAAACATTATAAAGCCTATACAAATTTGATATCCCAGTGATTGTACCGACCCAAAGAATAAAGTGGCGCACAATAAAAGCGGTAAAATTCAAGCCCACAAGGGAATTTTTTCCCACTTGCCAGTACAAGGCAAAGAATATTTAATACCATCACTATGAAGTGCAATTTGTTACACAGAAAACAAGCCACCCAGCTCTTTACATGGAAAATTTAAAAAGTTATGGATTTTTGAAGGTGGGGAGTGAAAAATGGAAATGAAAAAACAAAGGCCTCATCATTAAGAGGTTTAAGTGCATCTGTCACTGACCTTTGTCAAAGTTTATTTACCACTGCTTTTCTTCCTTATTTAAGCAGTTTGTGTAAATCCACTTTCTCTCCATACACAACTGACAGCTGAGAGACAGCCTGATAATGTTACAGTCACTGCATTGTCTAATCACCACCAGAGAGCAGAATCAAATTGAGGGTGCATTCACACATTCAGTTTTTGATGTACTAGAGTGGAGTTAAAATAAGAGGAGGAGCAGCTCAATTATATGTTCTCACCTATTATAACCCACACCCGCTTTTGGCTTCAAAAACTGCATCTGAAAAACTGAATGTGTTAATGCACCCTAAGGGAAATATGGAAAGACCTCAAATCTTTCAGATACACCGCAGGAGATATAGATTCTTATTCTCTAAAGCAGTGATGGCGAACCTTTTAGCGGCCGAGTGCCCAGACTGCAACCCAAAACCCCCCTTATTTATTGCGAGGTGCCAACCAAAATCATATTGGCCTCCTGAGGACACCAACACAGTAGAAAGATGGAAAATTTTCATAATTTTAGCTTCTTTCCAGCAATTACACAGAGAATCGTGGGGCCAGCAGGAGGTCCTCCAAAAATTATTCAGCCCTGTCTACTCATTCCCCCTCTTTCTGAGTCTTGTCTGGCGTGCTCGGGGAACGGCCCATGTGCCAACAGAAAGAGCTCAGAGTGCCGCCTCTGGCACCCGTGCCAAAGGTTCACCACCACTGCCCTAGGGGGAAGCAAATGACAAAATGCATTATTCTATTATCATCTGCTCTGTTCATTTGTGAAATTAAACCCTTATGAAGCTAAATTATATTCTTTAACAATCGTAATGGTAATTAAAAAATGTCTCGGCCTCCAGCAGTAATTCATTGCAGAGTCCACACCTACATAAAACATCTTTCCCCCACATAGGACATAGCTACAAGAGATTGGAAGCCTTATCCAGAGGCTAATATGGAATAAAATAAAATGTCAAACAGCACTTCTCACAACTACAGTGACAGGGAAATCACATATAAATAAACGGCCGCTGTCTGAAATGAAAGGGTTTTTCAAGGCCTAAAGGGGCACAAAATCTGCAATCTGTCTTCCTTCCCTTTGGCATACAGTTAATTTTAGTGTGTTCTCAGCAATTACCAGGAGCAAACTCTGGGTTCCTGAAAAATGTCTACTTCCCATTCTCATTCCTGTATGTGAAAAGCTTTTATCACGTGGCTGACTTGTGTGTATGTATGTGTGTGTGTGTCTATGTATACTTCTGTGACCCTCAAGGTTGTCTTTATTGTATGTCAACTAAAGAATATTTTGCAAGACAGAAACCACTTTAAACATTCTTTGTATATTAATGTTTTTATTTCTTACTTTACCTGACCCGATGGATCTTCTATTTGAGGCATCTTTGTTTAGAGCATTGCAGACATTTCCTGACCGTTTAGGGGGTTTCATTGGTGGCTGCTTTTTAATACACTTATAGCAATATTGTTTTATGAGTAACACGGCTGTATACGCTGGCATACTACCTGTTCTTTAGAGTTGCCCTTACCAAACCACTGTGCCATTCTTTTGTGGAAGAATTATGCTGCCTTCATTTTTTTTTTTTTTTTTTTTGTTGTATACATCACACGTTTACTTGTGGTTTAAGCTTGAAAATTACTTCTGTTATTGTTCCCATTGTCCATCTTCTCATACCATTTTGAATTGTTACTTAAATGTAAATTTTTGTATTTAAAAGCAATTTAAACCTAAAGACTGTATTTTTTGCAAGATGGCTTATATTTATGTATGTTTGTTTTTTTGTTTTAATTTGCACTGATTTCAGTCTTGTATTAAGTGTATATGATATCAGAGATCTATATTAAATTTATGTGATAAATAATATTTGACTGTTATTTCTTTTTCTTCAAAACCGTATTTATGGATAGTGCTTTGTCTTAAAGAGGACCCGTCACCCTTACTAAAGTAAGCAGCTCCAAGTGCTAAAACAAACTCAGCAGTGCTACAATGTTGGAGTTATCGGAGACCACTTTCAAAGCGGTGCGGCGTATTCATGAGGGGGCGAGATTAGGGCCGGTGACTACCGCATGACACATGGCAGTCTTTGCTGGCCTATGGAGCGAGCAGGGCGGTCCGGGGAATATATTATTCTGTTATATTGTATATATTTAAGTGCATTTACCAGTTCTAATATGGAACCAATTCATACAAAATGGCAAATAATCAAGTAACTATAGAGTAAAAAGCACAGTTTTCAGGGATGTAAAAGGGAACCTGTCACTAGGAATGTCAATTTAGTTGGTGACTAGAGATGAGCAAAACCAACATATGCACATTCGACTGCGGGACCAGAACATATGGCCGGACTGACAAACAAACAATACCATTGTTGACATTCTGAATCAAGAATCAAGTATTCAAGAATAAAAGTATATTAGGATGAATTGAGACCTGGCAGTTTGATCTGCATCCCCTCTTTCCCCATGACTCTGTGGATGGTGCTGGCAGGAAGCCAGGTCAAGTCTAATACATTTTTATAAAGTACTGAAACACATTGGAGAGGCTATTGGAACCTGTCACCAGCTAAAAATTACATTCCTGGTGACAGGTCCCCTTTTGACTTAAAGGGGTATTCTCGTCTGGGCATTCACATTCAGTCTCACTAATCTTCCATATATAAACATTTCTTCAATTGGGTGTTATTAAAAAGATGTTCCTGTGTGAAGATAATTTCCTATAAACATGTTGTCCCTTAGAAACGAGATAGCTTCCTCGGTTACGACCACGTCACATTTTGGCAGCGGTGGCCAGACATGCTCTATAGAGCCCTGCCTGACCACCTGGCTTCAGCAATCATTACCACAGGATGGCTGTAGGATATGCACAGGATGGCTGTAGGATATGAAGTTTTTGTATATTTCATATACAAAAACTTCTTGTTTCTTTGTGCAATCCCTCCAGCAGAGGTGGTCGTATCCAGGGAGGCAGTCTTGTTTCTAAGGGACCATATAACTATATTTATGAGAAATTATCTTCACACAGGAACATTTTTTTTTAATAACATCTAATTGAAGAAATGTTTGTATATGGCAGATTTATCAAACTGAATGTGAATGCCCAGACGAGAATACCCCTTTAATTTTATATTCCAGAACTCCCACATAACAGCCTATTCTATGGAAATCTGAATACATTGCTATCAATATATCATATACAGTTGTACTCAAAAGTTTACATAGGCCTCCAAAATTTTATATTCCATAACTTTATTGGCTCAATTACAAACATAAGTAACATCTCATGGACTTTACATATCTTTATATTGATACCATTCTATGCACATTCCACAAAAATACTTCTGTATAAGCCACTCCAAGATTAATTCAACATTATTTGTATTATATCACATTAATCCAACCTTACCCTCCCCTATCCCCCCCCCCCTAAGTACCGATGGAGAAAAAGAGAAAAAAAAACACACACCCTACTTATCTTGGAAGAGAGGCCTAATTTGATCTCCACTTACCCCAGATATAGTTCCACTTCTCCCCTACTCTCCTACACTGTTTGTAGAACCATACCTTCTCATATTGCTTAATCCTATCCGTCAGATTCAACCAATATTCCTTAGTTGGGGGTTCTGCAGTACCCCATTTCCTGGCTACACACACCCGACCCAGGTGAAACACCCTTTGGACCAGCTGTTGTCCTTCCTGATCCAATTCAACCCCTTCCAGATCCCCCAAAACAACATTCTTGAGTGTGAATGCAACATCTATCCCCAGGACTGCTATCACATGAGTACAGATTTCCTCCCAGAGGATTTGGATAATCGGGCAATGCCATATAACATGTAAGAAATTTGCCTCAGTACTGGAACATCTTAGGCACTTACTGTCAGCTCTAAGTTTCATTTTCGATAGATCTAAAGGCGCATAATAGAGCATATGAATAATGCTAAACTGTATGAGTCTATGATTCCATCCTATTGAGCAGCTCTTCAAATTCCTGTACACTCGCTCCCACCTAACCGGTGCATTCCCCTCCATCGCCCTTTCCCATTTTATACAAGAGTGATGTTTACGGTTAAAAGACACCCCCTTTATTATTTGTTTATAAACCTTAGAAATTATATTCCTATTGATTCCTTTATTTCTAACTACCATATCTAGACACTCATGTGCCACCACCCTCAAACCTATTCCCCTTTTTTTTTATAAGTAACAAGTGCGTGCACAACTTGACCATATCTCAGAAAATCCCCTTTCTTTAAGTGATAAACTTCTTCAAAGTGTGTAAAAGGTCTGATCTCCCCCTCAGACAAAAATTGTGATATATATTTAACCCCCAACCTTTTCCAAAACCCAGAATCCGGGATACTTAATAACTCTTTAATCTGATAATTTCCCCATAACGGTGTTTTTTCCAAAAAACCGTGAATATTCAACATTTTCTTTATCTCTATCCAACATTTAAATAATAAATTAGGTAGTTCCTTCTTCTTAAATTCTTCTGTGCTCAAAATACCACTCTCTAACATCTCCACTACTGAGTCCTTTGAAAATCGTGTATTCCTTAACATCCCCAAAATTGCCGGATTCCCTTCCCATTTTACCAGTCTACTGATTTGTGATGCAATGAAATAACCCTTGAAAAATGGGACTCCCAGCCTCCCTTCCTCCACAGGCCGATATAGATGACAAATCTTTATGCGCACTTTTTTCCGACCCCATATAAGGTCATTCAGCATTGCCTCAATGACCCTGAACATCGACTCCTCTATCCAGACTGGGATAGCTGAAAGAACAAATAAGATTTGTGGGAGGAGAATCATTTTTATAAGGCCGATTTTGTCTGCTCTTGATAGCGGTAACCTATCCCAGCAATGCATTCTTTCTCTTATAGCCTTCAGTAGTGGCACCAAATTAATTTCCACAAACCTATCCAGCTCTTTGGCCACTTGTATACCTAGATATCTGAAACTATCTTTGCAGATGGAGATCCCATAATCTGCTAATCCCCTTTCAACCTTCGAATCCAATGGGAGCAATTGTGACTTTGTCCAGTTTATTTGGAGTCCTGACCATTCCCCGTATTCTTCTATCACCTCTATCACTCTGGGTACTGCTGATACGCTGTCTTGTAGGTATAGGATCAGATCATCTGCATATAAGCACAGCTTATCCTCTTTACCTCCACATCCCCCTCCCATTATACGCTGATCCTCCCTAAGAAGAATTGCCAGGCCTCCAAAATTTTGACTTTCATGGCCTCTTTTTGATAGAATATGAATGATAACACCCAAATGGTTAGTGGTTGGGTGAAGCCATTTATTGTCAAACCTACTGTGTTTTCTCTTTTAAAATCACAATGACAACCAATAACATTCGATTCACCTTATCAAGTTCACATACCCCATGCCATGTATTACCCCCTCTAACCTCAATGACAGCTTGAAGTGTTTTGTGGTATTTGTGATTGAGGCTCTTTATTTCCTCAGATAGTAAAGCTGCCCTATATTCCTGGCAAAAATCTTCCAGTTTCTGTAAATTCTTGGGCTGCCTTTCTTGAACTGCAAGCTTGAGATCTCCCCAGAGTGTCCCAATGAAATTGAGGTCCGGAAACTGAGATGGCCACTCCAGAATCTGCTGTAGCCAATGACGGGGCGACTCGGTCTTGTGTATAAGAACATTGACATTTTGGTCTCATCACTCCAAGCTACCTTGTTCCAGAAGTTTAGTGTCTTGTTTCTGTGCTGTTTGGTGTATTGTAGGCAAGATACTTTGTGGCCTTTGCACAGTAATGGCTGGATGAAGTTACCAGATGGTCATTGGCTGGATCAGTCTGTGCATAAAAGCTGATGTTGCTGAACCTTAAGTAGTCGTTCAAACCCATTTGTGTCAACTTCTGTGCATATTATCAGACCCAAATCACCAGGGTATGTGAACTTTTTATCAGGGTCATTTGGATGTTTTTGGTTGTCATTCTGATTCAACCCCTTAACCTTTGTAATTGTTTTCTCGCCACACATTGTACTTTTAAGAAATTGAAAAATTTTTATATATTTTGTATTCTATTTTGTATTTAGTTATGAAAAAAATTGAACTCTGGCAAAAATTTCTAAATATTATTAATTTTCAAAGTTCAAATATTTCTGCTTTTCCGGCAGCTAGTCATAGCACCCAAGTAACTTTATAACTAACATTTTCCAAATGTCTACTTTATATTGACACAGGGTTTTTATGCATCCTCTCTTTTTTCTAGGTTGTTAGGAGGTTTAGAATTTTGGGTGAAATTTTTCAGATTTTTATGAAAATTGGCAAAACCCTTATTGAGAGGAACCTGCTCAGCTTTAAGTGAATTTCAGAGACCTAAATAGCAGTAAAACCCCACAAATTATGCCATTTTAGAAACTGCACCCTTCAATGTGTGAAAAAACAACTTTAAGAAGTGTGTTAGCCCTTTAGATGCTTCACAGGGGTTAAAACAAAATAGAGTTGTATTTACAAGCTGTAATTTTTGTTTGATAAAGTTTGATAACCAATTTCTCGTGAGTATGCCCCATATGTGTTGGTAAACTGCTGTATGGGCACACGGCCGGGCATAGAACGGAAGTAGGTGCCATTCAGACCAGATTTGCCCATAGCGGTCCCTCTAATTTGTCAAAAGAAGGACCCATCATAGAAAATAGTTGTGTGTATGCGCAAATTATAAATATTTTAAAACAAAGCTATTATGGGCCTAATATTGTGTACCCCTAGTGAAAATAAAATGTGAAATAGTCTCATGTGTATATAAGGCTTTAACATCAAATGATGCCAGCAGAGCATTGTAAGCTAGTTCAATATCCTGGATGGATATGCTATCACATCTTGGATGGGGCTAAACCATGGCATTTTGGGTGACATTGTCCAAGACTACAGGTCTCCCAGGTATTAGAAGCCTGCTTTATGTAGATTAGGTACTGCTTGAACTGTTACATTTGTCATCAGGAGGTTAAAGAGAACCCGTCATGCAAAATAACCCCCCTAAACTAAATATATTTTCATAAACTGCCATTAGAAAGCATTGCCTCTATCCCTTCATTGTCCCTCTACATGCCTGTAAACCTAAGAAATGAGGTCCTAAAGCTGTATGCAAATGACCTGTGAAATGTCCAATGAGTCATTAGCATATTCAAGCTGTCCAGCTTATTAATGAGTGGGAGGCACCACCACACCCCCAGTGCTTGACTGACAGCTGCTCCATGTAATGGCTGCTCCATGTGCTTGCTGGTGGCCACGCCTCCTGCAGCCTGTGTGTGTATAGGAGAGATACAACAGCTCCAGGCAGCCATGTAAGAACATGTCAGGTACTTGTGTAGCTGATGTCTGTGTCTCTGTGTATTAGGAGAATGCAGCATGTCAGCAGGTACACTAGCAATGCTTTACTATACATTACACACAGACATGAGCAGGGGGAGGAGAGGGGAGGGGTAACAGGGGTGACATCACTGCCTCTGACCATGTGACCAGCCTCATTTACATAATAAAGAAAGGATGATTTTAGAATGATTAATGTATGAAATGACTAGATAAAGGCTGTGATGGAATCCTTGTGAACTGCTCCAACAGGTAGTGGTGACAGGAATAGTGACAGAGACCTGATGACAGGTGTCCTTTAAAGATGACTATTGTAGGGGTACAGCTCACTGGTGAGAGCAAAGACAGTTCAGAGGCAAATAGGCAGATTTGTATTTCCACACTGGTTTGTCTGCAAGTCTTTATTAGAAGATTAATTACAGGCTGAATATATACAGGCTCATCACGTGAAACAAAATACAAATAAAAGACATGCTCGTCTGGGCGCTAGCTATTACAGTAGCATTTTCTTTCTAGCTACTAAACACAGGAGATAAACATAAAGGCAGTCTGTACCTTGATGCTTGCTTTACTGAGCACAAGATCCAGCTCTGGTCAGAGACCCTCCCATGGTGCAGCTAGGGTTTATAAACGAGCAGCACTAAGGCTGCCCCAGAATCTGGATTTATCATCAACGGCAAACCCTTTACCAAGCATTGGTGAGAAATCTAGCTGGAACATAGATTGCATTGATGATTTTTCCAGCCACTGCCTTACACCTTGTATTTGTCTTGTGAGACAGTGTTCTTGTTTTAGCTTCCTCTTTTATTAGCTGATGTTCTTGTGTTTGGTTGCATCTTTTGTAATTGTCATATAAAGGTTAAGCCTAAAACATTTTCAAAGGCCTCTTCTTCCCTACTCACCACAGTTCATCATTAGGACTATTCATAGACTGGACCTTATGGAGGGTATAAATATCTTTCATCCAAGTGAAGTCATTAAATACAGGAGTAGGGATAAAAAAAATTCACTTTTTCAAGAGTGAGATTTGGCTATTAGTTAATGTTATAGAGCAGAGATCATAGACCACCACTACTACTTCTTGGTATTGTATGTACATTTGTCCCACTCATGTAACTTCATACCCTGTGCTCCTCAAAAAGATGGGGACAATCATTGTAATCAATGCACACAATCATTACTTCATAGAAACAACATTTTTGTGAAAGCGGTCAAAATGAAGTGACCCCGTTTACACTTATCCAAGTCTTTTCAGGATATTCAGTATTATATGATTCACATGATCCAGTGTCAGGACGCAGCAGCCTTTGCAGTCTATATAAAAACAGGTCATTCCTGGACAAGTGCATCTTCAGGTCTTTCCTCTTCTGTTCCAGCCTCTGCTTTTAACCTTTTGTAATCCGTATGAAAAAAGATGATAAATATGCAGGCTCCAATGCTGCAAATCCCCGCCATGACTAAAGTGGCCACTGGTTTTAAGAAAAAGAAAAGTGCCATCAGTAAGCAAGCAAAAGTTTGATGGAAATAACAATACCATACCTGAGTGAAGTTGCCCCCCCCCACCTTGTTCAAATCAAGCAAAATTGGTGTCACACATTGCCCAAATGAAACAAAACTGGGACCGAACAATTCTGCTACGTTTGTGCTGCTCAAATTTTTGTTTGTGCTGCTTTTGTTTTGAATATATGAACAAAAAAATTAAAGTTCAAAAGTTCAAGCAGCCCCCCCACATTAACCGAATCAAACAAAACTGGTGTCAAACGTTAGTGCTACGTTTGTGCAGCAAAAATTTTCATTTGTGCCGCTATCATTTTTAATATATTCATACTTTTTTGCAAAGGTCATTAGAGTTCATTTCTTCCAAAGTACAATGTGTTTGCTAGCTCCCCCTGGTGATCAAATCAGGGAAGTGTCACTAGGTTTGTTTTTTACCAGTTCATCCTAAACACCTTGAACACCTGAAGATACCGTAAAAATTATAGCGGCACAAACGAAAATTTTTGCTGCACAAACATAGCACTAACATTTGACACCAGTTTTGTTTGATTCGGTTAATGTGGGGGGGCTGCTTGAACTTTTGAACTTTAATTTTTTGTTCATATATTCAAAACAAAACCAGCACAAACGTAGCAGATTTGTTCGGCACCAGTTTTGTTTGATTTGGGCAATGTGGGGGGGGCTGGTTAACCTCTGATGACCTCTGGAAACATTCATTAAAATCTCAAAAACGATAGCGGCACAAACAAAAATGTCTGCTTCACAAACCAGCACAAACGTAGCACAAACGTTTGACAGCAATTTTGTTTGATTTGAACAAGGTGGGGGGCCAACTTCACTCAGGTCAATACCATAGCTGAGGGGATGTTCCCTTTATGACATAATTCTAAAATTGGAGAAATGAAATACATCGTTATTATATCTCAGAGCTTTCAAAACATTAGTACAGTGGGACATGTTCACTGACAGAATTCTGGTAAAATTTACAACTAAAAGAAAATATTCCTGGCTTGTCAAGAAGACGGGGAATAGGGTAACTTAGGTGGCTTATTTGAAAAGGGGCTAATTTAACTTTTAACAAAATTCTATAACTGAATAACGCAGATGATAAAAGTAAACTTTGAAATACACTTAAAGAAACACTACCTCCATCCAGGTTGGCAGAGGGGAGGGGGCTCGACTCTACAGTACTGATAACCAGGGGCAGACATCCAGGAGGAAGAGAAGGATGAGAGGTAGCGTATACGAGGAAGGCAACTGAGTTAAAGGGGTATTCCAGGAATATGAATGTCTGATACCAAAACCCATGATGCTATTAATAAATGAATAGAACAAAACTTAATGTTATTAATCACAAAATGGAGCTTAAATAGTTTGATTTTGTGATTCACAAAGTGTTATGGACTCTCTAAAGTAGGCAGAGTGATCACCAAGATGGCCGCCACTGGAATCCTTAGTTCTCAGTAAGTCCTCCCTTTTATGCTCTGCGCCCAGTGATGATGTAATAGACTGTGCTGCTCTGTTTACATAGTAATTATTCGGCAGAATTATCAAGCTTGTCTGAAAGTCAAAATATTTCTAGTTGCCCATGGCACTGGTAAAATGAAAGCTGAACTGTAATTGGTTGCTATGGGCAACTAAAAATATTCTGACTTTCAGACAGCTTGATAAATCTGCCCCTATGTGCGTAACTGCAAATACCTCACTGAGATGATGTCTCACCACAACCCTGGATTCACTGCAACCAACTACAAACGAACAAAGTGGCAATCACTTGACCTGCCCAGGCAGATGCAGGACATGTGATGTGGACATGTGACCAGCAGCCATCTTCTGTTCGGTGTCTGTTCTGCGCAGAGGAAATCAACGGACTGATTAAAGGGCCAGTAGCCATTTAATTCTTCATTACAGTCTATGTCCACAGCATTTTTCTGCTAAATGGAGCAAATTTTAAAATAACAATTAATTACATATTAGCTTATATTTTAAGTACCCATTTGTATATCAACTATGTTGATTCCTGGAATACCCTTTAACTCTTTCAGTGGCCTTAGCCTAGTGGACCACAATTAAGTGTTTCTTCATGCATAGCCCACTGGGAATCCTCCTGGATGCAGTTTGCCAGTCTGGGCACTTGTTGCACAGTGTCTGACACTGGCCTCTTTTCCCACAGCGGGCGCCCCTGCCTGCAGCAAAAAAATCCAGAAATATTTTGGCACCTTTTTGTGTACACGGACTAAGCCAACTAATAGGTAGAATAGACTAAACCATCTAAAGATATACTTTGTGCCTATTACACACTTTAGGTTGCACTATAACCTGCACAAGTTGCTGGTTGATAAGCAGCGAGGCTTTGAACACCCCACTACATGCCCCTCCATGCAAACCCTAGTTATGCAGAAATACAACTTTACCAAGGCTTGTGTGCCAGCACAAGCCATGCTAAATGACCTCCAAAATATATTTTATTTAAGTTGACAAAGCAAACAGGAAAATACTTACTTGACCAGTCGTATATTTCAGTCTGATTCATGCCACATGAGGATAGTGGAGATACTGCATAAGGTTTGGTAAGTGACTGGAATACCACCATAAATATTAATCCCTGGACTTGACTAGAGAATAAAAACACATGTACTTATTAAAACAAAGCTCTTGATTTTTATTATATGTCAATACCCTCATCTCTTTTCAACACCGGCACAGCAACCGAAAGCCACTCAAACTGAAACCAGCCCCCACACCCCCTTTCCACACTCCCTGCTTCTTCCTAACCTTCCCTCCTTCAGCCTTACCATCTTAACTACTGCATATGTTAAAAGGTGAGCAAATGTTTGTCTTGCTGACAAGCTGTTGATGCGCAGTTAACAGGGTCCTGTCTGCACAGCAGTAATCAGCTATGACTCCCGGCTTCTACATGCATTTGGGATGTTAGTCCAGAAGGTTGTAGTTTTAGGAGGAAATGGGGTGGCAGGAGTGAGTACACCCATAGCCTCATTTACATATGCTTTAAACTGCTATTTTTTTCCAAATTGTTACTTTAGTATGTGAATAAAGGTAAGTTTGAGTTCAATGTGCTGGGTGTCTGTAGCCTATATACAGTGTGAGGCCTATTTCATATGGGCATATGCTGAAGAATACCACTGCGTGTTGGAGGGATGAGCACTGCTCACCCCTCTTCAAAGCGAGTAGATGTAGATACACAGATTCAGCAAGTGTGAACTATTCCACTTACCCTGATATAAAAGCCAAGCCTGTTGAGCTGCCTTCACCAACTGGGTATGAACATTCCACAGCTAGTTCCATAGCAATTGGATAAATTGCAAATCCAAAAAATCCAATTAAAGAACAGATAACCACCAACAGAGGAGCAATGTTCTTTAAATTAGATGCCTAAATGTCAATGAAATAAATAGGTAAGATTTTTATACAATTATGAATCTAAGACACTAATGGAAATATATTTCATATATTTTATGTCAATTACGCCCACCCTCTCCATATAAGGTGGGCATATTGCAGTTACACCCGCAGCATTAAAAAGCCAGTGGCCATAGTGGCTTAGATCATCACTCCCCGTGACGTCATTGGGGAGCTGCGGTCTGTTACCATGACAGCCTCGGGTCATACAAAGACTATTTACACATTGTAATATACGATGTGCAAAATCCCCATATACTGCTATACTGATTATGGTAGGACCAATTAAACTCTAGCAGATCGGATCGGAGATGTTAACTCGTTCGATCACGCAGTCAATGCTTTGTGACCGTGGGATCAATCTACCTGCAGAGGGAGGGGGCTCCCTCCCTCTCTTCCTGGTGACATCTTCTTAGCCGGGTAGCTGGGGACCTAACAAAGGTCCACGGGTCTGCCATCGGCACCTGCCTGCTCCTGGGCCGAGTGGATGCAGAGGCTGACATTTCTAATGCACTGCAATACATGGTTATTGCAGTGCATAAGTATGAACTAGTGATCACATGATCACTAGTTCATATGATAGTAATGTGAAAATAATAAAACACAAAAATAAAAGAATTTATGAAAATGAAATATACATATAAAAGTAAAAAAAACCCACAACAACATGTCAGATATCACCGCGTCCCAAAATATCCAATCAATTAAGATATAAAAACGGTTATTCACAGCGGTGAACCCGATAACGGAAATGCACTCAAATGTCCGCTCAACACTTTTTTGCCGCTTTGCAAAACATAAAAAAAACATAATAAAAAGTGATCTAAAGGACACACAGTCCCCAAAATGGTAGCAATGAAAATGTCAGCTCGTCCCGGAAAAAATTACACCTTAGCCAAATCTGTACTCCTAAGTATGAAAAAGCTATAGGAGTAAAGGTAAAAAAATTTTGGGGAGTACATAAGTTTTAAATGTACACCTAATAAAACATATAAATTTGGTATTGGATATCAGTGGCACAGGGTTAATATACCACATGATAAAAAGTTTACAAATTCTCTGGGATAAAGGTTTGTGGTATCTGAGGCCACGTTCACACATGGCATTTTGGTTACATTTGGAAAAGCAATCCAAAGGCTCCACTCAAGATAACATATTTTGGTAACATTGTGTTTCCAACACGTTAACTAAACACGAAGGAAATGCAATCTCACCCTCAACGTGTGAGAGGTGGAGCCTTTGGAAATTGTGTTACAAAACGCAACCAAAATGCTACGTGTGAACATTGCCTCAGGGGGCTCTACAAACATGTCATGGCACCTGAAAACTATCCTGCCTACAAAAGCTCAATGGTGCTCCTTCCCTTCCGCGCCCGGCCATGTGCCCTGACAGTGGATTACATCCACATCTGGGGGGTTCTTTTACTCGGAAAAAAACTGCACAATATATTCCTAAATGAGTTTTTTTTTACTTTTATTCAGTTAATGTGGGTAAATTTTGCAGCTAAATGACTGTATTAATGATAAATATTAGTGAATTCCAAATCAAACCTTCATTTTGTTTGAATTTCTTTAAAATACATAAAGGGTTAACAAGCCTCCTGCCTGGAATAGTTTGAGGGGTGAAGTTAATAGAACAGGGTGATATGTGGGGGCTTCTATTAACAGAACTTCCAAAACCTCTATAGAAATGAAATGGTCCCTAAAATAATTAGTTCTAAAATTTTCCTGAAAATTTGAGAAAATGTTGTTCGATTTGTGATCTTTCTAGCGTCATAATAAAACAAAAGGATACTTCCAAAATGTCACCAACACAAAGCTAAGATATGGTAAATGCTACTTAGTAACTAATTTGGGTAGTATGACTATCAGTTTGAAAAACAAAACATTTTGAAGTTTGAAAATAGCTAATATATGAACCAAAATGTCCCACTATTTTGAAGTAGAAAATGTAACGGAAAAACATACTCAAAGTCACTTGGGTAAGTTAAAGCATTCTAAAGTTATAACTGGATAAAGTGACACATGCTGGTTTTGAAAAATAGGCCTTGGTCATCAAGGTGCAAATGAGCTTGGTCACTAAGGGGTTAATAAACATATCAATAAAGATCATAAACATGCTAGGTATCGCTGAGCCCAAAATATTTATTAAAATATAATAACTGTTACTCCCGACGGAAAATAGCGCTCAAAGTTGAAAATGGCACTTTTTTGCCATTTTGCTAAATAGAAAAAAAGTGATCAAAAGGCCATACAGTCCTCAAAATGGTAGCAATGAAAATGTCATCAAAACTAAAATTTGACACCACCCACAGCTCCGTACACCGAAGTATGAAAAAGTTATTAGTGTCATAAGATGGTAAATTGTAGATTGTTTTTTTTGTTCAGATGATTTTTTTTTTTTTTTTATACATCATATGTATGAAAACATTATAAAACCTATATAAATTTAGTATACCCGTGATTGTACCGACCCGAAGAATAAAAGAGACATGTCATTTGGGGCGCTGAGTGAAAGCCGTTAAATCCAAGCGCACAAGAATATGGCCCAAATGCTTTTTTTCACCAATTTCATTGCATTTGGAATTTTTTTCCAGCTTCCCAGGACATGGCTTGGAATACTAAATACCATCACTATAAAGGGCAATTTAATACGCAGAAAACAAGCTCTCACACAGTTCTATGCATGGAAAAATAAAAAAGTTTTTGATGGTGGTGAGTGAAAAATGAAAACGCAAAAACAAAAAAGAGACGCAGCATTAAGGGGTTAAGTGGCATGTTTACGTGCAGGGTAGGTATTGTAACTAAATTTGCAACTAAACTTTTGCCAAATATTTGCCTCCCCCCATTTCACTTTCCTTAAAATTTAGTGTGTCTGGGGTGGGGCTTACCAAGAGCGGAGGGGCCTCCCACAGGCAAAAGTACCAAACAAATAAACAAAGGTTAATATATATATAATAACTGTAAATCTGTAGAATAGTCTGCTTTTGGAGAATAAAAGTTATAACGTTTTATTTCACATTACCTGGCCTATGTGCCCGTGTCTCAGTCTCCTCATGCATTCTTCATCTACTCCACACCATCCCACTCCCTCCCCTGCCTGTTTAATGCACATGACAGGAAGTGGGGAAGGGAGCTGGATGAGTGTGGAGGAGAGGAAGAATGCATGAGGAGACTAGGACACTGCAGCTGCAATCACCCCTCCATCCAGGGACTTACCACACACTGCTGGCAGGGAGCCAGGTAATGTGAAATAAAGTACTCTAAGCTGCCGTACACTTCATATACATATGGAGTTGTATGTGGTTGAAGAAAAGCTATTTTCCAGTTAGAAATAGACAATTTTTTAAGATAACAAATTACATAAATATTGGCAAAACTTAAGATCCATTGTGAGTCTCGGAAGATCCATAGGTGTTTTTTTTTGTCTCTTTTTGCAAAAGAAGCACTAGAGTTTTACAAATGTAATATGCCTTCTACATTATCCCTCAGTAGATGCCTGGTCAAGGTGGGAAGGTAGTCATCTGACATATATTATGTGGATGATGTGCTCTTCTCTAGTTGACTACTGTAATCGACCTTTACTTTTGAATAGGTTTTTATAAGTGGTGACCATAAGACAACTGGTTTCTGATGATTGCAAAATGGCTGTGAAATTACAGCAAATGTAAATTCCACAGCCATTCAGCTATAGCTTAACTGTGAATGTGTTGGAGACAGCCGCCGCAAAGGAAGTGTTGCTTCAGATTTCAAGCCCTTTTTATCTCAATACATTACTGTTTACTCACCACAGCAAAGGCAATGACAGTTAAAGATGTCAACGCAAAACATATTTTCACAACTTCTGTGAACTTCTTTGTCCGGTCAACATACAATCCGCATAATAAGGCACCAATAGCCCCAAACACAATGAAAAGTGCTCCACACAAACCTGCAATGAACTAGAAAAACACTGAATTAACCCTTTGTATATTACTTAAAAAAGAAAAAAGATTTATGCATAGCAAAAAAAATGAGTGATATGTAACACACTGAAAACAAACTGTGGGATACCAATATTCTGGAGCCAATGTATTTAGTATTGGAGAGATTTGAACGCAATAGCCGTTGTTGTAATTCACAAGTTCTCATTGTTGCTTTTCTGTTTTTAAACAGAAATCACAAAATATGGTCACTTATTCCACATAACTGCTGGCATATTCTGCCACATAATTAAACAACCAGAAAACCCCACTGACCTTTTGGTTTTTTTTTTGCCTATGTGCTGTATTAGGGATGAATTCCAAACCCATTGGCCCTGGCTGTATCTCATCTCTATAACCTGCTCATGAGGATATTATCATGAAGAAAGAACTACATGCCAACACAACATGCCACAATAATCAAATAATTAGTCTTTTCCCTTCACCTCCACAACGGCACTGACAGGAGGGATTCTCCTCCCCCAGGGACAGGAAACGGCACAGAATCTGTAAAAGGAAGTGCCTCCTCTCCTACTTCAGTTGTTTCCTGTTCCTGGACACGGATGGAATCCTCTCTTATCAAGTGCCAGGTATTGTTCAGCCTACCTGTTAGGAGCCTGGTTGGAGTGTCAGGGAGCTTCGGCTCCCTCCAGACTCCTGACTGCTAGTCCTCTGTGGTATAGGGGCATGTCTAGGCAGATTGTAGGTTTGATGCCTCCGATGGAGTTTGCTGCTAGCACGGCTTGTTGCAGCTGAGATGGGGCTGGAGCGGTACCTCTCTCCTCCTCTTTCTGAAGTCCGGTGTCTTCCACTATCAGGAAGACAGGAAGCCGTGGCGGCCGGAAGTAAGGGGCAGAGCTTAATGACGTCAGCAAGTAGGGGGATTTAAAATTTTAGGCGCCAGTGTCTCGGAGACGCTGGTATGTGCAGAGTGTTTAACTATTATTTCAGTGTACTGGATCTCAATATCCCACCTTAGGTAACCAGGAACAACATAGAGCTGATGAAACTCCAGATGCCCCTGCCCTGGTTGGTCCCTCCTCATTTTTTTACCATATTTAGCCTGCTTAAAATAGTTGAAGTGGTTCTAAAGTGGTTGTCATGGACAGACAAGTTATTTAAAGGTCTGGAAGAAAAGAGGACAAAAGTATTTCCAGTTCATGATAATATTTCAAGTATGATTAAAAAAGAATGGAAAGACCCTGAGAAAATTCCTTTAAACGCAAACACATTTGCTGAGGAAGATGCTCTGTGATGGAATAAGGTGGATGCCTCAATTGTGGGGATATCTAAAAAATCCTCGTTGTCTTTAGAGGATGAAGGTCTCTTAAAGGACCCAATGGATAAGAAAACTAAAGCCCTTTTAAATACCGCTTTGTTGAGACAACACCCGATTTCAGGTACTTCTATAGAAGACATTCTATCATCCCTACCACAGTTTAAAATGGTAAGCAACTATATTGCAGATGCATCAGCCGACATGATCAAATAAATCTGCCAGAGCGTCTGCCTTGTCTAACTCGGCTAGAAAATATACTTGGTTAAGAACTTGGTCAGGGGACACAGGGTCCAAAAACAAGCTAGTAGGTATTCCTTGTGAAGGAGACAGGCTTTTTGGATCTGAATTAGATGATATTTTGGAAAAAGTGTCAGAAAAGAAGTGGTTCCCACAGGAAAAAAAATTCTTCAACCAGAGGAAATCCTTTCATAACCAGAACCATTTTCATCCCGATCAGTCAAAAAGAGAAGGTCAGACCAATTTCCAAACCTTCTGAAGAAAGAGCAGAAACATCTTTGTCAACAGGCCACAACAATCAAAAACCAGTTCCCAATGATGCCAGGCAGATGATGGGGGCAGATTGAAGGATTTCTACCAGGCTTGGGAAAGAACAACATCCTCTGGGTTCTAAATGTCATCAAATGGGGTTATCGGATCAAGTTCCAGGCTGCTCTCCCTACGGACATTTACAGCATCGTTCATCTAGGCCGTCTAGAACAACAGGCTATGGAGATGGAAATAATTTCCCTGATTCACAAACAAGTATTAATTCAGGTACAAGAAGGTTTTGACTCATCAAAGTTTCTGGTAAAGAAACCAAACGGCTCATATCACACAATCATAAACCTGAAGAGGCCAAAAAATTTCTTCTGTACAAAAAAATTCTAAATTGAAATGGTGAAGAAAGCACCAATCTCATATCACAAAATGCTCAGATGGGGACTTTAGACTTTGAAGATGCATACTACCATGTGCTGATTCATCCTGACTCTCAAAAATTTCTCAGAGTGGCAGTATTCTTAAAGGGCAGGCTAACCCTTTTAATGTTCAATGAATATATTGTAAGATAAAATTTAACTTTTGTCATTTCAGTTTCATTTATTTTTCACCATCATGAAACGCTCATAGGGTTAACAAACTTACCAATGGTTGTTTTGAATTTTTGAGGGGTGTAGTTTCTAAAATGGAGTTACTTGATTATGATTTATTGTACATATTGTTACGGATGCGGCGATACCAAATCAGTGGGTTTTTTTTTTGTGATTTAGTGTTTTTTGTACTTTATTACTTGTGTTTAGGGAATTGTGGTGTACGGGGGACTTTCACTTTCTTTTATTATTTAATTTTGTTTAAAAAAAACCTTTATTGTTTTAACTTTTATTTACATTTAGTAACATGTGACATCTTCTGATCACTTGTTTAAGCTCAGATACAGCTTACACCAGTGATGGGCAACCTTTTGAGCTTGGTGTGTCAAAATTCACAGCACGCACAACACTACACTCCACTCACACAGCACGCACAACACTACACTACACTCCACTCACACAGCACGCACAACACTACAGTACACTCAGCACGCACAACACTACAGTACACTACTCACACAGCACACACAAGACTACACTGACACAGCACACTACACTCACCCGGCCTTGATCTTAAGTCCCGTCGCGGGGACAGCCCCTCTGTCCACATGTCTCCCCTGTGGCCGGTGCTCTCACTCCGGGTCTCTCCGGCACGCCCCTTAGTCACGTGCCCCGCTGAGCGGCCCGGCACGCGCTGCGATCGCGCTAGTGGCATTTCCCTCTTTTGCAGCGCGCGCCGGGCCACTCAGCCTGTGCGCTACAGGGAATAATTGCCATGCGTTCTTTTACGCATGGCAATTATTTTGGGGGGTAATGGCGCCTCATCACGCGTCTATGACGCGTGGTGAGGCGTTAATGCGACCTCTGCTTGTCAGGTTTTTTTTCTATAAACATTTTAAAATGTATATTAAAATTAGTGAAAAAAATTGCAATTCTTCTAGGGCTGCAACTATGGAGATTTATTCAATAGGTTGTAGGATGAACCAAGCAGTGACATATACACGCAGTCCCCGGGTTACATACAAGATAGGTTCTTCAGGTGTTCTGAAGCTAAATTTGTATGCAAGTCAGAACAGGTATACTTTATATTTGTAAGGCTACATTCACACAATGTATGCCCACTTTCACTTTCTTTTCACTTTCTTTTATTATTTAATTTTATTTTAAAAAAACCCTGTATTGTTTTAACTTTTATTTACATTTAGTAACATGTGAGCTTAAACAAGTGATCTTCTGATCACTTGTTTAAGCTCAGATACAGCTTACACAGTGCAATACACATGGGGGAGGGATGGGAGGTCCGATCTACGTCAAAGCATCTTAAGGGGTTAACACCCGTGATTGGTGGAACCTCCGGCTGCGAGGATGTTAGACAGGTGTCGGCTGCGATATGCAACTGAGACCCGTTCTGCATTTATCCAGGACGCCAAGCTCTAATGTCTGCAGGGGTTTCACCTTTTAGCTCAGAATTCAGACACCGTCTGCTTGCTGTGCTACAATCTCCATCTCTTGTGCAGTCAGGCAGAGAGGATGGGAAGGGGCTCCCAGTTCTCATCTGTTCTGTGATTACTGAATGGAGCAGAAACTGCAGTGCTACCTGTGCCTTCTCCTCCTTACATGTTAACTGCTCTGAAGTTAACATGTAACAAGCCCAGAAGACCTCCGCCTCCACTACCAGGGGTAATTGTAGGTTAGTAACTTTGTGCACAATATAAGGGTGTCGGATGTATTGTATGTGTCTGCAGTATTAGTGTATGATATGAAAAGACATGAGGACATATGAAAAAACAAAAAAATATTATTTAAAAATAAAACATTAATATTTCCCAATAAAATGAAAAAAAAGTCCCCCACTACACAATGAAAATCATTTTCATAGGCGATCCGTTTGTCCAAGATATACATATCATATCAAAATGAGAAACTTTAACCCCTAAAAAAATTGAAAATGAAAAGGTACATTGATATTTTTTTATAATTTTTAGCTATCCCTGTCACAAAAAAATGTGGAATGCAGATTTTTTATGTGGTTCTTCCACCTGCATTTTTTTTTACCTGTTTTGTTTAACCTAGTGCAGCTTTTCACTATCCCAAAGACTTCAATGGCCAAAAAAACAGCGAGGACACAAAAAGGAAAGTAACTAGATCCTCATGTTATTTTCCGCACTGAGCAGCAATTTCCACGTCAAAAAAACATGAATCATCTTCATTAATTTTTCCAAATCACATGCATTTCAATGCTGCTGTATTACGCTGCAGAATTTCTGCACCAAAATATGTGTAAAATTGGCCAAGCTCCTCTCGCACAGTCTTTAAATTGCTTTTCAAAATGCAAGTCAAAGGCTGTGTGTGAATGCAGTCCATGACAGTCCAAGGAGATATAAAAATTGGTGGACACAGCAGCAGAAGGTGTATTATGAGTTTCTGCAGCAACTGAGGTATGAATTACAAAGTTCTGCAGGTGTTGAGATTTTTGTATGGTGATGTTTTGTAGTATCCGTGGCGTGTATTATGAGGTTCTGTAGCAGCTGAATTATGTGTTGGGGGGCTGCGCTTTGAAAAAAAAAAAACATCACTAGGCTCTCACAATGGGCCATAACTGGGCTAACTTAACCCTTTTATCACTAAGACTTAACTTTTATAACATTCTATTAAAATGGATAAAGTGCTCTTTCCCCAACAATGATTTAAAACTAGCAGCTGAGAATAGATTTAGGCTTATATATCAAATGTTATAATATGAGAGCAAGGTATAGCTGCTTTTTCTTTTTATCCTGATTATGTATATAACAGCGAGAAGAAGCCTAATGATACCATTTTACTTCAGTAAATTAGTTAATACTAATTATTGGCCATTAATGAAGCAGTCAAGGTCTGAATCAGAGTAGAAACTGCAGCTTACCAACTCCACAGCCCTTCAACTTTTAACTAACCCAAAAGATGGCTGTAAATTGCTTAAATTTACATATGATATCTGGTGCTTTATGCAATGCAGAAATAGACTTCTATTACTAAAAAGCCCACTATTGTTCACAATTGAAGGTGAACAATAAAATGGTCACTAATTTTAAAACAAACCATGTCTGAATCAGTATAAATGACTCCAAGAAAGTTTGCAATATATCTTATAAGAGCAAAGTGCTTCCTTGTGCACTTGAACTGACAATACTTCATGCAAGTTTGTTAAAATACAAGAGATAAGAGTAAAAAGATCAGCACTCACTTGTTCAAATAAATCGTGGAATTTTCTTTATTTTTTCAGGATAAAAGTTGTACAGTCATATCATCATGAGGATTTACAGTGCCATCTGACGCGTTTCAGACCTATTGCGGTCCTTTGTCAGATGTATCTGTGTCATAGATCTATGACTAAGGAGGTCTGAAACGTGTCAGATAGCACTTTATATCCCCATAGTGGTATGACTCTAGTGCTTTTGAAGAAATAAAGAATATTTTATTCAAACAAGTTAGTGCTGATCTTTCTACTCTTATCATTGGTGTATTCAAGGAGAGTCAAGGGTGTCTGGGGTAAAGCTGATTTTTCCCCTGTCTTTTAAGCAGTGAAAACCAAGAGACACTTAAATAATAAGAAATAAGTGTTATGCTTACATTAGAATAGCCATTGAAGCACAAAATTTGTTCAAGGAATGCAGAGAAGGCTGTGAAAATGCCAAGACCACTTCCAAAGCAAATCATTAATATAATGTAAGCTCTATTTTTCATGAGCTGCAAAAGATAAGACAAGTGATTAAAATGCAATATTTACTGTATATGTACTGTGAATGTATTTCAAAGCAGTTATGTAATATGTATTAACTTCTTTCTTATTCCTTATTCTTTCTTATTTGACAGTTTTGTGCAGCTAATTAATTCCTTCAATATGTATCACAAAAGCTAATGGTCATTAACCTACAGGAGTTCAACATTTTTTTTTGCAAATGATAGCTCACTGACAAATACTTTTCTAATATTTTGTGATTACAATTTTGAGCATCTTATAAGAAAACGTTCAGCCTTTTATCTCAGAAAGTGGAGGAAATGGCTTGCCTCCATTCTGTGCACACAGGGGATACTCCTTTTTGAAATGTATATGTGCAACTGCTGTATAGGAAACTCATCCAGAATTAGTGTCTGTCTATTTTTAACGAAACCTGTCATCAGGATAAAACAATTTCACCTAATGAATGGTTCCCATAGACATATTAATACTAATTCTCAATCTACTTTTATCATTATCAAAATCAAGTCGGTGGCAAAGGTACAGAATTGTATAGCAATAGAATGGTCAGTACACAGAGCAGGAGTCAAATACACAGAACAGCAAACAATACATAGCAGAAATAGGTCTGACTAACCAGCACCCTCTGAAGAAACTGGGCAGAATATTCTTTGGGTCGGTACAATTACGGGAATACCAAATTTGTATAGGTTTTATAATGTTTTCATAAAAATTAAAACCTCCTGTACAAAAAAGCCCTTAGAAAGCACCATACACAGAAAAAAGAAGAGGAGGAAAAAAATGGTAAAACCAAAAAGGGCATCAGTGGGAAGGAGTTAAGAGCTTGTTTTACAAGAGACATACTTTAGATAGAAAAACCGCTTGTGTCTACAGGGCTTACCTGTTTTAAACCAGTGAAGAAGGGCTCAGTGGCAGAATTGACTGCACTGATTGAAGGCGGGGTCAGTGGGGCTTTTTCATTAACCCCTGCTGTGGCTAAAATGCAGGCTATTACAGCAGGAATGCCATAGACACCATGCTGTAAAACAAAAACACATATATGTTAATTTTAGGTGTTGATAATAGATAGCCTAAAAAGATGTAAGCAAATCATTGTACTTACTAATAATGGAATGTATTTTTCTTGAGATGCAATTACTGGAGACAATAAGTTTGCTAAAAATATGCCAAATGGGTTGGCTAAAAAAAAAAAACAGGGATTAAAAAAGAAAATTAGACTTCTGCTTATAGATATATACTAGCCCTCAAAAGTTTGGGGTCACTTAGAAATTTCCTTATTTTAAAAAAAAGGACATTTTTTTTCAATGAAGCTAAAATTAAATGAATTATAAATACCCTATATACATTCTTAATGTGGCAAATGACTATTCTAGCTGCAAATGTTTGGTTTTTAATGCAATATCCACATAGGTCTATATAGGCCCATTTCCAAAAACCACTACTCCAGTGTTTTAATGGTAAATTGTGTTTGCTAACTGTGCAAGAAGGCTAATGGATGTTTAGAAAGTACTAACAAAACCATGTGATAGCACAGCTGAGAAGAGAAGCTATAAAACTGACCTTCATTTGAACTGATTGAGAATCTGGAGAATCACATTTGTTTGTTCTATGAAACTCTCAAAATGGCCAGAACTCATGTAAAACTCAACCGTATATTCTAGTTCTTAGAAATGAAGGCTATTCCATGCAACAATTTGCCAAGAAACTGAAGATTTCCTACAATGGTGTTTACTATTACCTTCAGAGGAGATCACAAACAGGCTTTAACCAGAGTAGAAAGAAATGGGAGGCACCGCTGCACAACTAAGCAACAAGACAAGTACATTACAGTCTCTAGTTCTAGAAACTGACTAGGTCTTCAACTGGCAGCTTCATTAAATAGTACCCGCAAAAATGCCAGTGTTCACCTCTACAGTGAAGAGGCAACTCCAGGATGCTGGCCTTCAGGGCAGAGTGGCAAAGAAAAAGCCATATCTGAGACTGCCTAATAAAAGGAAACAATAAATGTGGGCAAACAAACACAAACTCTGGTCAGAGGAAGAAAGAAAAAAGTGTTATGGACAAATGAGTCTGCAGATAAACATAAGAACAGTAGAACATTTGAGAGACGCAGAACAACTAAAAAGATGCTGGGAGAGTGCCTGACGCCACCTGTCAAGCACGGTGGAGGTAATGTGATTATCTGGGGCTGCTTTGGTGCTAGGAAATGGGAGATTTGTAAAGGTTAAAGGGATTATGAATAAGGAAGGCTATCACTCCATTTTGCAACACCATGCATACCCTTTGGACAGAAAAAAAGAGAGGAAAACTGATTGGCTACTGTTTTAATATTAGTGGATCATTGTTTCCCGTATAAACTGATTTTTTGCACTAATGAAGACAAATGGGAGCAAATAAAGTGTTGTCAAGGTTTGTGCGGTACTCTAGTAGAACTTCTCAGTATGCAAGCATGTGAGAGAATGAAAAAATGGAATCGCACTCGCCTTTAGGTCTTCTAAGATATACATTCTCACAAAAACTTTGTACCCGACATAACCCCATTGCAGGGAGGGAGGGTAGGAAATCATGTGCAGGACATCACAAACAGACAAAACGACGGACGTTTCACGCTGAACAGCACTTCTTCTGGTCCACTTGTGTTTTTTCATTCTCTCACATGCTTGCATACCCTTTGGACAGCCCATGATTAGAACCAATTTCCTCCTAAAACAGGACAATTACCCAAAGCACACCAAATTATGCGTGAACTATTTAGGGACAAATCAGGCAGCTGGTATTCTATAGGTAGTGGAGTGAACAGCTCAGTCACCAGATCTTAACCCCATTGAGCTGTTGTGGGAGCAGCCTGACAGTGTGGTAAGCAAAATGTGCCCATCAAGCCAATCCAACTTATGGGAGGGGCTTCTGGGAACATGGGGTTAAATAATTGCAGCAAGGGGAGAATTCTTTAACGAAAGCAAAGTTTGGAGTAAATTATTTCAAATTAAAAAAAAAAATGAAAAATTGTCAATGTCTGGACTATATTTTCTATTCATTTTGCAACTCATTTGAAATATAAAAGTATGAGTTTTCATGCAAAACAAAAAATTGTCTGGGTGACCCAAACTTTTGTACGGTACTGTAGATTTTGTTACAATCACAAGAACACAGAAAAGGATCTAGGTCAAAAAGGGATACCTTTGTATAGGATCATATATGATGGAGTTATATAAATAATACTTACACATGGATGCAATCATATTTGCTGTGGCACGTTGGTGTTCAGGAAACCACACAGCAGCAAGCTTAGCAGGAACAAAGAGCACAAGAGGCTGGGCCACAGCACAAATACTCTGGCCCACAAATAGGTAAATCAAGTTACTTCTCCCAGAATTTAGAAAATTGATCTCACTGGCAGAACGCACAATGCTGCCAGTCATATTTAACCAGGAACCGATAATTATCTGCAGGGACAAGAATGATATGTTCAAATAAGTTGTCAGAATTTCCCCAAAACATCTTACAAATTTTACCTTTTTCAAAATGACTCAAGTGTTCTAAAGGAACACTAGATATATGTTAAAATTCCCAACCCTTCCTACCTTTTATGTTCTTTATCCTTATACCTGTTTTTATTTGTATGAAATGTTTCATTGAGGTGCACAATGGCGGAGAGGTACAGTGCACTCTTTCTCGCACAGCTTCAGTTTCAAGTACCTTCCACTCAGCCATCATGGACGATGACCAGAGTAGAATCCATTGACACAACATGTACAATGATGTGGTTCATTGGATCATATCTACAGTTGTGGCTGGTGCATTTTTAAGTACACTTATATGTGCAATGGTTAATCAGGAGAATAGGACAAGTGGCTAGTGAACAGCAACCTGCCCTGTGACAGTACTAAAGGCCCGCTAGCGATGTTCTAGGGTCATAATACCATATCAAAGCTGAAGGGCACCTACAATTTTAAGGATGCAGTCTAGTTTTGGCAGCAATTACTGCATTACAAAGCTCAACATGGCAAGGGTGGTGCATGTACTGAAAAGATATTAATACGGCCTCTAGCCTACAAAAGCTGCAACTTTATTTCTAGATTGATGAATATGTATGTGGGTCTATTTATTTAGCATCTAGTCATCATAATTTATTTAAAAAATATGTTTTTAGGGGAACGAAACAACAATAATAAAGTCTTCTTTATTGATATCATAATTCACTTCTTGTATGGCAGTGTGAAGTACACAATAAAAAATTTGTCTGGAGCTACAATTATAAAATATACAGTTTCGACTTGCATACAAATTGAACTTAAGAACAGATCTATGGAACCTATTTTGTGCATAATCGGGGACTGCCTGTATACATAAATGACATGCAATCTTCACAACTGTGTTACGGCTATATACATAGTATTTGCACATGCCCCTTGCAGATAGCACATACAGTATATACACATCAAGACAGTGTGGACATGTCTCCTGAAACGTGGCACCTAGGAACACAATTCCAGTGTCCTCCAGTGTACCTCTACTTTTTTGCACCGTTAAAGTAGAGGTAAAAAAAAAAATCTGATTTTTAAATACAGATTTCAATTCCTGACTGTAACTTTCACCTAGAAACACAATGCTTAGAACTGTGATTGATTGACACTGTACATATTCTGTTTATGTCATATTTTGGCAAACGTTTATACAATTTTACGACTTCACTGGGACTTCAATTGTCGCCCATGAAATGGTAAGTTAGGGGCCGCGGGGCCGTGCAGCACCAGGACACTATAGCAGTTGGCCCACGGGCCACGAGTTTGAGACTGGACAATGGCTGGACATTAAGGCACCAATGACCCTCAGTCACAAAATGACAATTACATGAAAAGAATATCTACATAATATATTAATTTTACACTTAACAGAATAAATAAAAATCTTCTTTTCACACATGACGAGAATGTAGAATCTGACTATAAACTGCTAGTGATCTGCATGTAATACATGCTGCTTTGTTGCAGATTATGGACTGAATATACCTTGAAGGACGTCTATATCAGAATATATTTAAAGATATAGTTGAGGTCATTTCTCACCTCACTAAAATCTTCAACCTCTCTCTCTCTTCTGGTGTTGTTCCACTTCTTTCAAGCATGCGGTTAACCCATTACTAAAGAAAACTTCCCTGGAACCATTCAGTGCTACTAACTACAGACCAGTCTCTAATCTCCTTTTCATCTTCAAACTCCTGGAACATCTGGTCTATTCTTGACCAACCCGCTATCTCTCAGCTATCTCCCTCCTTGACCCCCTACAATCTGGTATCCGTACTCCACTGAAACTGCTCTTTCTAAAGTCTCCAATGATCTTCTTACTGCTAAATCCAAAGGTGACTATTCTCTCCTCAATCTCCTTGATCTCTTGGCAGTGTTTGATACTTTGGACCACCAGCTCCTCCTCAGGATGTTTCGCTCCACTGGCCTAAAGGACACTGCACTCTCTTGGTTCTCTTCCTATCTCTCTGACCACACTTTCAGGGGGATACTTATCACTGTTTCCACACCATTGATAAGTGAAAGAATTTGCTATTAAAATCACGAAGACGCCAACTCAACGCCATGTGGACCTGGGGTGGGTGTAAAGGGCCGCGGCGGCCGGTGGAGGAGGCAGGCATGGCCTGTGCCTGCTTTTTTTTTAGCAAAAGCAGCAAACAAAAGTTTGCCGGTTTTTACGAAAGACTCACCGGCAGCGCCACTCGCCTGCCAGATATATCAAGAGGCTTCAAGCCTCTTGACGTATTCAGTACGACTTGCGGGGAGTGGCCACTATCATACGCCGACACAGGGATTCTGGGGTATGATAAATCTCCCCCTCAGTGTCTCTTTTTCTGTCTCTCTCTATTCTCCTAGGGGGCTGGCTGTATACTACTAGGGGCTGGCTGGCTGTATACTACTAGGGGCTGGATGTATACTACTGGGGGCTAGCTGGCTGTATACTACTGGGGGCTTGCTGTTTACTACATGGGGCTGCGTGGCTGTATACTACTAGGGGGTGGCTATATACTACATGGGGGCAGGCTGGCTATATACTACTGGAAGCTGGCTGACTATATACTACTGGGGGCTTGATGGCTATATACTGGGATGGGGCGGTGACCAGTGCATTTCCCACCTTCGGCTTATACTCGAGTCAATAGTTTTTCCCAGTTTTTTGGTGGTAAAATTAGGGGTCTCGGTTTATACTTGGGTCGGTAATTGGTCTTATACTCACTAAGCTCTCTCATCTACAATCTATTCTTAATGCAGCAGCCAGACCAAATGCTACATGGATGCCGCCAGTCTATGCCAGTCACTGCACTGGTTGTCCGTTTCCTTCAAAATACAGGTTAAAATAATCACCATCATCCACAAAGCTCTGCATAATGTTGCACCTCCCTTCCTCTCCTCTCATCTCAGTCTATTGCGCATCCCTGCCACTGATCTTAGATTAACCTCTTAGCGCGGAGATGCTACTACTGTATGAAACGGGTGAGCCCTAGTCTAATACTAATAGCCGCAATTGGTTGCATTAACTTTTTGATTGCCGCCGGCTGCATTTAAAAGGCAGTGGTGTGTTGGCGCCGGCATCTTTGTTGAGATCGTGCCATGACCGCCTTAGGTCTTAGTAGGACCCAAGGCTGCTTGGCTTCTACAGATTCACATTGTGATGAATCCTTTCTAAAAACGCCATATATTGCATTACAGTAGTATTGCAGTATATAGTAGCAACAATCAGACCATCTTGGGTTAAAATACCGTAGTGGGTCTAAAAAAATTGTAAAATAAATAAATAACAAAAAACCTAAAAATTCAAATTGCCCACTTTCCCTAGAACTCATTTAATACTAAATAAACTGTAAAAATCACAAACATGTTAGGTATTGTCGAGTCCCAAAATGCCCGATCTATCAAAATATAAAAACTATGCTCGTCGGTAAACCCCATTAAGTATAATTCCGCTCAAGTATCCTGAACGCCACTTTTATGCCATTTCACATCACATTAAAAGTTTACCTTATATACTCGAATATAAGCCGAGTTCTTCAGCACAATTTTTGTGGTGAACAACTGTGACACGACAATTGTGCGCTGGCCGTGTGTACAGAGCTGCGTGGACCTGGAGCCGGCACCCCCAAACAAGAAGATAGCAGAGGAGTTGCCTGAATGGTAAGTACTCAGTTTATTTATGTGCTGGCCAAACTGTGGGCTGGCTGGCTATATACCATAATAAAGGAGGCTGGTTGGCTGTATAATACAGGTGGGCTGGCTATATACTACTGGGGGCTGGCTGGCTATATACTGGGGAGGCTGTGACCAATGCTTTTCCCACCCTAGGCTTCTACTCCAGTCAATAGGTTTTCACAGTTTTTGGTGGTAAAATTAGGTACGTCGGCTTGTACTGAGGTATATACGGTAATAAAATGCGATAAAAGGGTCACGCAGTCTTGAAAAAGGTAGCAATAAAAACATCGGCTTATCTCACAAAAAAATGACACCTTACACAGCTCTATATACTGAAGTATAAGAAAGTTACTGGCGTCAGAAGATGGTGAAACAATTTTTTTGTGCACATTTTCATTTTTTAAAATGTATTAACTCCTTGTCCGAGAGTTATGAAAAAAAAAACAAAAGGTGGCCGGGAGGGTGCTGCTTAAAAACATAAGGATGCACTTACCTTCCGACGGCCTCCGCGCTTCTGTCGCTCATGTGAACAAACATGGCCGCCGGAGCAATGCTGGATTCAGGTTCCTCGCCCACCCATCCCTATTCATAGCACTGTTTATGCGGGTTGTCAGGTCCAGCTGGAAGCTGAATCCATGTTTACATGACGCGCGGACCGTAGCGACGCGCAGGGTTCGGCTATCAGTCACAGCCGGCACCCTGTGTATCCCGATGCCAGTTCAGCTCAGATTTTGAGCTGGACCGGCATCAGCTCAGCGTCCGATATATCGGACACTGAGTGCCAAGAGGTTAAAACACAATAAAACCTATATAAATTTGGTATCATCGTTATTGTACCGAACCAAAGAATAAAGTAGATGTATCATTTGGAGTGCACAGAAAGTAGTAAAAACTGCCCACAAAAATGGATGAAAATGTTTCACCAATTTTACCATATTTAAAAAATTTTTACAGCTTCCCATTACACGGCATGGAATAATAAATAACGTCACTGAGAGGTAAAATGTATTACAAAGAAAATAAGCCATAACAGCTCTGTACACAGAAAATGAAAAAGTGCTAGATTTTTGAACGAGGGGAGCAAAAAATAAACCTAAGGCCCCTTTCACACGCATTTTCTGCGCGTGCTTTTGACGCGCAGAACTTGCATTGCACTCTGACCCATTGTAAGCAATGGGTCTTTTCAGACTTGCATTTTTTTTTCACGTGCACACACGCGGTTTTTTTAACACGCGTTTAAATCTCGACATGCTCTACATTTGCAAGTCACACGCGTGAAAAACACACCATACAAGTCTATGGAGATGCATCAAAAACGCATCGCACTCTGAGACACACGCAAGTGCAATGCAAGTGCAATGCGTTTTTCACGCATCAATTGCCATAGAAAAGATAGAGCTCAGTCCTGAGTCCAAAAACGCATTGAAATTGCATTGCAATTGCATTGAAAACGCGCGTGAAAAACTGAGACACTGAACAAACTCTGACTGAAAACTGATTGCACTCTGGTGCAAAATGTGCGTTTTTCACTGACCAAACCCTGATCGCACCCTGATCAGACTCTGACGTGATCTGCAACGCAAGTGTGGAAGGGGCCTAAGACTCCAGACTGTCATGGCACCGATTGGCGCTCCTCAATGACGTCACATGGAGTGACCATCGCAAACAAGATGGCGGTGTGTCTTTTAAATTGGCTAAAGTATTAAGTATTAGCAGTGGGTGTTTGCTACAATATGCAGCAAGCCCCATGTCTGTATGACGAGGGCTCACCCCATGAGCACACTTCATACAGCATTAGCAGCTCCACGCTGTACTGTTACGGCTCAGAGCGCTAAAAGATTAACCCATTTTTTACTCCAGAATTGTGGCACAGGCTGCCAAAAAGGTGATACATATCCATAGAGGGTACTGCAGCCTCGTATTATCTACCTGGGAATGGTAAAGTAATGCATGTTTCCCATTTCTATTATCTCATTGTGTAACCTTTGTTTACCTCTTAAGTAGCAACGTACTTTCACACCCATGCAATATGTATATTTTTCTCTTCATTGAAAGGAAGTCTGTGATATTGTATGTGATTCTGTTTTCACAAAATTCTGTCAAGTGTCCCATTTCTAACACATTTCTAAAGTGTTGTAAATGAAAACTTTTTCTGAATAAACACAACAAACCACTGCTCTATCTCTTCTTTGATATGTGGTCTAGCTGGACTTTCATCAATAGCATGCACATTCTTTTCAACAAATATCTATGGGTGAGCATTATTCATGCTTGTTCATGCCACTGATGATATGAAAAAAAAATGGCAACAAATGATTCAAATTGGTATTTTTGGCTTCCCAAAAATGAGTGATTGTAGCCATGTGGTTATTAGCAGCGTTGCTCCAGTCCTATCCTAATAAAATTAAAGGGCATCTATCACCAGATTACTGTTGGTAGAGTGTCCTAATTAAGCTGCTTCTTCAGTCTACAGCAGGTAGATGCGCTCAGGCAGACGGCGCCCCTGCACCTCTCGGCTTCCCCAGCTTTTAATTTATGCCCACCGTCGCTGCAAGCCACCTCCTGCTCTCGGCTGGGGAACTAGGAGAGAGCCCACGCCCCTCCATGCCCTGGCTCTGACGTCACCGGTTGGATCAAGGTGTAAGTAACTGTTTAGTATAAAATGCATGAAAAATTTCACCCATAAAAGAAACAGGGAACAAACAGTTGCAAAAAAAAGAGTAATGATTTACCAAAGGGAAATCAGTCCTAAAATAAATCTAAGTGGCAGAAAAGTTTTGGATAAAAACACACTAATCCTGCCTAAAAATGAATCACCCAGTAGTCTTTACTTGTCTCCAGAAGTAAAGAGAGTTAAGTTATCACAATCTGTCTACAATATACATAGTGTAACACTGACAAACTGCTTTCTATATAGCAATGGGTAGAAGAAGCTTCTCACTTCATGAGTGAACTTATTGCCGAAGAGAAAAGTGTACTCAACCACAGCCAAAAAAAGCATGTTAACTCCACCTTCCCTTGATATGGAGTATGAGCAGAAAATGGGGTTCATTTATTTCACAAAGGAGATCAAAACTCCATTCACATGTAAGAGATTAAACATACTGCACATTAAATTTGATCATTTTAGGTCAAATTTAGGTGGTAATTTGCAAGGGCTCTCAAATCTTTAACAGCTGCAAATGGATTATAGCTATATCATTATCCATTTACTTATTCTAACTGTGAATTTGCAATTTGTATACATCAGTAATATATCACAAATATGCATTGTGTATTTTGCCACCTTGTGTCAAAAATGTGTATTGCATGTTCCCAGCAAATATGGATGTCAAAGGGAACCTGTGACCAGATTTTACCTCATTAAACTACTTTGCTGGTTCGGTCGCCTGGACTTCATTCCTCCACCCACCCCAGTGAACGTTGCTGGAGTTATCTGAGTAAATGCTGCTGCCGATATTTAAATGCGTTTATATGCGTGGACGCAGCCATTTTCAAGCCCCCATCTCTGTCATTTCGGGGAGGATTGGCGCTCCGCAATGACATAACACGGAGTGCTCATTCTCCCTAAAATGGCAGCACACAACTCACCAGATCTATTTAAATATCATATAATGTATCTATTACTCTTTGATACTGATAGAAAATTAGAAAAATAATTTTATTGAACTTACGGCATAGTTCAAGCCGAGTGTGTCCAGCAGCCAGGATGCCAGAAAACCAATTGGTATTGATATTACAAGATACACAAGGGACAAGTAATTGACAACATCTAGAGAGCACTTCAAGTGTGTGGCAGTCACATCAGCTACTGGAGCAAAGCTGATCCATAACTGAAACATAAAAAGAAAGGTTTTGATAGGTTTAGTAGTATAAATGTTTCCAAAGTAAAGGAAAAATCATGAAAAACAACGATCTACAAATATTTACAATCCAGCATGAGATTGACTGTCCGCCAACTTCTTAGACATGCCTAGTTTATAGAAGGATCTTATTACTTATCCAATCGAAGCAGCATGTTGTTGTATGATTATGTATGAACATTTGTGTCTCAACGCTGGACAGTGAGGAGAGTTAGTGCTTAAAGGAAAACCTGTCAACAGAAACTTCCCTAACAAACTCTTACCAGTATATTGGTGCACATTTACTTATCCGTCTGGAGGGGTTCACAGAAAGTGCATTGTCCGACAATCATGTACTCTGCGGCGATTCACTAAGATCGTACGCCTGATATCGGGCATGTGATGCTTCCCCGCTCAGGTCTGCCCGGGTTCACCTTATTCCTGGTGAATGTAAGTGCATTGTCTTGTGACACAATTTGAAAGTTAAATCCCCTGCTCAATCCTAATCAGTTGCATTGTCCGACCGACCGCCCACCCCCCATTTCTGTCGCATGAAAGCCAGTGCAGCTGCGCCAAAATCCAATCGTGTGCAACACAATCCCCTGTTAAGTATCTGTCACGGCCGTGCAAATTCTTTACTGACCCAGTGTGGTGCCATCATCCAGAAAATCTACTTTGAAGTGAAATGTAAAATGGTTGTATAAAGTCAGAGAGGCACAGAGTTTAGCAGTGAAGTCAGAAAGTCTCCTGAGCTGTGATTGACATCATGCATTGGACCTCGGGAGAGACGGTTACTGGTGTTCATTGATGCAAGTTACAGCAAAGTAGAAATTCTGAAATGGGGAGAACTTGACTTCCGGGCTAAATTCTCTGCTTCCTTGATTTTATACAACTAATTCACTTCAATCTTCAGAGTAAATTTTCTGGATAATGCCGCCATACGGCTCCGTGATAGAAACATGATCTGGTTTACAACAAACTGCTAGTGTTTCATCAGTTTATTTTCTGCTGACAGGTTCCCTTTAATGATGAATGCATGGGTGCTTAGTAGTTAGAAAGAACAAGATTCCCTCTGTCATCCCCTTAGCACCCTTCCATAGTGAATGGGGATTTGCAATGGCAGAACCATGCACTTTTGTTCTGTGCTGTTTTTAATCATTCTTAAAACAATCAAAATGTTAATTGTGAATGTGAACAAAGCCTTACATAATGATGATACCTCTTACCTCTGGATGCAGTCTTTTTGAGATTACTTATGTTTCTTCATCAGACATGACAAATGTGTACACAAAAGAACAATGGAGAGGTGTCATAAAATAAAAACTAAATAACAGAATTAGCTAAGAACAAAGTCCTTAATGTGCTTACAGATAAGCTGTGTGAAAGTTTCATTGTCTTTTTCATGTGACCCCCAGATAACCTCAGTCCTATTTGATGTTTTTCAAAAAGAGTCATAGGGGAGATTTATTAGGGCTTGTATGCCAGCCACGAATAATCGCAATTTTTTGCGAAGTCCCTAGTTATAGGCTTAGTCTGTTCAGGCATAGGTTATAGCGCAATTCTACGCCAGGCAGGACTTTGTGTACAATTGTAGGAGCATCCTGATGTATCCTATGCAGTGGAAGGTGACCAGTTTAAATCATTCGGTAATGCACAATGAGCAGGCGTATGATAATTTCCCCCACTAACTTGTATTACCAGACTCTTGTCTCTTTGGAACCCAAAATTGCCCATGCATCATGATGCATATTTACATTAGTAGCGGTTGATTAAAAAAGATATTACAATACTGTTGTGGTACAGTATATTGTATTAGCGATCAGACCCCCATAGGGACCAGAAAATTATTTTTTAAAGTACAAAAATGATTTTAATATATAAAAAAAATGTTTACAAAAAAAAAATAATACAATTTCCTTGAATGCATACATAAACAAATAAAAGCATAAGATATAAGGAATCCTTGCATCACGCATGCACAGAACGCAGGCTTTGAAGAGGGGACCGTGGACATCGATAAAGGAGGTGCCGGTAGGAGGGATCACACAGGTTACTGGGACGTGGAGTAGCCTTTGCGGCTACTCCATGCCCCAGTAGCCTTTGATGATAATTTGCATAAAGATAAAATTATCTTTTTTTCTGTTTCTACTAAGTTAAAAGATTAGCCAGGGACACTATAGGGATACAGCAGAGAGTAACAAACTACCCTCGGATCTACCTTATTAGGTAGATTCCTAATAGTAGGTTTCCTATAAGAGAACCTGTCACATATACATATACAGCTAGTGACAGGTTCCTGTAGAGCCCTATTAACTAACTGACACCCTTCTTTTAGCAAAAATTTTTTTCCCTTACATCCCCAAAAATCAACTTTATCTTACATTACCTGGAATCAGAGAAGGCTTGTTCTGCTCAGCCGACCCTCAAGTCTACTCCTCCCCATATCTTATTATGACTCTTATTAGCATGCCATGTTACATAGTTTAAATGGTTGAAAAAAGACATAGAGTTTAACCAGGGTAACATAATCGCAGGTCCTTTAGTCTCTAAACATTAGTAAACTGTACACCATGTATGTATCTGATCACATGAAATCACAGCAGCCTCCATGGACTTCTGCTCGTCTCCATCCTCCATGGACTTCTACTCCTCCCCATCCTCCATGGAGGCTCAAGTATTTTTATGTCATCAGATGTAAGAGGGCCTTAGATTATGTCATCCTGGTCACTTGACTTTAAGTGCCCAAAAAGCTCTCTTTCAATGTTCCATACATCAGAGTACCATAGCCCTGAGACCTGTCAATCAGGAACAAGGAGACAGGGAGATGCAAGTAACTCATGAATATGCGTGACCAGGACCACATCTGCCATGAGGCGAGATGAAAATATTGCCTCAGGCGGCAGAATGCGGATCCCTGTAAAGGGCGGCAAAATTCTCTGCTCTAAAGTGGGCGATTCTTGCGTTAGCTAAATAAATTGCGCCTGTCTCTTTAAGACACAGGCGCGATTCACATGCGGAGCGACGCAGCGCCTATCCGGCTGCTGGCGTCGCTCCGTTCTAAGCAATGACACAGGCGTCATGATGTCACGCCGCCTGTGTCACTGTGTGGAGCCGCGGCTCACAGAAGAGCAGCGGGAAGACCGGAGCCACGCGCCGAGGGAGCAGCTGCCTGCAGGTGAGTATGATTTTTATTATTTTTCATGTAATTTCATTAATTCTATGTGGCTAAACAGTGGGAGTAAGGAGGTGTTGTGTTATACTGGGGGGAGGGGGGTTACTGTATATACTATATGTGTCCATGATTGCTTTATACTGGGGGGGAGGGGATACTGTATATACTATATGTGGCCATGATTGTTTTATACTGGGGGGAGTCGAAACTGTATATTTTATAATGGAAGTTCTAGACAATTTTTTTTATTTTGCCCCAGTGACATTTGGAGTTTCCAAATTTTTGGTGTAATTTGACCAAGAATTATCAGTAAAGCTTCATTACAGACACCTTACAGCTGATCATTGCAGTCTGGGACTATAGTAAAGCATCCAGAGAGATTCACCAGAGGTCACATGGGGCAGAGGGGTCCGTCTGTAACTATGGGTTGTCTGTAAGTCGGGTGTCCTTAAGTAGGGGACCGCCTGTAGTATATTGTAGGAAAAAGGTGGGCAAATTCTGATTATCATTGTAGCTTCCACCCAGGTTCTCTTGAACAGGAAGAATCAGAAAGCCAGGAACAGGAGCCACAATGATAATCCAGCTCAGTCCTCACTTCTTTGCCCCTCCATTACTCCCAGGCAGTCAAGGATGTCCAGCTCTGTCCCCAGCTTCTCACTCCCCCGATAGTCCCAGGAGGCCAAGGATGCTGGTAGATTCCTTGTTTGCTGAACTCTCTGCAGGGGTGATGGTCCTGGACCTGGGCTCTAAGTGCTGCCCCTGGCAAGCGTGCCATAAGTTGGCACAACTGTTTTAGGATTTATCAGGTTTATTTCCTTATCAGAATTTAGTAAAAAGACAGTGGGAAAGGCATTTATGTCCAAGTATGTGAAGTTCTTTCGCTTTTATTTACAGGGAAATGAAAGTAGTTAGATTTTTTTGCAGAAAAGTAGCACTAAAGTAGAAAATTGCATAGTCAGCAATAATTAAGCGGAAGTAGTAAAATTGACTAAATAACGTGCAACCAAGACACTTATACGTACTCATAGTCCTAATTTCTATACGGCTGAAAGGTTGGCTTGTCACATCCAATGTAAAATAAAGACAACCCCATAACAGACTACATAATTTTTAATGAATGTTGAAAAACCTGTTTCCACGAATTATACAAAGTGTTTCCTCTTAAAACAACTAAATAAAAGCGATGTTTTAGTGCTATTCTGACCAATGGGTCTCAGTGAGGTCTTTTAGACCTTTTTTGGTAAATAAAGGTTTGAGTATATGGACCCAGTCATTGTTTGTCCACAATCTTTGGGTGTCAACCATGACACTTATACTACACAAACATGAGAAATGAGATGTCTGTTTTCAGATATGATTTCCCTGCAGTAGGGAGGCAAAGCTTCAATTCTGAACGTTGAATCTGCAGCAATAACTAATGAGGTTTGTACTGCAGAAAGTGAATGGGGTTTGCATTAATCCATCCACCATGTTCCGACTCTGCTGCAGAAAACAGTAAGTACATGTAGTGATCCTGTGCCATCAAGCTTGAGGGGAAATGAATGTGCTTTTCAAAGTGTATACAGGCAATGGGCAAGTCCTTGTTTGCCACATCCAAAACTACAATGCTTTTTATATGTATGTACAAAAATACAAGCTGAATGACACATTTCTAGCAGGTACCCGTTCATCTACAGCTTGCTACACGTCTATGTACACATAGTCCAGCACTTATGTACAAGCAGTGTACATACATGGCACTTACCATAGCATTAGAGGAGTTGAGCAAACACACTACGATAAGGATGAACCACCTCTTCTTGTACAGCCTGATGTGACTGAGCTTCCTCAGTGTCTGGCATCTGTCGGAGTTTGGGTGTTCCTCAGTGACTGGTAAGAGCAAGGCATCTTCTGGGGCACCGTGCTCCGGGTCCTGCACTATGTCAGGCTCAGCCATGTCTCTTAGGGTAAATACCTCATGTCGTATATATGAATTACCACAGAAGAGCAGACTCGGTGCTGCCCTGCCAGGACAACGTCCCCTCACAGTCACACACACAGGCTCAGCACTTGTGTCCCCGGACTGATCAAGTCCCGCCCACTGCACCCGGCACCGACGAGGAACAGGAAACTCCACACAAACTCTGAGAAATCACTGTACAATGCAGTCTCATGACACAGACAAGCCCGGCCCACAGGCAGCACAAGGAAACATACAGCGAGCTATGGTGTCTCACAGACACTGACCTGTACAATGCCTCTCCCATATAAAACACCTGATGGAAAGTGGGAGAATTGACTAACCTTCTCTTCACTAGCAGCACCTTCGCATATGAAATGTCCCAAAACTGAAGGACCAGCACTACTCAATATTATGTAATGTAGTGACCATAGCATGCCAAAGAATTAACATGTAATAACATACAACAAGGTCAGAAAAATACAAGAACCTTTATTAATCAATTTACACCACAAGTCAAAAAAAAAATAAAAGCATTTAAAAATGTGAACACCAATGAATCAATCCCCAAGACGAAGCTCAACACATGATAATGCTGGCTGTCCTAGTACCCCTTCCTAAAATTCCAACACTTTTCTCCACCAAAGTGGAAATGAGAAAAGAAGAGTCACTTTTAGAGGCTGCAAGCAGGACTGTCACTTCAGGTGCCCCTATTTTCAGTTCTATTGAACAAAGAAACATTATGGTGTCATGTTAAAAATAAGAATCTCATCTTTAGGATCACAACAGACTTCTATTCTATGATTCTGGTAGCTTAAGACATTGGTGGAGATTTATCAATTCAGGGTTTTCATTTTATAGAAATGAAAACTTAGCTCTGATTGGTTGCCATGAGCAACTAGAAATGCTTTGATAAATCTCCCCCACAGTTCGTAATGTGAGCTGCATATAAAAATCCAATTCCTGTCCTTTCTTTTACTGCCTGTATCTCACAGGACCACAAACCTGATGGGATCTAAAATATGAGATCTAATATCACACCAGGATCTAGTTTCTAGATGATATAGACAGGTAGGGGCATCTGAAGTAACAGTTCTCCTGCAACCTCATTTTCACACTACTTTGAAGGAGTTTCTTAACTCCTTAATGACATGTGACATAATAGTACGTCGGCTGCCGCTGTATGGAAAAGTCTCACGGACTGAGCCCTCTCTGAACAAAAAATCCAATTGTCACAGAAACCAAACAAAAATTGGTTGGGGCTACAATTGTAAAATATACAAATTCAACTTAAGAACAAACCTACAGGACCTATCTTGTACGTAACCTGTAGTATGGCAGTGTATGGTAGCATCAATCAGACATCCTAGGGTTTAAGTACTCCAGGGTGTCCGAGAAAATAGTAAAAAATAAATGAATAAACAACTAAACATTTAAATCACCCTTCCCTAGACTTTATATAAATATAAATAAACAGTAAAAATCATAAACAAGTTAGGTATCGCCCCATCCCAAAATGTCTGATGTATCAAAATATAATAATGGTTATTCCAGGCGAACATACCACTTTTTTGCCATTTTGCTAAATATTTTAAAAAATTTTTAAAAATTACACCCACCCAGCTCTGTACACTGAAGTATGAAAAAATTATTAGCGGCAGAACATGGCAAAATGAAGAATTTTTTGTACAGGAAATTTTAATTTTGTCTGAAAAATCCTGTATAAATTTGGTACCCCAGTGATCACACCTACCTAAAGAATAAATTAGACATGTCATTTGGGGCGCACAGTGAAAGCTGTAAAACCCAAGCCCACAAGAAAATGGCGCAACTGCATGGTTTTTTTTTTACCAAATTCACTGCATTTGAATTTTTTTCCTGCTTCCCAGTGTAGGGTATGGAATATCAAATACTGTCACTATGAAGTGCAATTTGTTACGCAGAAAACAAGCCCTCACACAGCTCTTTACATGGAAAAATTTAAAATTGATAGATTTTTGAAGTTGGGGTGGGTTAAATTAAATCAACACACTAATATAAAGTAAAATGAAACTATACATACTCGACTATCGCCCTTAAACCTCGACACGCTGGGATCGCTGAAAAAAAAGAGTCATAATGGCGCTCCAGCTGTTATCATTTACACCTCCTGCGCAATAGATACCTACCTGCTTTTTATGACTTTTTTTTCAGTGATCCCAGCATGTCAATCTTGAAGAAGACCAGCACGAGGTCGGTAAGAAGAGGCCGATATGTTGGTGAGTATGTTTAGTTTTATTTTACACTAGCTGTAAATCCTGGCTCTGCCCATGATAGGAAATAACTGCTCTTAGCTATATTAAAGTATTTTCTATGTATATACTGCTCTCTCTGATTGTCTCTCTCTCCCTGACTCTCTCTGCGTCTCTCTGACTGTCACTGACCGTCCCTTTCTCTGACTGTCTGTCACAGTGACTGTCTGTGACCATCACTGACCGTCTCTATGAATAACTGTCCCTTACCATCTCTTTGAGTGATTGTCTCTGGACATATGCAACACCCCTGCCGCTACAAGGCAATATGTAGCTTGCAACCTGTGTGGAGTCTGATCAACTCCACAGCAGGTCACTACACAACATGGGGAACACTGCAGTGGCAGATCCTGCCTGGTAAGGCAGGAGTTAATTGTTTAATGTGATGTCATTCCATCAGCCAATCACACCTGTTATCATATTGTATTGTAAGCTGGGATGCAATTGGAGGAGTAACCACCACCTGACCAGTGGGAGTAATAAAACCTCTGGTCAGGAAAGTTCTAGAGATCAGTCTCTGAGAGAAAGCAGAGAAGAAGACTGGAGTTAATCCAGTCAGGTTAGTCTGACAGGAGTCAATAAACACAGCATGTGTAGGGGACAAAAAATGGAGGGTTAAAGTGTTAAAGTATAACTTTTATTAGGAAAAAACATAAAAAATCTAACACTCAAGTGTAAAAGTTGATGTATATGTACACACAGCAAGAACCAAAAGGTTCCCTTTTGGGAAAGCTTGAAACGCTTAATTTCCTCAATTTGTGGGAATTCTGTGACACCAGATCCTCCTCTCCTCATCCTCCACCATTGCGACGTCTCCACGCAGACATACAAGAGATATCTACTGCGCTTTCTAATAATTGCGTCCCGGTCCTGCATCCCAGTGCTCTGGAAACAGACCTCTCCACCGACGGTCGCGATGTGGATTGCCAAGGTAAACGATATCATGCGCATGGAAGACCTTACTTCCTCTATACATAGCACATACGCTAAATTCAACAAAACCTGGCAGCCATGGATCCTCTTCCAACAATCTACTGAATAGAGACAATTTATCTGACATACATCCTATCGTGTTTGCTTGTTTGCCTCCTGACCTAGACGCTGCCACACCTCGCCCTTCCTCACCTATCCCTCTGCCCTTCCCTGCATTCCCCGTCACCCATCATCCTTACTAGCCTTTTTTCTCCTTCCTCTGGTTGTAGTTATGTGTTATTTCTAGGAGATCTTCAGGGACCATCTCTGGAACCTGGAGACTCCACCGTAGTTTTCATTCTCAATCCACTAAATGGAACATGTGTTTGTAGAGACTTGTTTGAATTGTTATGTTACAATTATTAACTTATGTGACTCCCGATTGATGTATCATTGATTGATGTATCATAATGATAAGGACTGTGTTCCTATTGTTCTTTCTGTGCTCCTGCTTTTAATAAACCAAATTTAAAAAAAAAAGAGCCAAAAGGTTAATGATTGGTTACTTAGCGGAAATGTATGTCAGTAATGACAAAAAGAGCATAGACGTCAATCAATGCAGAGTATAATATAAGACAGTCGTCTCCTACCATGACTCAGGCGTCTTCAGCTCGATAGGGTGGGTAGAAGGGGGAATAGGACTATTCTGTCCCTAAAAGACCCCTTTAACTCCAGCCCTCACAAGGGCAGTCCACATCTGTCCCTGTCACAAAAAATGTCGCATGCCCCCTGTCATCGCCACCTTCCCTGACGCGTTTCGTCACTTGACTCCTCAGAGGGAATAAATGCTGAGAATCGCCGTCCTTTCACCTGGATTGGCGTTCATAGGGCATAAAGTAGGATGCGGTAATGCTGAAGCATATTGTGTGCAATGCTTCTAAAGTAGCTGCTCATCTCCTGTCCTGGTGGTGGACTCGTAGATTCAGTGTGTAGGTTGGCAAGTGTTAGCGCCAAAAGACAGGCATTTCCACCTTAAAAGATCAATAGCCCCGCCCACGTTATGTGATTGGGCGCCCCTCCATCAGCTCAGCATTCCGATAGGTGGATGCCGCGGTTCGCCACAGAAATACGGCGGACCGCTGTGTAACCACCTGTTAGGATGGACCTGAGTGAAAACCTGTCGGCCCGGGCCTGAGCGGAGGAGCGCATGTGCGGATACCGCGGTGATGATCACATGCACTCGTATCCAAGGAGAAACAAGGTGCGTCCCGCCCCTAGTGGACGCTATGTACCATTATGTGAAATAGCAGTGTCTGAGCCGCGGGCATCAGGCTAGACATAAGGCTACGTTATCGGGTCCAAAGAAACGGCTAACGTGCAACATCTGACTGAGAAAGAGGGGATTGAAAGCGAGAGGTGTATATATAATAATTGAAACGGTAAAGTAATAAATAAATAAATAAATACCGTGGTGGATGTCAGCAGATAAACATTAAGTAGCATATGTATATAGAACACTACACGATGATAGATGACAAAGCCAGCACCAGTGCAATAGCAAGAGAAGTATAGTTTACATAACAAGCCCACAAATGATGATGGTAAGTATCATGCACCAAATTGATGCCGGTAATCAAAGAAATACGAATTGGACACCACCAAACTCTTCACCTCATCATCCATGGTTAGGATTGGCCAGTACTTCTCTAAGATCTTCCGGGCCTGATTAGATCCGTTGTCAAACGTGGCTATAACCCTTAAGATATTGTCCGTTTTTTTCTCCTTGAGTGGGTTTCTCAGTAAGTCAGCCCTCTTCTTTTTGGCACTATACTGATACGCCTCTCTGAGTATCTTGTCCGGGTAGCCACGTTCTTGGAATCTACATCGGAGATCTGAAGCCTGCAGTCGGAAATCTTTCTCTGAGCTGCAATTGCGGCGAACCCGCAAATACTGTCCCTTGGGGATACCTTTCCGCAGCGCAAAGGGATGATGACTATCCCATTTCAGCAATGAGTTCGTAGCTGTGGGTTTACGGTAAATGGATGACTGGAGGGACCCATCTTCGAACTTCATGATGAGTACGTCCAAGAAAGGAAGATCCCTATTATGTGATTCAGATGTAAATCGAAGTCCTAAATGGTTGTGGTTTAGTGATGCAACAAACTTCAAAAACTCGTCAGATCCACCCCTCCAAAACACAAATATGTCGTCAATGTAACGTAAAAATAACTCAACATTCTCGACACCGGGCGGTGGATTATCCCCAAAGATACAAGTAGCCTCCCACCAACTCAGGAGCAAATTGGCATAGGCGGGAGCACAAGCTCCCCATAGCCGTGCCCCTGAGCTGGTGGTAAATGCGGCCATCAAACAGAAAAATGTTCATAGTCAAGGTAAAGCGCAGAAGATCCTGGATAAACTTATTGTGTGCCCAAAATTGCGTACCTCTCGTGGATAAGAAAAATTCAACTGCCTCCAGACCCTTGTCATGGGGAATGGAGGAGTATAGGGCTTCCACGCCGATACTCCCCAGTATAGTGCCATCATCCACTGTCAGACCCTTCAAATGGCTCAAGAGATCCGCAGTATCTCTCAAATAAGAGGGTAGTACAAGGACAAAGGGGCATAGTACTTTATCAATATAAATGCCGATGTTATGGCAGATAGAATTGACCCCCGACACAATGGGTCTACCTTTTAGGGGTGCCACCCCTTTATATATATTGGGGAGACAGTAAAAAGTCGCCATTACTGGGGTGACCGGGGTCAAAAAGGAAAGCTCGTCATCACTGATAAGCTGATCGGATCTAGCCTTTGTTAGAATAGTCTTAAGTTCGGCTATATAGTCAGATGTGGGATTGGAACCCAGGATTTCATATCCAGTCCTGTCATTAAGTAGTTCCTTAAATAGTGTGGCATATTTGGGTGTGTCCATCACTACGATATTGCCCCCTTTACCTGATGGCTTTATGGTCACTCCGCGATCCCTCTCAAGTTCACGGAGTGCCGACATTTCCTCTCTTTAGCAATTATGTAGCAATTATGAGCTACATCCGTTGGATGGAGTTGTTTAAATTCAGCACACACTAATTCCACAAATACGTCAACACAAGATATTTCTCCCTGTGGGGGTATCTTAGTGCTCTTGTTTTTCAGTGTCATGAATGGGCCCTGTCCTATTGTAGTAGGATCTGACTGTTCAAGGCTTGCTAGTAATCTGACATCCTCAACCATATCAGGGGGAACGCCCAGTTCCCTACCGGTCTTTTCTTTTTGTTTTTTAAAAAATCTTTGCCAGTTATAGTATCAGTATAGTGCCAAAAAGAAGAGGGCTGACTTACTGAGAAACCCACTCAAGGAGAAAAAAAACGGACAATACCTTAAGGGTTATAGCCACATTTGACAACGGATCTAATCAGGCCTGAACTTAGAGAAATACTGGCCTATCCTAACCATGGATGATGAGGTGAAGAGTTTGGTGGGCATGACCCCGTCAATAACCTTCTGTAAAACTCGCTCTATCCGAGATCAGTTAGTCAATAGCCATTACGTAGCCCCAAAACCGCAAGGCACATGGCTGGAGAGAAAGCCCGTATAGCATGCCCGTATATTCAGACAGGAAAAATTTTCAAAAGTAGTAGGACAGGAGCCCAATTTAACATTAGAGAATACATAAACTGCAAGAGCACTGGAGTTATCTATAAAATCACTTGCAGATGTGGCCTGGATTACGTGGGGAAGACTTTTAGGGAGCTACGCAGAAGAATCGGTGAGCACCTGGGAGATGTAACCCACAAAAGAGACAAACCCATATCAAACCATGTATGGTTGCATCACAAGGGTGATGCTTCAGTTCTACGCTTTATGGGGATTGACAGGATCCCATACCCCAAACGGGGTGATAAGCTGATCCTCCAGAGAGAGGATACCATCATGCCCAATGGCTTAAATGATCAGTTGTCCTTCACCCCCTTCTTATAATTCCAATACTTTTTCAACAACACATGTTTCCTATGTGACTCTGTGTTTTGTCCAATTCGTATTTCTTTGATTACCGGCATCAATTTGGTGCATGATACTTACCATGATCATTTGTGGGCTTGTTATGTAAACTATAATTCTCTTGTTATTGCACTGGTGCTGGCTTTGTCATCTATCATTGTGTAGTGTTCTATATACATATGCTACTTAATGTTTATCTGCTGACA
>CM033641.1:165468970-165561470 GCA_019512145.1 Engystomops pustulosus
GCAGAGGTAGGTGCAGAAGCAGCAGGGATGTCATCTGGCGCAGCTGTGGTTGTAGCAGGAAGGCAGGTCGCAGGAACAGGTGCTATAGCAGGAACAGATGCTGCTGGATCAACCTGTGAAACAGAAACTCTCACTGCCTGGAGATTGTCCACTAGCAGGAGTGACTTAAAAGGAACCTGGTGGGCTCTGGAACTGCTGACCCCCAGAAGCTGCTAGGGACACCCAGAAGCTGGAGCTGTAGACGGAACAGCAGGGAGGTCATCAGCGACAATAGATATCTCAGCAAAGAAAGGAGGCAAGCACTTTTCTGATGGACCTTCAGTAGCTGGGGGCACTGTAGGGGATGTAGATGATGACTGCAAGAACTTCTCTGTTGTTGACAGCTGAAGGAGTGTTGTTCCTGGACAGACCTGCAGCTGTTAGGGGTGCGGGCGAGCTGGCATTGGCAATTTCAGGATACTCTGCAGGGTCATGCCTATTTAAGGGAGTCCCTTTGGTAGTCGGGCCTCCTAAGGGAAGATGTTGGGTCTCAGCAGGGAGGCCGGACTGTACCCCAGCCAGGGCTAAGGGAGAGATGATATCAGTCACTGTGATATAGGCCCTGGGAGCCATTGTACTCACATCAGAGGTGGTCCTCTGGAGGTCTGAAATCGTAGGAGGCAGCCGCTGTGGAGAATCCGCCATTGTAGACGGAGTGCGGAAGACAGCAGTAAACGATGCAGCAGATGAAGGTGCCCGAGGCTCTTGGGCAGACCTTGGGACACTTGGTTCCTCATTTCGGCAGCTTTATGGCATGTCAGCAGCGCGTGCAGAAATCCAAGATGGCCGGTTAACATCTCTTATGCTAGATGGCGGCTGCGCTGACTCTCACTGGCGTTGCAGCACGGGAGAGTTTCGCGCCAGAGGGCGGGACTTGAGTCCTTCCCACCAGGAGCTGTGGCATGCTGAATTTTCTCCTGCGCCACAGAGCTCTGAGGCAAAATTCAAGCCATATACGCAGTGGGCGGAGCTTGGTCCATGCAGACTATGATTTCTGGCCAGTGTAGATTTTGGCAGGATTGAACTTCTTACTGAGTAGCAGAGTTTTTGCAGCGGTTAACCCATTCAGCACTAAAGCAGCAGATGTAGCAGAGCCGACACAGTTCTTTGCAGGAATTAACCTCATAGGTGTTGGATCAGCGTTCTACAGCACGTAGCAGTAATATAAAACAGTCTATCTTGTAAAGGACAATCACGCTTGGGCCTTAACCCAGATGGCAGCAGGGTTAGGCAGCACAGTCTTTTAAAATGACAATTCTAAGTGCCAGCATAAGGCACAGAAATAAATATCCTGTTCGTGACGCACTGGCAACATCCGCCACCACCTAGCCTTTTCTTGGTGCCTGGGGGAAAGCCGGGGCCCATTATACTGGAGTGGCTGGCTAGTGCGGCCTTGGGCGTGCTGTTGTCATGGTGCTTGGTTTGTGGACCAGAGGGCTGATCTACAGCTTTGGCAGGTCTCCAGCAGGTGGTGTATGCAAGAAATAAAGAGGGAGAGGCTGATGCAATGTTTTCTCCCTGGGGCAGCCCCTAAGTTGGGAACCTACGGCTCGCAAGCCAATTAGACTGGGGCCTGTCGAAAAATAAAAAACCATGCACTCACCTTTCCGTCGCTACCCCGCAGCTCCCCTGATACAGTCCGGCTGGCAGTGACAGCTCCGTGCACTGCTGGGTCCCACAGACTATGACGTCTGGACTGTATCAGCGAAGCTGCGGGGGGGGGGGGCATCAGAAAGGTGAATACATCATTGTTTATTATTTTAATGTGGTGGCCAGGGGACTAGCTGGCTGTATACAAGGGGAGGGGCAGGCTGGCTGTATATGGAGGGGGGCAGGCTATATACTGGGGATGGACCGACTGGCTATGTACTGGGGAGAGACTGGCTGGCTATATACATGGAGGACTGGCTGTATACGGTGGGGACTGGCTGGCTATATACAGGGGGGCTGGCTGTACACTGGATGGGGCTGGCTGGCAATATACAGGAGGGGCTGTCTGGCTATATAGAGGGGAGCTGGCTGTATACTAGGGGGCTGTCTGGCTATATACAATGGGGGGCAGGCTGGCTATATACAGGGGGTCTGGCTGGTGTTGTTATATGGTATAGTAGTTATATTATTGTACAAAGGGGCAGTATTAAAGTAACTATATTCCAAAACCCAGGGGGCAGTATTATAGTAGTTATATTCATGTACATAGGGAGCAGTATTATAATAGTTATATTCTTGTACACAGGGGTCAGTATTATAGTAGTTATATTCATATACATAGGGGTAGTATTATAGTAGTTCTATTCTTGAACATATGGGGGCAGTAATATAGTCGTTCTATTCTTGTACATAGGGGGCAGTATTATAGTAGTTATATTCTTGTACATAGGGCCAGTATTATAGTAGTTATATTCTTGTACATAGGGGGGAGTATTATAGGAGTTATTTTCTTGTTTATCGGAGCAGGTATTGCATTGTTGTGTTCTTTTAAAAAAAGAAGCTTTGTTCCTGTATAAGGGAGGTAGTATGAGTCTCTTTCTCTGCGCTGTACACATTGATTTAGACCACAGTTTGTGTGGAGTTTAGTAACTCCACCCAGATTATAGAGTCAATCCTAATATTTGACTCCGCCCACAGAATGGGACCACATTTACAGTTTTTTTTCCAGGGCCACTTTAAATTCCCAGTGCGCTCCTGGTAGTGTTCCTCACTGTATGGCGGTAGTGTCCCTCACTGTATGGCGGTATTGTTCCTCACTGTTATTATATTTTGATAGATCGGGCATTTTCAGATGTGTTGATACCTAATGTGTTTGTGATCTTTACTGTTTATTTATTTATTAAGTTCTAGCGAAAGAGGGGTGATTTTTTGTTTTTTTTATTATCTTTTTTTTAAACTTTTTAAATTTTTTTTTATATTTTTACTATTTTTCAGACTCCCTAGGGTACTTTAACCCTAGGTTGTCTGATTAATCCTATCATATACTGCCATACTACAGTATATGGGGATTTCCCTTATTCATTACAATGTGCTGATCGAGGGGTTAAACCGAGGCCTTCTGTCATGGCAACAGATCGCCGCTCCCTGATGATGTCACAGGGAGCAACAATCCTTGCTTGAGAAGAAGCGGGCGGCGATCGGTGCTAGTAATATGCAGCAAAAACTTATCTTCGTTTGAGAGGCCCGTGAGCCCTCTCCATGCACCCACACTTGACGTAATGTTACGTCACATGCCGTGATTCGATTTGGTTCGAAAATTTTGATAATTTCACCCATCTCTAGTCTGGTGCTTGTTCATGTCCCATAGTGGAAAAAGTAAAAAAAAATGTTATTCAATAAAAAATAAAGTAATGAATCAATAAAAACCATAAGCCCCATAACATATAAAGAGACATATAACCCAAAAAAAAGTCTAAATCATAACAAAAACCCCACATATATAGTATCACCACGTCCGTAACAACCCGTAGAATAAAATTAAATCATTATTGAACCCGTACGATGAACACCATTAAAAAAAACTGTTGAAAACCCACCAAAAATTATCATTTTTACATATTCAATCTTAAAAAAGTGCAATAAAAAGTGATCAAAAAACATATGTACTCCAGAATGATACTGTTGCAAAGTACAACATGTCCCGCAAAAAACAAGCCATCAAGCAGCTCCGTAGCCAAAAAAGTAAAAATGTTATGCCACTTGGAAGATGGCAATGCAAAAATGATAGATTTTTCCCCACATTACGGTTTTATTTGACAAATTTAGTAAAATGTAAGAAAATATATTCAAGTCTGGTATCCCCGTAATTGAATCAACCCATAGAATAAAGATAACATGATTATTACGCTATACAGTGAACACGAAAAAAAATGTAGAAAATCCAGTACAGAATTGATGCTCTCTGTACTCGGGAGAAATTATAGAACAAATTGTATGGTGGGTTTTGTTATATCCCTGTACATAGGGGGCAGTATTATAGTAGTTATATTCTTCTACATAGGGGGCAGTATTATAGTCGTTATAGTCTTGTACATAGGGAGCAGTATTATAGTAGTAATATTCTTGTACATAGGGAGCAGTATTATAGTAGTTATATCCCTGTACATAGGAGGCAGGATTACAGTAGTTATATTCTTGTACATAGGGGGCAGTATTATAGTCGTTATATCCTTGGACATAGGGGGCAGTATTATAGTAGTGATATTCTTGTACATAGGGGGCAGTATTATAGTAGTTATATTCTTGTACATATGGGGCAGTATTATAGTCGTTATAGTCTTGTACATATGGGGCAGTATTATAGTTGTTACAGTCTTGTACATGGTCTGGGGTCACAGCAACATAAGGAACTGTATTGCGGGGCCACAGCATTAGAAAGGTTGAGAACCACTGCTCTGGGGGGTCTTTCCCCCATTGCACTGATAATACCCTGCAATACATTAGTATTGCAGGATATTATCATGAACAAGCAATCAGATTGATTGCTTGTTCATGTCCCATGTTGGAAAAACTGAAGTTAAAAAAAAAATGTTATTCAATAAAAAATAAAGTAATAAATCAATAAAAATGCCCATAAGCCCCATAACATATAAAGAGACATATAACCCAAAAAAAGTCTAAATCATAGCAAAAACCCCACATATATAGATAGATATAGTATCATCGTGTCCGTAACAACCCGTAGAATAAAAGTAAATCATTATTGAACTAGTACGATGAATGCCGTTAAAAAAAACTGTTGAAAACCCACCAAAAATTATCATTTTTACCTATTCAATCTTACAAAAAATGCAATAAAAAGTGATAAAAAAAAACATATGTACTGGTGCAAAGTACAACATGTCCCGCAAAAAACAAGCTATCAACCAGCTCCGTAGCCAAAAAAGTAAAAATGTTATGCCACTTGCTAGACGGCAATGCAAAAATAATCGATTTTTCACCACATTACAGTTTTATTTTTGACAAATTTAGTAAAATGTAAGAAAATATATTCAAGTCTGGTATCACCGTAATCGTATCAACCCATAGAATAAAGATAACATGATTGTTAGGCTAAACGGTGAACACGAAAAAAAAATGGTAAAAAACCTAGTACACAATTGATGCTTTTCTACTCCTGCTCTCATAAACGAGTTCCTAAATTTTCAACAATAGGTGATACCAACCCCAAAATGGCAACACTATAAAAAGCATCTCATCCCGCAAAAAAATGCCATCACATGGCCCCAATAACTAAAAAGCCAAAATTGTATAGCCTACAAAAGGAGGCAACGAGAAAACTGAAATCCTGGAAGCTGCAGGGCGCTCCTTCCCTTCTGCGCCCCTCTGTGCACCCATAAAACAAGTAACATCCACATGTGGGGGGTCTCTGTATGGTTGTATGTTGTATGGTGGGTTTTCTATTTTTATCTTTTGGAAATGTGTAAATTTTAGGGCTAATTGAACGTAATTTCACCATTCTAAATTTCACCTCCATTTTGATTCAATTACTATGAAGATCAAGGGGATAACGATCTTCCTAAAAGCTGTTTCTGATAGTTTAGGCGTGCAGATTTGAAAATGGGTTGATTATATAAGAGGCGTTTTGATGCTTAATATGTAAAATTTCATTCAAAACAGTATTTATCCGCAAAAGAGTAAATTCTGAAAATACGGAAAATCGCTATTCGATTTGTAAGCCGCGCAACATCAAAATATATTATCCAGACATTTCAAAAATTATGAAAATGTAAAGTAGACAAATGGGAAATGCTATTCAGCAACTTATTTAGGTGGTAAATCTATCTACCTGAAAATGTAATGATTTTGAATTTCAAAAAAGTGAAATTTTTCAAAAAATTCATATTTTTTCTTTTTTGGAAAATAACAGCAAAACTTATACCAGACCCCAACATTTAAAAAAAACATTCAGAATCGCTTGATAAGTAACAGTGTTCAAAAGTGGTTATAACCATAGTTGTCACGGGTGGCGTGGTCCCGCGGCCCATAATCGGGGGGTATGCGGGCTAACCAGTATGCTGCTCTGCACTCCAGCGCGTCTTCACCTGTCCGGCTCACTCCGCGCATCCCGACTTGATTAGGGCGCGTGGCTCTCCAGATTTGAATGGGCCAGCGCACCATAAGTGGCGCTGGTCCATATTGCCCAATTCTTATATAGCTGCCTCATCCGCAAGCCCGCCAGATCTTTGTGCCTCCAACGCCTGATAGAAGCTTACTGTGATTGCTGCGTTCCTGTTCGCCTGCGTCCTGAGTGTCCCTCTGGGTTCCGTGTGTACCTGGAGCTCCTTGTGTTCCCGTGTAAGTGATCTCCGGCTGCTGTCCTGTGTGCTGTTCCAGTTAGCCCCTTCTGCCTGTGACTTCCTGATTGCTGACTACGGATTGTGACTTGACGTTGCATCTCTGCCGCCCGCCCGACCCTGTGCCTTGGACTTTGCCAACGAGAAGTTGAACTGCCGGTTGGGATATCTCAACATTGGCCGCGACTGCAGAAAGTCACATCATGAGGAAACGACCTGGTTGATGGGAACCACGCCGCAGCTTGTTCTACCGCTTTGGGCGGGCTCTGGTGAAAAAACCGGGTACCACTTAGAATCCGCATCCCAGGGTAGTGCTTGAGAACCGTTGCAGTATGTAACAGAGGATCCACAACCCGCACAAGCTGACAGTCAGATCCAGCCATGGATCCCCTGAGGTTACTGTGTGTGTCCAGTCGGCCGAGTTGCCAGTCATCAATCCCGGCAGATTGCCGCAAAGGTATGGAGAAGTCACCGCCATGTGAAACAGTTGCTAACTACCCCGCATCAGCAAAGGTCCCTGAAGTGTTCCTGCAAACTCCGGGCTAATCCGCCTGTCCTTCCTGCTCTGAACCCAGGGCTACGTCTTTCTATGCGGCTAGTATGACGGGGGATCCCAAGATAGCAGGGGCTTCATCAACACCGTGTTCTTTACCACATAGAAACTCATGGGCCAGAGTACAATTTGTCACGAGCGTTTCCAAGCGTGCAATTATCCTCAGCCTCCCATACGGGGAAAGCCCTTTTGGTCTGGGCACTCCGCTTTGGGACAGAGACGGACCGGGAGCACGGGCTACAACTCTCGGCATTTCTGGCAGATTCCGGTGTGTTTTACGAGAAACAGAATGGGCCTCCTCTGCGAGAATGCCATTGTTGAGTCTCACGTAGTAAGGCAATCATTCTGTTGGAGAGTTATCCCGGGGCAGTTCAGTACCCTGGCTATTGGAGCCTCTCTTGGAAGACAACGCGGGCCTGTTTCGCTGGGTCCTGAATGACAGTCCCGCGTCGCTGTCTCAGTGCTCTCCACCCATTCCTCTACTTAACCCTCCTCCTTGTCTCTCAAGTCTGATGAAGGTCTTCCGCTGCTGGCCTGGACTCTGCTGATGTCTTCTCTGAAAAGCAAAGCGAGACCTTGACCACGCATTCGTCATTTACGATTGCACATATTGAACTGCTGCCAAAGAACATTCACGCCACGAGGTGAGTTTCCGCTGTCCGGTGCCTGAATTTCGGCCATGCGGCCTACGTTCAAGGAGAGTCTGCAGAAGGAGGTTCATCCGCAAATCCTTTCTCCTGCTGGTGCCGGTTTCTTCTTTGTGGGAAAAGAAAGCTGGGTTCTATCGTCCCTGCATTGACTATAGGGGGCCTCAATTAATGGACAGGGTAAAGAAGACCGGTATCCCATTGCCTGTAATCACGGAACTCTTGGACAGCACTCCCTTGGTGCTAAAGTCTTCTCTAAATTGACCTTAGAGGGGCCTATAATTGATCGCGGTCCAGGTTACGGGGCGATGAATGGAAGACCGCATTTAACAGCCGAGACGGCACTTTGGAGACCTGTCATGCCTTTTGGACTCTGTGTGGTAAATGCGCCGCATTGTGTCGGAATTTGTGAACGACATTTTCAGAGACTGGCTATACAACTGTGTCGTTTGTCTACTTAGATGACATCTTGGTCTTCTCTCCTGATAGGAGTCTGTCATGAAAGATTATTTTGTACGGCAAGTTCTTAGAGCGACTAAGAGCCAAATCGCTCCTCTGCTAAAAATGGAGAAGGTGCACATCATCAGAAGAAGCCTTCCGTCTAGGATATCGTAATCTTACGATAAAGGCCAGTTACAGATGGATGCACAACCCAAGTTGTCCTGCGGGCCTCGGACTCCTAGTGGGCTTGTGCCATACAAAGATTCCTGGTTGCGATTATTAGCGCATTCATTTTTCACTCCTTCCCTGTATCTCCCACTTTGGCACTAACTAAAAAAGGTGCTGATACCCAGACCACTGGGTCACCCAGGTTGCTGAGGGTAAGTATTCTCCACACATATGCAAGTTTCGGCCTTCGCCTCTGCTCTGTTCTAGCCGCGGGCTCAGATGGGCCAGATTTATAGTGGTACCAGTTCCAAACTGGAGGTTGATGCCTCCTCGTAGGTGCTGGACGCTGGTGCTCAGTCAGAGAGGACCAAAAGGCCGCAACACTTACCGTCGGTGGTTTATTTTCAAAAACCTTATCTCTGCGGTATGAGAAGAATTACTCCATAGGAGATCGGGAACTCCTGGACTATAAAACGAAGAAAGAGTGGCGCTATCTTCTGGAAAGGGAGACTGATGTCTAGTTGTATATTCTGCCAGAAGAATCTCAGTTACCCAGACTACTTCAACGTGCTCAATCAAGAAACAAGCTTCGATGTCCCTTTCTTTTCCATTTTGAATTTTTGATCCATTTTTGTCAAGATGAGAAGAAACATCCCAAGGAGATGCCCTATCAGTGCCTCTGATGTGATTGGGGAAGAACCGGCTCCTCCGCAATCATCCATCCGGAAACGGCTGGTATTGTGGCGCCTCCAGTAGACCTCCTGACAGCTCAGACTCTGGCAAGGACATGTCTGACCTGCCTTTGCGAAGAAGATTTTGACTTGGGGAGGGAATGTTCTTGTGTGGGGATGGGCATCCTGGGGTGCAGCATTTCCTTAGTTCTCGTTTTTTGATGGCCGGAATCTGGTCAAGGACCGTACGGGATTTTTGTGGCTTCCTGGACTCTGATGTTGCATCTGTTGCTGCCTAGACGGAACTGGGCCTGGACTTTGACCACGAGATTGACAAGCACGTCTGTTGTAACTCAACCTTGGCCGGCCACTGTCAGACACGTAACCCGGTCTGAGGAACGAACAACTGGTAGTACCACGCCGCCAGCAGCTTTGCTAACAACGCTTTGGTGGCGGGCTCTGGTTGAAAACCGGGTACCACTTAGACTCCGGTCACCTAGGTAGTGGCTTGAGTCATTCTTGCAGTGGCCCAGAGGGATCCACAACCCGCAAGCTGACACTATAGCGACGCACGTCAGATCCAAAAAATGGTTAGCATTAAGCTGTAAAAGGCCTGCAGTCTTAAGGGGTTGTTAATACCTTCCCAACGTGCGAGTGCAATAGTAGTGTTTGCTGCATACGCCACAAACGTTAACCACCCAAGTATTGACGGTATACGGTAAACACCATGGGTGAACCCGTCCATGCCGGCGTGCTACAAAAAGAGGTTGGCCGGGATCGGTTCACCTTAACAGACTCGGGCTTCGAAGACCCGAGGCTGTGTCTTAACCTATTTCATTACAATGTGCGATTAGAGGAGGAAAATCTCCATCTACTGCCATTAAATATAGCAGTATGGCCGAACTTTAGGACCGAGTGACCAAACTACAACCAAAATCCACTTATTTACTATGAGTGCCAGATGGCATTTTAAGCAGAACGTACTGATAATGTTCGACCAAATCTTTCGTTCAATAGACTTTTATTGAAATTGGAACTAACAAGGTTCCAACAGTAGTAGTAACAACGGGGAATCACCGGGGACTCATAATATCAGCACTGTATATCTTAGTTGTACATAAGAGAAATGTCATAAACCAATGGGAAAACTAACATAGTATGGATAGCCGCTTCATGGGAAAAAGCGAAAAAAAAAAACATTGTGTATGCGTGCCACAAAGAGCACATCACCTTAAATGAAGATCATATTTAGGGGTATTTGTAAAAGACCAATTTGATTAACAAAACGAAAACATATTAACAAACAACAAAAAAAAAACACTAAAACGAAAATATACCGGGGAAAAACACACATTAGGAACATGGGAAGGGTGTATAGGAAAGGGTCAGGGGGGCGTGGTGGGACGACAATATGGGAGGGGGGGTTGTTAATGGTACGAGGATTCGTCCACTTGATCCTAAATTTTACCTGTTCAGTATAACTCCCTTTATATCAAGAAGCAATTCCATGAGCTGCGGGAAGGAACTCTATCCAAGGGAGACCAAACCTGGATGTACGTATCAAATTGTGACCACCAATCACTCTTTTCCCAGTTTTTTTTTTTTTCCCCCTCCTTTCCCACTCCCCCCCGTTCCACGCCCCTTTTTGTGTCCCATTCCCTTATTTGTGTGTCAGCCGAAAATCTTGTTCGCATGTTAATTTCCCCTTTAAAGTTCCCGTTTTGATATTTCAAGAAAAAAGGCAAATTTCCTGGCACCAAAAATACTTATTTTTTGGCCACTTTCTATATCAGTGTATACCCCACCCCACATCGTTTCCCCAGTGAAATCACCCAGTGACAGTGATCCAATCCGGGGCTCCTCTCTCTTAGCATCTTGGTCCACTATGAATCCAATATATCTTTCTTGAGTACTTTCTCTTCGACATTAGCAGATGGGTCTAAGGTATCAATGCGATCCTTGATTCACCCGATCCATGACACCAGAACCAGACCCTACGACCTTCCCCTTGAGAAGCTAAGGGATCATGACCCCTTGTTGGGAGGGCAGAGGTGTGTCAACACCTGATATAATTAGGCACCTCTAAAGCCCCATCGACTTTCAACTGCGGGGAATCTTATATCACCAAGCGCAGGGAGAGTCTTAAAGTGTGGAATGGGCACATTCCCACTTGGCTCACACACAAGGTAACTGGTACTAACTCACTGAACTGTTGAGACTTGTAGTGCACCAAGTAATTTGTACTATTGTTAATGTTATATCTATGGCGGCAACTCAATATAAAATGTAAACTGAGTTGCTTTTATCTGATTCACAAATCCCCACGTCCGAGTCTTGCTTATATAAAATATACAGGGATTGGCTTCATCACACCTATTATGACCGGGACTTATATTAAGCAGAAATGAGTGGCCAGCTAGCACTTGCGCTTCAGGGTTGTGGGATTTATGGTGTGCCATATCAGAAGTTGTGCTGGACAATTTTAAATCATTCACTGTGCCTCTGCGTGCCTCCGGAGGTCTATAAAAGAATAACTAAGTGACCTGCGTACCCTCTCAGCGCGGTCCGAAACTCACAGTTTCCTTCACAGTAACATAAAGTCATTATGTCATAAAATAGGCGCTACTTGAGTAGCAACAAATAAGCAATACCTTTCCTTGAAAAGATAAGGCCATGTGATGTGATGTAGCCAAAATATCAATAGAGAGTTCGTTTTGACCTGTGAAAGAGAAGGCAATCTAATAGGCATGGAAAAATGTCTCTTTCCTATGAGAGAGCGGCAGAAGATGAATAAAAGTGCAGAAAAATAAGCTTTTCTCAAAGTGTATATGTAATCTCTCAGAGAGACTTGAGTACAGAGAGTCCATCCTCTGGGCACAAGTACTTGGTGAAGGAAAAAGCCAGAAAAATATACTATACAAAGGATCTCCTTTTGAAGGACACAGTCCTTTGAAACCAAACAATTGTTGTTTAAAGTCAGCCAGAGAGGGGTGCATTCAAGGCATAGCCTGGGGAAAAGTTCAAGGATGAGAGTCTCTTGATTTTAGAATAAAGGAAGCCTAGAAAGTCTCTGCGCACTTAGGGAATAATGCCGGCCACCACAGCCCAACTGGAAGTTAAAAAAAATATCATATGTACAGAATACCTGTTATAGGCTCCAGCCATCAGCGAATTATTCCTTTTGGGAAATCATAAGCGATCAATATATGACCAGGCCTGGGTAGCCAGGGCACTGCAGTATGGACATCATCAGCCTGGGGATAAAGAAAGCGTGTTGCGGATCTGTGACCAGGAGAATCTAGTTGGGCTAGAAACGGGAACTGCCACCAGAGGTAGCGTTGCAGAGGCACAGCAGGGATCTGGCGCAGACTGTGCGTTGTAGCAGGAAGCAGAGGACCGGATTATAGGCGGGGCTCGGGGACATAGAGCCCGGGGGAACCCAAACATTTGACCCCCCTAGGGGCCCCCACCAGACCGCACCCCCGCCTCCTCGCGCGACCACTCTATGAGCGACCCGCCGGCCCCTAGACATAGGTGACCGCCTCCCGCTCGCCCATCCCCATGCATGGCTCCACGCACGTCATAATGCCTTCATGCGCCCGGAGCCGCCCGCCCTGCGACGACCATCGAAGCCCACCCCGCATGGCACAGGGACTCCGCATCCGCAAGCGCGCTCCCCCGCCACAGCGTAACTGATTTCCCAGACGTCGCCCATCCCCCGGCCTCCCGGCAACATACAAACCACAGCATGGCGAGAGTCCGCCCGACCCGACACCGCGCACAGGGGCTCCGCCCCCCCCCCCACCCCACCCCCCACCCCTGACACAGGGAACCGGCTCCTGGCCCCCCATCCCCTGCTATGGCTTTGAGCATCCAACAATGCCCCCCCCCCCACCGCGCTCACCCGCGCCCCCAAGTAACTGCCGCCTCGAACCGCCAGGCCCCAGCTCCCGCCCTCCCGTCCGCGGCCACGACCCCATGACCCTCCCGCCGCGGCTCCGCAACCCATACGCTGAACAAGCACCCGCCACCCCTACTCCCCGGCACCGAGCACGCCAACCCCCCCACGACCAACAAGTCAACCGACGACACCCCCGCCTGAAGAAGCACCACCGCCCGAAAGCAGCCGGACGCCACGGCGCGCACGGGGGTAAGTTGATACGTACTTGTCTGTGTGTATATATGTGCTATATATATGTATTATAGTGTATTGGGTATATACAGTATATATAGGCCATCTACTTGTGCTATTGTGTATATATGTATTACTGTGTATATAGCGTCATTCTACTGTGTTTTTTTTTCCCTCGCACCCTTGTTCCCTATATGTGTTATATTGCTATTATGTGTATATAGGAAATCTACGGTGTATATGTGTATATATGTATATACTGTGTATATAGGCAATTATTGCTGTAATATGTGATATATGTATTGATATGTGGATATGGCATCTACTGTGCCTAATGTGTATTATGCTCTAATTGTGTATATAGCGATCTACTGCTGTATAGTGTATATATGTCTATACTGTGTATATAGGCATCCTCCTGTGATAGGGTTATTATATGTGATACTGTGTATATGCGTTTTTTTTTTATATATGTATATATAGGCCATCTACTGTTGTATAGGTGTTATATAGTTGTGTATATAGGCATCTACGCTGTATTGTTGTACTATGTATATAGTGTGTATATCGGCTCTACTGTGATTGTGTATATACTGTGATAAGGCATCTACTGTGTATATGGCTACTATGTATATACTGCTGTATACAGGCATTACTGTGTATATATGACTATATACTGTGTATATAGGCATCTACATGTATATGGTATATAGCTCATATGCGTGATATATGGTAATACAGTGTATATAGGCATCTATGCTGTATCTGTGTATATATTGGATCTGTGCTATATATGAATCTACGTGTATATGAGATGATATGTATCTACTGTGTATTATGAGTATTATATGAAATACTGTGTATGTGTATATGCATTTACTGCTATTTATACACGCATATATGTACATAAGCATATATACGTGACATTTAATATATGAATGATGATGCGTTTTGTATATATGTGCTATTGGTTGTATTATAAGTCTAATACTGAAGGCTGTTGTCAGTGTATACTTGTGTGTATAATATGGGTGCAAGTCATATGTGTGTAGAACGTATTGATTGATGTATCTAAGTATATAATGGTTTTGTATATCAATCAGTGGTAATTGCTTAAAAATGTTGCCTAAGGGTACATTCATCAAGAACGTATGGGCGGGCGTTAGATCTGGGGACGAAAATTTGTTACCGGATATACTTCCCTCATAGGAATCTATAGACCGCATGGGCCTCAGCTACAGTGAGACACAACGAGTTACTCACTGTTCGTGTGTGGCACCGCAAAAGAGAGAGAGCGTGCTTATCTATGCCCCGTAAGAACGACCATGCGGCTATATTCTCCTATGCCCGAGAGGGGAGGGGTGAGCCCGCGATATCACCCTCCTCCTCTCCACAACGCCCAACATGTGCCTGCCAGGCGATAGTCTGGCAACCACACGTTTATGTGAATGCAGCCCGACATATGTTTATATGTTTTTAGGGGAAGGGGCGGCGGCACCCACTGGCCACCATGCCAGAAATCTGCTAGCGGGCCCAATCTCTCCTATTAAACCATGCTATTGGACTGCCCATGGCCGTGTTGGCTAGCGTGTTTATGTTATGGGGATGTATTCTGTGTACGGGTGTTGAAGGATGTAAGATGCTTTGACCTGAGGAGGTGAGGCGGCTGTATGCTAGCAGTGTTACTGGGGGCTGAGGCGGCTGAATGTAGCTGTGTTAATGGATGTGAGGCCGGCGTATGTAGCTGGTGTTATGCGGTGTGAGGCGGCCTTATGATAGCTGTGTTACTGGGGATGAGGACGGCTGTATGTAGCTGTGCTTACTGGCGTGCTGAGGCCAGCCGTATGAGCCCTCGACGTGTGTTACTGGGGATGAGGGGCTGTATGTAGCTGTGTTACTGGGGGTGAGGCGGCCTGTATGTAGCTGTGTTACTGGGGGGAGGCGAAGGCTCGGGAGGCCGGATATGTAGCGCTGTTACTGGGGGCCCGAGGTGGCATTATGTAGCACTGTGCTTCCTGGGCGGCGAGGGCTTGTATGTGCGTGTTACTGGCTGGGCGAGGGGGCGGTATGTATGTAGCTGTGTTACTGGGGGCGAGGCGGTGTAGTAGCTGGGCTTAAATGCGCACGGGCGACGAGCGGCGGTATGTAGCACCTGTGCTACTGGGTGATGAGGCGGCTATATTGTAGCCCGGCTGTTCCCTGGGGCGCGAGGAGGCATGTATGTAGTGTGTTACTGGGAGGGCGAGGAGGCTGTAGTAGCTGTGTTATGAGGATGAGGCGGCGCTGTAGCCTGTGTTATGGGGATGAGGCGGCTGATGTAGCCCTGTGTTACTGGGGGTGGAGGGCGGCTGGCGGTATGATAGCTGTGTACTGGTCTGGCGAGGAGGCCCTGTATGCTAGCTGTTGTTACTGGGCGGCGAGGGGGGCTGGATTATGTAGCCTGTGTACTGGGGTTGAGGAGGCGTAGTCGCCTGTGTTACTGGCGGTTAGACGGCTGTATGTAGCTGTGTTAATGGGGAGGATGGTGGATATATGTAGCTGTGTTAACTGCGGGATGAGGGGGCTGTATGTAGCTGTGTTACTGGGGATGAGGCGGCGGCGGCTGTATGTAGCTGTGGTACTGGGGGTGAGGCGGAGGCTGTAGATAGCTGTGTTAGTGGGGGCGAGGAGGGCTGTATGTAGCTGTGTTATGGGGGCGAGGGGGCGGCATTGATGTAGCTGATGTTACTGGGGGGTGAGGCGGGCTGTAGTAGCTGCGGTCTGGGGGCGAGGAGGCTGTTGTAGCTGTGTTAATGGGGGCGAGGGGGGCTGTATGTAGTGTGTTAACTGGGGCCTGTGAGACGATGTATGTAGCCTGTGTTATTGGGGGCGAGGAGGTGTATGTAGCTGGTTACTTGGGATTGAGCGGATGTATGTAGCTGTGTAGGGGTGTAATCGCCTGTATGTAGCTGTGTTACTGGGGATGAGGAGCTGTATGTAAGCTGTTGATTGGGATGGGCGGTGCGAGGCGGCTGTGGCTGTATGTAGCTGTGTTACTGGGGGCGAGGTGGCTGTATTGTGCTAGTGTTAATGGGGGCGAGGCGGCTGTAATGTAGCTTTGTGTTTCCTGGGGTTGAGGCGGCTGGGGTGTATGTAGCTGTGTTAATGGGGTGAGGCGGCGTATGTAGCCTGTGTTACTGGGAGTAGGCGGCTGTATGTAGCGTGTTACGGGGGAATGAGGCGGGGGGGGCTGATGCGAGGCGGCTGTATGTGCTGTGTTAATGGGGGCGAGGGTGGCGCTGTATGAGCTGTGTTTACTGAGGGGCGAGGGCGGTATGTATGTAGCTGTGTTACTGGGGTTGAGGTGCTGTATGTAGCCTGTGTACTGGGGGCGAGGAGGCCTGTAGTTAGTGGTGTTACTATTTGGTAGTGGAAGAAGCAGGAGGACGTATGTGAAAGATACACTCAGTGGGGGCCGCCACCAGATTTGCGCCCAGGGGACCCCCACAACCTTATCCGGCCCTGGCAGGAAGGCAGGCGCAGGAACAGGTCTATAGCGGAACAGATGTGCTGGATCAACCTTGTGAAACAGAACTCTCATGCAGGGTGGAGATGTCCATAGCAGGAGTGACTTAAAAGGAACATGGTGCGGCTCTGGAAATGCTGACCCCCAGAAGCTGCAGGGACACCAAGAAGCTGGAGCTGTGGACGGAACAGCGGGAGGTCATCGCGACATAGATATTCTCAGCAAAGAAAGGAGGCAAGGCACTTTCTGATGGAACTTCAGTAGCTGGGCACTGTAGGGATGTAGATGATGACTGCAAGAATTCCTGTTGTTGAAGCTGAAGGAGTGTTGTTCCTGGACAGACCTGCAGCTGTTAGGGGTGCGGGCGAGCTGACGTGGCAATTTAAGGATACCTGCGGGTCATGCTATTTAAGGGAGTCCCTTTGGTAGTCGGGCTCCTACGGAAGAGGTGGCGGTTCAGCAGGGAGGCCGGACTGTACCCCAGCCAGGGCCTAAGGGAGAGATGGTAACAGTCACTGATGAATAGCCCTGGGAAGCAGCCATTGTACTCACATCAGAGGTGGTCCTCTGGAGGTCGGAAATCTTTAGGCGCAGACGTGTGGAGAATCCGCCATTGTGACGGAAGTTGCGGGACGACAAGCAGGAGTAAACGATTTTGCAGCTGATGAAGGGCCCGGGCTCTTGGGCAGACCTGGGACACTTGGTTCCTCATTTCGGCCCGCCTTATGGAGTCATCAGCCCTGACGGTGAAGAGATCCAAGATGGCCCGGTTAACATCTCTATGCTAGATGGCGGCCTGCCCCGCTGACTCTCACTGGCGTTGCAGAACGGAGAGAGTGCGTCGCCAGAGGCGCCGGAATTGAGTCCTTACCACCAGGAGCTGTGGCATGCTGAATTTTCTCCTGCGCCCCCAGAGCTCTGAGGCAAAATTCAAGCCATATACGCAGTGGAGAGAGCTTGCAGTCCATGCAGACTATGATTTCTGGCCAGTGTAGATTTTGGCAGGCCAGGAGAACTTTCTTACTGGAGTGCAGAGTTTTTGCAGCGCCGCGTTAACATTCAGCCCAATGCCAGCCCAGCCAGATGTAGCCAGCAGCCGACACAGTTCTTTGCAGCGAATTCACTCATAGGGTTGCCGATCAGCGTTCTACAGCACGTTAGCCAGTAATATAAAACAGTCTATCTTGACTCCTAAAGGACAATCACGCTTGGCGCCTTACCCAGATGGCCCCGAGAAGGGTTAGGCACCACTTTCGTCTTTTAAAATGACAATTCAAGCTGCCAGCATAAGGCACAGAAAATAAATATCCTGTTCGGGCGCCAATGGACCAACATCACGCCCCACCACTAGCCTTTTCTTGGCTGCCTGGGGGAAAGCGCGGGGGGGAAACCATTATACTGGAGTGTGCTGTGGCAGTGCGGCTTGGGCGTGCCTGTGTCATGGTGCTTGCGTTTGTGGACAGAGGGCTGATCTACAGCTTTGGCCCAGGTCTACAGCGGCTGGTGTATGCAAGAAATAAAGAGGGAGAGGCTAGATGCAATGTTTCTCCCTGCGGGCAGGACTGGCCAGCCCCTAAGTTGCCCCGGAACCTAAGGCTCGCCAGCCAATTAGACTGGGGCCTGCTCAGAAAATAAAAAACCATTGCACTCAACTTCCGTCGCTCCCCCGCCAGCTCCCCTTGTACAGTCCGGTGGCCAGTGACAGCTCCGTGCACCGCCGGGTCCCACAGACTTGACGTATGCGACTGCTATTTTTCCAGCGAAGCTGCGGGGGGGGGGGGGCATCAGAAGGGTGGCATCCCGAAAGGTGAATACATCATTGCTTATTATTTTAATGTGGGCCAGGCGAGACTAGGGCTGTTCTACAAGGGGAGGGGCAGGCCGGGCTGCTATATGGAGCGGGGGCAGGCCTACATACTGGGGAGGGACTTCAGACTGGATATGTACTGCGAGGATGACCAGAGAGCGAGACGGCTGGCTATATTACATGGAGAGACTGGCTGCTATACGGTGGGGACTGAGCCTGGCCTATATACAGGGGGGCTGGCGCCTACAGGTGCAGGGTCTGGCTGGCAATATCAGGAGGGGACTGTCGGCCTATATAGAGGGGAGCTGGCGGTTACTAGGGGGGTGTCTGGCTATATACAATGGGGCGGAGGCTGGCTATATACAGGGCGGTCTGGTGGGGTTGGATTATATGCGTATAGTAGTAAATTATTTGCCATACAAAGGTGGTAGTATTAAAGTAAATATATTCCAAAACTAGGGTGGCAGTATTATTAGTTAGTATATTCATGCTCCATAGGGAGCAGCTATTATAATAGTTTATTCTTGTAAACAGGGGTCAGCCTATTATAGTAGTTATATTCATATACATAGGTGCGGCTAGTAGCTATTATAGTAGTCTATTCGGGACATATGGGGGCAGATATAGTCGTTACTATTCTTGTACATAGGGCGGCAGTATTATAGGAGATATATCTTGTACAATAGGACAGCGTATTATTAGTTAGTATTCTGTACATAAGGGCGGTAGTATTATAGGAGGCTTATTTTCTTGTTTATCGAGCAGGTATGCATGCTTGTTTCTTTTAAAAAAAGAAAAGCTTGTTCCTGTCTAAGGAGGGTAGTATGAGTCTCTTTCTGGCGATGGATTGTCACTTGATTTAGACCAAGTTTTGTGTGCGAGTTTAGAACTCACCCAGGATTATAGAGTCAATCCTATATTGACTACGCCCCACCAAATGGGACACACATGTTACAGTTTTTTTCCAGGGCCACTTTAAATTCCAGTGCGCTCTGGTCAGTGTCCTCATGTATGGCCGGGTAGTGTCCCTCACTGTCTGGCAGGTATTGTCCTCATGTTATATATTCTGATAGATGCGGGCTTTCAGATGGGAACGAGGGGAGCGGTCGGGAGAAGGCCAATGGGGTGGGGGGGGTTTATTTTGATCGTTTGCCTGTCTTTTATTTCGTGCTCGCGAGGGGTGGATTGGAGTTTGGTTGTTTTTTTAAACTTGGGGGAAATTTTTGGGGCAGATTGGGACTATTTTCAGACTCACTAGGGCTACGTTAACCCTAGGTTGTCTGATGAATCCTATCATATACTGCCATCCTACCAGTATTGGGGATTTCCCGTATTCAGTTACAATGTGTGCGATCGAGGGGGTTAAACCGAGGCTTCTGTCATGGGCAACAGATCGCCGCTCCCTGATGAATGTCACGGGGAGCAACAATCTTGCCCTTGAGAAGAAGCCAGCGCGGCCCGATCTGGTGTAGTAATATGCAGCCAAAAACTTATCTCTGTTTGAGAGCGCCAGTGAGCCCTCCATGCACCCACCTTGACGTAATGTTACGTCACATGCGCGTGATTCGATTTGGTTCGAAAATTTTGATATTTCACCCATCTCTAGTCTGGTGCTTGTTCATGTCCCATAGTGGAAAAAGTAAAAAAAAATGTTATTCAAATAAAAAATAAAGTAATGAATCATAAAAACCATAAGCCCCATAACATATAAGAGACAGATAACCCAAAAAAAAGTCGTAAATCATAACAAAAACCCCCACATATCTGTATCACCAGCGTAACAACCCGTAGAGATTAGAATAAAATTAAATCATTATGAAACCGTACGATGAACACCATTAAAAAAAAACTGTTGAAAACCCACCAAAAATTTATCATTTTTGACCTATTCAATCTTAAAAAAGTGCAATAAAAAGTGATCAAAAAACATATGTACTCCGAATGATACTGTTGCAAAGTACAACGGTCCCGCAAAGACAAAAAACAAGCCATCAAGCCAGCTCCGTAGCCAAAAAAGTAAAAATGTTATACCACTGGAAAGGATAGGCAATGCAAAAACATGATAGATTTTTTCCCACATTACGGTTTTATTGGACAAATTTAGATAAATGTAAGAAATATTATAGTCTGGATCCCGCTAATTCAATCAACCCATAGAATAAAGTACATGATTATTACGCTATACAGTGGAAACACGAATAAACAATGTCTAGACAATCCAGTACAGAAGTTGATGATCTCTGTACTCGGGGAAATATAGAACAAATTGTATGGTGGGTTTTCTATTTTTATCTTTTGGAAATGTGATAAATTTTGGGCTAAAGCAACATATAACGGCACAATTTTACCATTCTAAATTTCACCTCCATTTGATTCAATTATTATGAAGATTAGGAGTTAAACTCTTCTAAAAGCTGTTCTGATAGTCTGAGGCGGTGAGATTTGAAAATGGGTTGATTATATAGGGGGTTTTTGTGCTAATATGTAAAATTTCATTCAAAACAGTATTTATCGCAAAAGAGTAATTCTGAAAATACGGGCAAAAAGAGCTCCGATTGATGAGTGTTGCACTTGTTACGCCGGGGTGCTATGTGACATCAAAATAATTATCCAGACATTCAAAAACTATGCAAATGTAAAGTAGACATATGTGAAATGGTATTCAGCAACAACTTATTTAGGTGGTAAATCTATCTACCTGAAAATGCAATGATTTTAAATTTCAAAAAAGTTAAATTTTTCAAAAAATTCATCATTTTTTCTTTTTTTGGAAAATAAACGCAAAACTTATCACTCAACATTTACCACTAAAATTAAGTACAACATGTGGGGAAAAAACAATCTCAGAATCGCTTTGATAAGTAACAGTGTTCAAAAGATATAACCATATAAAGCGACCATGTCAGAATCCAAAAAATGGGACTGAGCCTTAAGCTGTAAAATGGTTGCGTCCTTAAGGGGTTAAGTAGAGAGGAGTTATATTTTGCCTAACATGAGTCAAATCGGGGGGAGTGTCTCTTCAGACACCTCTATCTTTGGTTCTATAGTACCTTTAAACATGATGGTGGTTCTGTGAGCTACGACACCTAAGATACAGGCAGTTAAACATATACCGGTAGTTGGAAAGGAGAGATGTAGATAAATATCCAGTTCCTTCATATTTCTAACTGTCCTTATCTCCAGTTCTCTAGATCACACAATCAAAAGCATGTTTCTAGGCAATCTTTATCTTGACTCATATGAGGAAAAAATATGAGTCTTCTCTGCTCATTTTCACATGACACTGGAGGAGAGTACATGGGTGAGATTTCACATAAAAGTGAATTCCAGAAAGGACATTCCCTTCCCTACCTGAGGGGGTAGTTTAATGGGGTATAATCTGGTGACTGGTTTCCTTTAGTGTTTGTATATATTCTTTCTTTCCTTGTTGACTTTCTTTGTGCAATAAAGCCTATGCCAGAATTACTAGCCTTTTTCATTTTTCTTTTGGGGTGCACATATATGGGTTTTGTGCATTTTCTTTGTTGTGTTCATTGAGTTCAATTTGCAATATTTTGTAGAGCACCAAAACCACTTAATATATGTTGGTGCCGAACCATCTTTTTCTAATTTCACATATTACAGAGAGTTATGTAATGTACCATAATTCTGCAGCACTTATCAGATCATTGGGTACATAGGACAAAACAAAATGAAAAAATACAGAAACTGAACACATAGGAGGAGGAACCTTTTTGCAACCCAACTTACAATCTATGATTTGAATATCTTCACAAGAAGAGAGAAGATTACCCTTTGTGACCGATGGTAATTAGTGTCTGAATGTCCAGGTCAGTTTTTGACTTTCTGTGATGGTGCATTATACTATAAACGATGATATCTCTGGAAAGCATTACAATATCATAAACACATTTTTATTTGTTTTTTTTTCAAGCACGATTACACTTTAACTTGATAGGATAGTTTATTAATACCTATTTTTCTTTATCACAATTTTGCCAATAAAATGAACAATGTAAAAAAAAAATTAGCTTCTTTTGTAATTTTTCCTATTAAAGTTTGTTTTAAATTGTAGTTACTTTTACCACCAAATATGTATAAATATGTACATCATTATTCATCAACCTTTCTCAGGATCAGCTACAGATGCATAGGGAGCATGTTGTAGTGATATATTACTCTACGATGTCATTTTGGATCAAGCAGCCTTTTAGTTTTGCTGGGGATCTCTGCGCCGCTGTCCAGCTAATGGCATGATCAGCCATTTTTGTGTACCGCTAGTAAAAGTTTCTCCTTGACACATGTGAGAGATAGTGTCCTTAGACTGTTTTCTTCCGCTTCTCTGTTTTGTTAGCAAGACGCTTTGGCGCCATGTCTTCGTACATTTGTAGCCTGGGATAATATAAACATCTCTGTGAACATAGGCCTGGAGAAACAGTGACACAAATTTATAACCCTTTTGAGAATTTCCTGGTAAATTCATTATGGCCAATAGCAATTTAAGCATAACTTTCTGTCACACCCCTATGCTGTTTTTCTGTGTTTGATATGCAGCTGTGGGCGATGAAAGAGGGGGTCTTTTCCTCACAGCCATCTCTAAAAAGTGGCTTAGGGTGTACTTGGCTTTGTGCCTCTCGATCCGGTGTAGCCAGGGAGCTATTGAAGGGGTTAGTACCTGAACAGTCACCTTTATCCCCCCTGCACAATGGTAATCTCCGAGTTTGCAGTACTTAGATGCTAAAAATCTGCTTTTACAATGTACTTTCCGGGGCCAGCTGACAATCGGTGCCTATAGCCCCTAGCCGGGCTCCTCCTCGATTTATCCTTCGAATACCAAACTGACTCCAGCGACCACCTTGGCTTTTGGGGGGCACCCAGCCTGGTTCACGCCCCACCACTTATCGTACTGATCACCCTCCGTACTACCCATTGGACGCACTCCAAAGACACCAAATTTCTCCCCTTTACCTCTGATATGTTCTCCCCCCCCCCCCGCTGTGCCGACCCCCTCCCTGCGGGCTGGCGGCCTATTCATGGGGCGCAGGTACTCACGTGACCGCAGATATTCACTTGGTGTATCAAGGGTTATTTGTGTTGTACCTTCCCCCTTTCGAATGCCTCACCCCGCGCCCTAAGTTCCCGCGCCCTACTATTACACTCAGCAAGGTCTCATTATTGGTGTGTTTTTCGGTCCACCCTAGACGGTTGGGACGCCAGTCTACACCCGGTTTTCTTCGTCGCCGGCAACTCTCTTAGTTGTCATCGCCGACTTGTAACGGATGTCTCAGACTACTCCACCTGTGGCACTCCTCAAGGGCACCTAAACAACGTTCTACATGTGCCCCCTGCCGTCTCCGTTCGCCAGTCCCCCCCTTTGTAGAGCACCAAAACCACTTAATATATGTTGGTGCCGAACCATCCTTTTCTAATTTCACATATTACAGAGTTATGTAATGTACCATCATATTCTGCAGCACTTATCAGATCATTGGGTACATAGACAAACAAAATGAAAAATTACAGAAAATGAAACAATAGGAGTGAGGAACCTTTTTGCAACAACTTACAATCTATGATTCTGCTATCTTCATCAGAGATAAGATTAACCCCTTTGTGACCGATGGTCATTAGTGTCTGAATGTCCAGGTCGATTTTTGACTTTCTGTGATGTGCTTATATATAAACGATGATATCTCTGGAAAAGCATTACATATCATAACAATTTTTACTTTGTTTTTTTTTTTCAAGACATATTACACTTTAACTTGATAGGATAGTTTTATTAATTACCTATTTTTTCTTTATCAAATTTGCCAATAAATGACTACAAATGTAAAAAAAAATTAGCTTCTTTTGTAATTTTTCCTATTAAAGTTTTTTAAATTAGTAGTTACTTTTACCAAATATGTTATAAATATGTACATCATTATTCCATCAACCTTTCTCAGGATCAGCTACAGATGCATAGGGAGCATGTTGTTAGTGATATATTACTCTACAAGATGTCATTTTGGATCAAGCAGCCATTTTAGTTTTAGCTGGGGATCATGCTGCCCGCTGTCCAGCTAATGGCATGATTCAGCCATTTTTGTGTAACCTGCCTGTAAAAGTTTCTCCTTGACACATGTGAGAGATAGTTGTCCTTCAGACTGTTTTTCTTCCCCTTATCTTGTTTTGTTTAGCAAGAAGCTTTTGGAGCCATTCTCTGTACATTTTGTAGCTGGGATAATATATATAAACATTCTGTGAACAAGGCCTGGAGAAACAGTGCACAATTTTAACCCTTTCTGAGAATTTCCTGGTAAATTCATTATGGCCAATAGCATTTAAGCACAACTCTTCTGTCACAACCCCTATGCTGATTTTTCTGTGTTTGATATGCAGCTGTGGGCCATAAAGAGGGGGTCTTTTCCTGCCATCTTCTAAAAGGCTGGGGTGTCTTAGTTTGTTGCCTCTCATCCAGTGTATACCAGGGAGCATGAAGGGGTTAGTATGAAAGTCACCTTTATCCACTGCATAAGGACTCATGTTTGAGTCCTTAGAGTAAAAATGCTTTTACAATGTACTTTCCGGGGCCAGCTGACAATCGGTGCCTATAGCCCCTAGCCGGGCTCCTCCTCGATTTATCCTTCGAATACCAAACTGACTCCAGCGACCACCTTGGCTTTTGGGGGGCACCCAGCCTGGTTCACGCCCCACCACTTATCGTACTGATCACCCTCCGTACTACCCATTGGACGCACTCCAAAGACACCAAATTTCTCCCCTTTACCTCTGATATGTTCTCCCCCCCCCCCCGCTGTGCCGACCCCCTCCCTGCGGGCTGGCGGCCTATTCATGGGGCGCAGGTACTCACGTGACCGCAGATATTCACTTGGTGTATCAAGGGTTATTTGTGTTGTACCTTCCCCCTTTCGAATGCCTCACCCCGCGCCCTAAGTTCCCGCGCCCTACTATTACACTCAGCAAGGTCTCATTATTGGTGTGTTTTTCGGTCCACCCTAGACGGTTGGGACGCCAGTCTACACCCGGTTTTCTTCGTCGCCGGCAACTCTCTTAGTTGTCATCGCCGACTTGTAACGGATGTCTCAGACTACTCCACCTGTGGCACTCCTCAAGGGCACCTAAACAACGTTCTACATGTGCCCCCTGCCGTCTCCGTTCGCCAGTCCCCCCCACTACTACCTCCTCTACCCACGGGTGCGCTACTGCCTCCTCCACAAACGGGTGCACTAGTACCTCCTCCACACTACTACTTCATCTGCACTACTACCTCCTCCACACATGGGAGCACTACTACCTCCTCCGCACTACTATGTCCTCCACAGACAGCGGGCACTACCAACTCAACACAAAGATAACATAAGGATAGGGGCAGATTGGGGAGGGAATTGTGTTTATGGGAACAGTTATGTGAACAGATCGTTAAGGGTGATGCCACACATGGCGTTTTGAACCCGTTTTTGGTCCGTTTTTAAGCAGTCCGTTAAAAACGCATGCGTTAAAAAATGCATGGCGTTTTTTGAAAACGCATCAGTTTTTGACCAGTTTTAATTAAGATAATTGGTCAAACCTGTCAAAAACGCGTGTGTTTTTAAAAAACGTGTGCATTTTTTAACGGACTGCTTAAAAAGCAAAAACGAGTTCAAAACGCCATGTGTGGCATCATCCTAACACTCTGCTCTCCAACTCCACCAAACTGAGAATGTCGGTGTTGGAGATTGGGGGAGATAGTAGGATCAGCCCCCTAAAAAAATTGTAATCACTCCCTTTCCATAGAAATGACATAAAAAAATAACCATATAAAATCATAAACAAAAGACCCGCTCCATCAAAATGTATAGACGTTTATTCCCAAAAATGGTAGCAATAAAAACATAAGGTCATCTTGTAAAAGAATGACCTATTACACAGCTCTTTATACCATATGGTAAAGGTACTGGTATCAGAATATGCCAAAATGAACACATTTTTTTCCTTGTACAGAAGGTTGAAGGTTAAAATCTACCATATATAGTCAAGTATAAGCTGAGTTTTTAAGCACAAAGAATGTGCTGAAAAACCCTAACTTGGCTTATACTAGAGTCTATGAGAAAAACAAACTCTGTACGCCCCCCGCAGGTCCTCTTCTTTCTTCTGATGTTCCGGCTCATGGGATTGGTATTGGGAAATGGGATCATCTTGATCATCCAACATTGTCAGGGGAAGCTATTGCCAGCGGGTTAGTTCCGTGAGAATCTTATTTACAGGGGGGGGGGGGGGTATGTAAGTGTGTATCATGAGTTTGGTGATTGGCTAGTGTGGATGCCTAAATATGTCAGATGGGAGCTTACTAGTTTGAGGTGGGGGCCAGCTAGGCAGCTCAGTGAACAGATCTAACACTTCGCTATGAAACATTGAAATGGAAGCCTGCAACGTTTCCAAAATCTCCTATATGGTTGAGCACTGTCTGAAGTTGGCGCTTAGGATTGAAGATGAAGAGAATGACATCATCTGCAAACATCGCCAATTTCACCTCTTGTTCTCCAACAGTAATACCATTAAAGAGCTTGTCAAATATGCCTCTTGGAAGTGTGCAAAATGACCCTGAGATGCCAAACTTCTCTTGGACCACCCACAGCCAGGGCTATCTGATGTGGTCAAAAGCTTTTTCAGCATCTAATGTGGGTTTTCCTCCGGGTCCTCCCACAATCCAATTGGGGACAGGGCCTGATTTGGCAAACTCTGTGCAGCGTTGCAAATTCTGTGCGCTATATAAATAAAGGAATTATTATTATTATTAATTCCACCAGAACTGGAAGTTTTCCTGGCTTTGCACTCTCTCTAGAACAGTCAGGACCTTCCTGATATTTGTCATTGCTGTTCTCCTTTTAATAAAGCCCACTTATTCTATTTCTTACCTATATCCTAGAATATGAGAAGGTCCACTGGGCCAATCTAATAAACCAATATATAAGTGGGAAGAGGTGTTAGATCTACCAGATCTTTCCTCCCAGATACATGATAGAAGGGCACAGGTTAGGAATTCAGTGATTTGTGACAGGTGGAGGGACAGCCACTTTATACATAAACTCCTCACCTAGCCTCACCTCACCAACCAATTGCATACCCTTAAAGGGGTTATCCGGGTTTTAATAATTACTGAGGGCAGGGCTGGGGAGGGATATTTAAAAATAATAAACATGTACTGATGTCCCGCGCTGCAGCCGGTCTTCTCTGTGCGCCGGTTTCATTACAAGGGTGCACAGGGAGCTTCCGGCCAGCTGGAAGCTCCAATCTGACACCATCTCTCAGCGCTTTCAACACTGAGAGATAGGGACGGATGGGAGGAGCCGGCCACATCGCGGACTGGAAGTTCCCTGTGCACGGCTTCTGTGCCCCTGTAAACAAACAGGGGCACGGATCGAAGGGACCGCGGCGCGGGACATCGGCGGCAGCGGAGGAGGTAAGTACAAGTTTATTATGTTTAACTAGCCCACCTCAGCCCGGCCCTCAGTAATTTTTAAAACCCGGATAACCCCTTTAATGCAAAACACTTAAGACTGACCTGTACCATAGCATATGGTCTTGTCCCTAGTAACAAACTCTGTGGGCCCAAGTGATTGCCCAGCTGGTTTTCTGTCTGACTTTGCATGTTCTTTTCAGTGCAAACTGCTTGGATGTGTATTTAAGAAGTGTCCCACACCATATATATGCGTCGTATGCAACCCTTTTGGTGCATTCTGTCTGTAAATGTGCCCCTATGTGTGATGGTCATCTCTGTTCTTTAGTATTTTTCTCCACTGTATGTAGAGGAGTGTTTTTACCTGTGTTTTTGTTGCTTGTGTTTTTGCATTACCTACTGGTGTTTTTAAGTCTCAGCTATATTAATGTATTATCCTATTAGGAGTAGTCTGGGTCCATTTAACCGGTTCAAGATCAGTGTCCGATATATATCGGACGCCAAGCTGATGCTGGCCCAGCTCGAGAACAGAGCCGAGCCTGCATTGGGATAAACAGGGAGTGGGCTACGATGGCAGGTGTTTAACCCAGTAAATGCTGTGGTCAGTGTGACCGCAGCATTTAATCTGCCTATAAGGGCTCTTTCCTCCATGATCCCCCCGCACCATCTTTGGGGGGCACCGATCGTTCTCATGGCAGCCCTGAGGTCTGATCAGGACCCCAGGGCTGTCTGCAGGCAGTGCCTGTAAGATGGTGTCTTTGAAGCTATGCATGTGCATAGATGATTGCTTGTTCAAGTCCCAAGGTAGAAGAAATAAAAAAGTTCAAAAAATGTTATTGATTAAAAAATACATTAATAGATGAATAAAAATGCCCATAAGCCCCATGACATATGAAGAGACATATAATGAACAAAAAAGTCTAAATCATAACACAAACCCCACATATATAGTAGCACCGTGTCCGTAACAACCCATAGAATAAAAGTAAATAATTATTGAACCCCCACAATAAACGCCGTAAAAAGGACTGTTAAAAACCTGCCAAAAATTATGATTTTTACCTATTTACCGTAATCCCACAAAAAATGCAATAAAAAGTGATAAAAAACATATGTACTCCATGATACTGTTGCAAAGTAAAACATGTCCTGCAAAAACCAAGCCATCAACCAGCTCTGTAGCCAAAAAATTAAAAACGTTATGCCACACGGCAGACGTAAGACTATACAGTGAACACCAAAAAGGAAAAATTCCAGTACATAATTGATGCTTTCCTACTCCTGCCCTCAAAATAAAAGTTCATAAATTTTCAACCCCAAAATGGTAACACTGAAAAAAACATCTCATCCCACAAAAAATTGGTATCACATGGCCCCAATAACAAAAAAGCTAAAATTTTATAGCCTACAAAAGGAGCCAATAAGAAAACAAAATCCTGGCTGCTGCAGGGCACTCCTTCCCTTCTGTGCCTCACTGTACGTCCATAAAACAAGTAATGGCCACATGTCGGGGGTCTCTGTACTCAGGAGAAATTGCATAACAAAATGTAAGATGGGATTTCTCTTTTTATTTTTTGGAAATGTTTAAATTTTAGGGTTAAATTAACATATAACCAACAAAATTTGACCATTCTAAAATTCGCTTCCATTTTGATTCAATTACAATGAAGATCTGAAGGGGTTAACAATCTTCCTAAAGGTGTTTCTGATAGTTTGAGGGGTGCAGATTTGAAAATGGGTTGATTATGTAGGGTTAATTCTGAAAATACGGAAAAGCAATAGCCGTGTGACATTAATACGAACCACGGATTAATACTGCCATGGATACGAACTTTGTTGGTGTGCATCAAGTAGGAACCTTTTGGATTTCCAATGTTCTTTGTTAGCAGTAAGAACCAGCCTGTGGCACCAGATTAGTGTAATGGGTGTGGGTATGGGGGGGGGGGGTGTTACAGTACCACAGTATAGGGGCTGGGCTCGGGGACAGACAGCTACATCTTTTGGCATGATGCTTGGGAAGATAAAAGGGAAGCAGCATAGTGGGCTTGGTTGGTGTTCCAGGCCTCCCCCGGAAAGGTCCCATGATCCTTGCAAAACCTAGTTGTATATGGCTAACTGGTTGGTTGATGGCAGGTATCAGTTGGCAAGGAGACAAGGTGCTGCCCCTGGACCAGTGAGGCCAATGACCATTGGGTGCACTCACATCTAAGCTGCACTCCCCTTAGACTTTAGTGGCAAACTGAAGTAGTGGGTGTCCTACTGAGCTGATGCATGGGTGGTTGGATGTCCCACCATAATGTTGGTGCTGTCAAATCGATTACATCCTCATGCCATCTACCTTTGGGGCCCCAACAGGCATTGTTGTGTTTATGGCTATTGGGACTTTATTACAATCTTGCACAGCATTGCTTCATTGACAATTCATTTATTTCTTCAGAAATTGTTTTGGAACATTATCTCAGGACTTGCAATATAATGGGCCTATTTGGCCTGTAAATCATGAGCAATCTAGTGTAAACAATCCTGAACAACTGCACGTGTAGAGGAGATTTAACATAAGTCTCTTAAAGTAGAACTGTTCTAGTTGCCCATGGCAACCAACCAAAGCTCAGCTTTTTATCAATGAAGGATGATGCACTACAATCAAGAAATCCCGATGCTATGATTATAATCACAGGTGATTTCAATCATGCACGTCAGAGCTTAAGGTTCCAACAATATGTCACATGTAAAACTAGGGGGGAACGCACTCTCGATTTATTTTACTCAAATGTAATGTGTGCAATATTATCCTTTGGGGAGGTCTGATCATAATTTAGTATTACTTCAGTCTAAATACAATCCGTCTGCAGACGTCCTGTGGAGATAAAGGATGTACAGGTGTGGTCGAAGGAAAAGGAGGAAAAATGACAATGTTGTTTTGAGAGCACAGATTGCTTTATGTAGGGATATTGATTCGGATCTTGATGGTGCAGTCCATACAGTAACTGATTATATATACTTTTGCATATGTAGTATCATCCCAGTGAAGAAAGTGAAGATTTTTGAAAATAACAAACCATAGGTGTAATGAAAGCGGTTTTAAATAAGGTTTTTCAAACATGGTGATGCTGTGAAAAGAAGCTCGTAATGTGCAGAAAGAATTGAAAAACAGGATTACAGAGTGTTAAGAGTCGTATAAACAAAAACTTGAGAATAACTGTTATAGAGTAAATGATTTTAACAGTTTTTTTATTCAATCGTTTGGCCAAAGAGGGGTTGAGAATACAAGGATTTTTTGTTCTACAACTGTTAGAAATTCAGAATGCAGGGAGGTTGATTTAGTGATTAGAGAGGATGATGTCAGTTTTTCCATTGAAAATATCTGGTGGGCCGGATGTAGTAAAGTGTTACATTGTTGTGCTGAGCAGTTAGCTGTCATATTTAGTCCTTGATTTAATGCGACCGAGAGTACCAATTCTTTGGAAGTCATCTACTATTGTGCCATTGGTGAAAGGTAATTGTTCTGTAAATTGTAAGGTTTTTCGTTTGGTAGTTTTAACACTGGTGGTAATGAAGGTTTCCGCACGCCTGCTGTTGTGTCAGCTTTCAAATGAGGTGGGACCGTATATGGATCTACTTCAATTTGGCTATAGAAAGGGTTTTGGAGTTGACGCCTTGTTACAAATGTTGCATAGGGTATATACACTCAAATAACACATCCTAGATCTCAGGGGATGTTCAGGTAAAAGCAGTATTCCTTTATTACGAATCCACATAAAATCCATACATGGCAAAAAGTACAAACGTGTGATGGCCCAGGTATGTGACTTGGGCCATCACACTTTTGTACTTTTATGTGGAGCCCCAGATGGATTTTATGTGGAGCCCCAGATAAAAATCAGACTAGAAAGAACATGCAAAGTCTGACAGAAAATTGTCACAAGGACCTTAGTAAATGTGTCCCATTATCTCACAATTATCCACTCAATACAACACTGAGCTTGGTTTTGGTTCTGTTTTTGGTTATGTACTTGTCATGGGTGGTCCCGCGATCCCCGTCGCGGGTCATGGGCTCACCCGTGCCTTCAGTCCCCCGCCAGCGCGCCGCAAGCGCTACTTACAGGTCCCGGCTCCTGTCCCGCCGGCATCGGCTCCGTCCACGGCTGCTCCGTCCCCTTCGGCTGTGCGCGCGCGTCCCCGACAGCTAGGGCGCGCACGCGGCAGGTTCTGCAAATTTAAAGGGCCAGCACGCCACTAATTGGCGCTGGTCTTTCCCCCTTAAACTATTTAACCCTGCCTCTTCCTGTTACCCTTGCCGGATTTTTGTGCCTTGCGCCCTAGAGAAAGCTGTATTTGATGCCTTGTGCTGTTCTTGAGATTTCCTGTTGTGACCCCGGTTCCGTTTCTGACTACGCTCCTTTGACGCCTGTCCTGACCTGTTGCTACGACTCTGACTATGAACCTGTGCTGCCCGTCCTGACCTCCTGCCTGTCCCTGACTTCGAGATTGCCTGCCGATTCTGTACCTCAACCTTGGCTGCCACTGCGGACAAGTCACGCCTGTGGAATGACCTGGTGGTACCACGCCGCAGCAAGTCCAACCCGCTTTGCGGTGGGCTCTGGTGAAAACCGGGTGCCACTTAGACTCCGGTCCCAGGTACTGGCTTGTGCCATCGTCCGCAGTGGTTCAGAGCCTGACCTCTAAGCCTGACAGTACTTATGCAAGTCTGTGTGTGTCTGTATATACAAACAGTGTCTTGCGAAAGTATTCGGCACCTTGAACTTTTGTACCTTTTGCCACATTTTAGGCTTCAAACATAAAGTTATAAAATTGTAATTTTTTGGTGAAGAATCAACAACAAGTGGAACACAATTGTGAAGTGGAACAAAATTTATTTCAGTGAGGTTCGATGGAGAGCATTTGTGAACAGCAGTTTTCAGCTCTTTCCACAGATTCTCGATTGGATTGAGGTCTGGACTTTGACTTGGCCATTCTAACGTATACATATTTATAATTTATACATACATGGCCTTCATGATTAAATGGGTTGTCCAGGCTTTTTTTTTACCAGTGGAGTGGGGATGCTGTAAAAACAAGAAAGCAGTTTTACTTACCCCCTCTGGTGTTCCCGTCCAGTGGCGTCCCCCATCACCCCCAGTTCATCAAATGTATATGTGGTATGTAAGTAGCAACATGTGTTTTGTCTTTTAACATTAAAGGTGTTGTCGGATAGGCAGGGCTGGATTAAAGGAGGGGCTCCTGGGGTGCGTGTGCCAAGTCCGCCACCACTTTACTTTTAAAGAGTCCCCACCAGTTGGACAATGACTGTGGCTGTGTGCACCGCCCGAATCGCTCATGGCAGCTGTGTCAGTAACACACAGCTGCCATAGATGGGAGAGATCACTGAACCACTCTTTTGGCGGCAGCATGTAGTGATGGGACACCGGTGGTAGCGTCACACCGACGGCGTCCCATCAAAACATGCTGCCGCCGAAACAGTACTTCGGCGATTTCTCCAATGGATGGCAGCTGTGTCTTCACAGAGGCTGGCAGCTGCCCGACAGAAGAACAAGGGGATGGCTGCAGCATTGTGGGAGCACATGTAGGGAAGGTGAAGTGAGTATATACTTTAATTATTTTATGGTTATCTACTGCAGGGGGCTGGCAGACTATATACTGCAGGGGGCTGGCAGGCTATATACACTACCGGTGGCTAGCTATATGCTACCGGGATGGCTGGCTATATATTACTGGGGGCAGGCTGACTATATACTACTGGGGGCTGGCTGGTGCTCGGCAATCTCCGCCAGCTCCATAGAGATGAATGTAGCAGAACATGCGCGGCTGTCTGCTACATTCATCTCTGGGAGTGACGAGGGGTCCGACGGAGGTAGCTCGTATCTCCGTTCCCGTGTTCAACACTGAGACCCCCACCAATCAGCACCATGATTGGTGGGGAAACTTCTTTAAGTATTTAAATGTGTGGGGGCTCTTTTCGATGAGGTATTTACATGCAGGCAGTATATACATTAATAAATTAGAGGGGTCTGTATGTAAATGAATTTGAGAGGGGCTGTAAATAATATACATAATATATAAATTAGTCAGGGTTGCACTGTATATAAGGGTGTTGTATGTAAATTAATAATAGCAGGTTAGGGTATATTATTAAAAGGACTCATTGCACCAAGGCCTGAAATTTGTCCGAAGACACGTCACCTAGTTGGCATAAACATATATAGTACATAAGGTACACATGGTATACCTGCCGTCTGACGGTCTTACCCTAATGTGCAACGTTTAGACACCCCGGCCCCTAGAGACCTTAGGTTTACAGAGGTCACATAAGTACTGAGCTTAGGTTTTAGGCGTAAGCCTGCAGTCAGGGTTTAACAAATACAAATGGATGGTCCGACACAGTCTTATCCACAAAGCTGCAAAGCCTGTAAAAATGTTGCAAACTAACATTTAGTATAGTTACCATAGTCGTGAAAACATCATATTGGCTTTAACAGCCCAATGGGTACATCACTTAGAATGTTTCTGTGATAAATAGGACCAGGTGGATGGAGACCTTATACTACTTGTCAGAATCGGAGGTCGTGGATCCTCTGAACCACCGCGGACGATGACACAAGCCAACACCTGGGACTGAAATCTAAGTGGCACCCGGTCTTCACCAGAGCCCGCTGCAAAGCAGTATGGTCTTGCTGCGGCATGGTACCAGTAGGTCGTTCCACAGGCGTGACTTGTCCGCAGTGGCAGTCAAGGTCGAGGTACAGAAACGGAAGGCAATCTCGTAGTCGGGGACAGGTAAGCGGCGCAGGCGCCGTGCCAGAGGGCATGGAGGGGCAACGGTGAGCCCATGAACCGCAATATGGGTTGCGGTAGCCCCCGTGACAGAACCCCCCCTTCGGCCTCCCCCTCCTCCTGGCTGGAGGAATCTCCGCAGGAGGTCCTGGTCCAGGATATTGTCCTCAGCTCCCAAGATCTCTCCTCCGGCCCAAATCCCTTCCAGTCAATCAAGAAGAAACGTTTACCCCTCACCGTCTTCATATCAAGGATCTCCTTTACCTCATAGATGTCGGAGGAGTCAGCCACAGGAGCAGAAGGGAGTACTTGCCGGGAGAAGTGGTTCAGGATGACAGGCTTGAGCAGGGAGACATGGAAGGGGTTCAGGATGCGCATGGTGGGAGGAAGGATTGATGCGAGTTAGCACCTTGAAAGGACCCAGGAATCGTGGACCAAGCTTGTACCCAGGAATCTTCAGCCGGATGTATCTGGAGGACAACCAGACCTTGTCACAAGGAGAGAAGACAGGAGGAGGCCTGTGTCTCTTTTCAGCCTGGAGCTTGGTTCGGGCAGAAGCCTGTAACAAGGAAAGACGAATCTGCTCCCAGATGGACTTCAGATCTTGTACCAACTCCTCAACAGCAGGAACGTCTGAGGACACAGGCAGAAGAAGAGGAGGGCGGGGAAGCAGTCTATAATTGATAAAAAAAACATGGTGCAGAGCCTGAAGACACTGAATCCAAGGAGTAATAAGGAAACTCTGCCCATGGCAACAGAGTGGACCAGTCGTCTTGACGGGAGTAAACAAAATGACGAAGATAGCAGCCCACAGTCTGGTTCACTCTATCCACCTGACCATTAGACTGTGGGTGAGGAAAAGTCCAATCTTACCTGGAGCTGGTTACAGAGGGATCTCCAGAACTTAGACACTAATTGAACCCCTCGATCAGACATTCGGGTCTGCCGGGATTTACTAAGGTCCATGCGCCCAATGTCCATCAGGTGTCGCTGCTGCGCTGAGGTCCGCCGGAGTTCACCTTCTTCTCCTCAGTGAATGTAAGTGCTGATCTTGCGACACAAATTATTTTTTAAATTCCAAATTTTTTCCAAATCTGTTGGGTTGTCCAACGGCCACGCCCCCCTGATTTCTGTCACGTGAAAGCCGGCGCCGATGCGCCAAAATCCGATAGCTAGCGCCAAAATCCCGGGGCAATTCAGGGCAAATCGGAAATCGTCTGACCATGCAGCCAGAAGATATGTTGAAAGAACAAGCTGGCAAGACATGGAGCAAACGGAAGACCTGGAAAAGGGACAAAATGGGACATCTTAGAAAACCTGTCCGTCATTCCCCAAATGACGGAACCGCCGAGGAAGGTGGAAGGTCTGTGGCAAAGTCCATAGCCATGTGCAACCACGGGCGACTGGGTATCGGTAACGGAAGAAAGAGACCAGACGGTTTAAGATGGGAAGGCTTATTACGGGCACAGGAAGTGCAGGATCCCACAAAGTCCCAAACATCTTTGATCAAGTTAGGCCACCAGTAGTAGCGGGAGATGAGGGCCACGGAGCATTGAACCCCAGGGTGCCCAGCCCAGCGTGAATAATGTCCCCAAGACAAAATCCTCTTCCGCAGTGCAGGTGAGGTTGTAGGCCCCCCCGAAGGTCCAGCTTGGAGAAAATCTTGGCGCCGCACAGGCGGTCAAACAGCTCTGTGATCAACGGAAGAGGATATCGGTTCTTAACCATGATCTTGTTAAGTCCGCGATAATCAATGCAAGGAGGAAGGGAGCCATCCTTTTTGGTCATGAAAAAGAACCCTGCACCAGCTGGAGAGGAGGACTTACGCATAAACCCTCTCTGCAGGTTCTCTTTAAAGGAAACCTACCACCACAAATCTACCTATAAAGGTAGATAGGGTGGTAGGTGGATAAATGGGACGTGAGGATAGCCCTTTTAAGGGCTAATCCTCGCGTCCCCGCACTTTTTTGGAAACTTTTATTACCCTAATATGTAAATTTTGTTATGCGGCTACTGGGGCGTGGAGTAGCCGCATCTGAGGTTACACGAGGCGGCTCCTCCACGCCCCGGTAGCCACTTTACCCCTCCTACTCACCATCTTCGGCCATTCAAAGCTTTGCCCACAGAATTTAAATGACTAACACCCGTGTTCAGGGTGGATGTTAATAATGGGTATTTGCTGCATTAGCCTACAAGGGAAGCTGCCATTCAAATTAACCCACTCAAAATAAATATTATGATTAAAATTTATTGCCTAAAACGGGATCCTGCATATGCAGTGGTGGAGTAGAAGTGTGAGACATGGTGTGATTTCATGTGATTGGATACATACATGGGGTAGAATTTGCAAATATTAGGGATAAAGGACCTTAGATGACATCACCCTAGCCACATGACTTGAAGTGCTGAATGGTGAAAAGAGGCATGGGATATGGAGAGCAGCCTGTCAGGATCAGAGGTAGTGTATCCTCTGCACCATCACGGACGATGACACAAGCCAACACCTTGGACTGGAATCTACAGCCTGCCACTAAGCGGGTTGGACTTGTTGCGGTGTGGTACCACCAGGTCGTTCCACAGGCGTCACAGGCCTGGCAGCCAAGTTCGAGGTACAGAAACTGCAGCCAATCTCGCAGTCAGGCAGGAGATCAGGACGGGCAGCATGGTATCAGAGTCTGGGGCGTAGCAATAGGTCAAGGCAGGCAGTGGAGGAGCATAGTCAGGAACAGAACCGGGGTCACAACGGGAAATCACAATAATAACTCAGGGCATCAGACAAAGCTTTCTCTAGGGCACAAGGCACGAAGATCCAGCAGGGTGTGCAGGAAGAGGCAGACTTATATGTGTTTTCTGAAAATGGGCAGCGCCAATTAACGGCGTGATGGCCCTTTAAATCTAGAGAAGCCTGCTTGCGTCGGAAACGCGCATGGCGGAGGTAGATGAGATAGGAGCCGGGACGGGCAAGTCGCGCGGGCAACTCGCTAGCGGGAGCAGAGGGGCACAGGTGTGCCATGTCCCCAAGTCAGAAGCCAGGAGGTAGTTGTTGAAGATCCACAGGCGCGGCCAGTGCAAGTCGCTCTGGAGGGATGACATGCCATGGAACTGGTTCTTCCCCAATGACATCCAAGGCACGAGAGAGGGCGCCAGCCTTAATGTTCTTCTCAGCCGATGGAAATGGATAAGGAAATTAAAACGGGAAAAAAAAAGTGACCAACGGGTTGACGTGTGGTGCAGTCTGGAGATAGAGGAGATTCTTATGATCTGTGTAGATGCAGATTGGAAAATGAGCTCCCTCCAAAAGGTAACGCCACTCTTCTAAGGCAAGTTTTATCACCAAAAGTTCCCGATCTCCTATGGAGTAATTCCTTTCTGAAGAGGAGAAGGTCTTAGAAAAGAAAGAGTGCGACCTTTAGGACCTTTCTGGTTAAGCACCACTCCTGCTCCTACAGAGGAGGCATCAACCTCTAGATGAAAGGGCTTCCCTGTATCTGGTCGAGTGAGTAATTGCGCCGAGCCAAAGGCAGTCATTAATTTAGAGAAGGCCTCTTCAGCAGCCTGTGGCCAGAGTTGGGGGTTGGCGCCCTTCTTGGTGAGTGCCACAATGTGAGATACCAGGGAGGAGAAATGCAGAATAACTGGCGGTAGCAGTTTGCAAAGCCCAGAAACCTAAGAGTAGGTACAATCAGCCCTGAGGAGGGGGCGTACCCAGCAGCAGATCCACAGGACAGTCGTAGGGGTGGTGAGGCGGCAAAGTCTTGGCCTGCTTCTTCGAGAAGACGTAAAAAACTCCTGATAGCAAGCTAGAAGACCCTCCAGAAGAAACCAAGACTGGCACTGGATGAGGAATCTCCCCACAGAAAGACGGGGAATCAGGACCCCACCGAAGGATCTCCCCCGTCTTCCAGTTAAGAACGGGTGCATGGAGCTGCAACCATGGTGGACCCAACAGGATGGAGGGTGTAGACCGTGGTAGCACATAACAAGACAGTCTCTCTTTGTGCAGCACACTGATTTGTAAGGACAAAGGCTTGGTGCGGTACTGGACCGGGTCAGAGAGGATTTGGCCACTGACAGAGGAGACGACCAAAGGTTTCTGGAAGTGAACCACAGGTTTGTGATGCCAGTATCCAAGAAGTTCCCTGCAGAATTGGAGTCCAAGAAAGCAGAGACCTGGATCTGGGTGCAGGTGCCAATGCTGAGAAGCACAGGAATAGTCAGGCAAGGAGAAGCTTTGCTTACACCTAGGGACGCTTCTCCCAAGAACCCTAGGTGCTGGGGGATGGACAGGACAAAACCCAATGAAGTGCTCAGGACTGGCACAATAAAGACAGAGATTTCCCTGACGTCTTCTGAAATGCTCCTGGGAGGAGAGTCTGGCCCTGTCCACCTGCATAGGCTCCTCTGAAGATAGTATGGACGGAGGCTGGAGCCAAGCGAGGTAGAAGGTTATGGACAGACTTGGGGTTGCTTGTGGCGTACCTCTTCGGCATGCTCCATATACCGCACGTCAGTCTGTGTGGCTAGGGTGATGAGACCACTCAGGGTAGACAGCAGGTCACGAGCGGCCAAGGCATCCTTTACATGAGAATAGAGTCCCTTTTTGAATGTTTCGGGCATAGCTGCATCGGAGAGGGGAGTTCTGAGGCCAGTGTACAGAAGTGGACAGCATAGTCTCCCACAGACGAGTTTCCCTGGCACGGATTCAGCAGCTCAGTCTCAGCAGAGGAGGACTGTGCAGGTTTTTCGAACACGGACCGGAATTCCACCAGGAATGCTGCGTGAGTAGCCGTGACCGGATTGCCTCTTTCCCAAAGAGGGGTAGCCCAGGCAAGGGCATTCCCAGAGAGGAGGCCAATGATAAATGCCACCTTGGATTGCTCCATGACAAATTGAGACAGTGGAGTTCAATGTGCAGGGAGCACTGGGTAATAAAGCCCCTGCAAAGCTTGGGCTCCCCATCATACTTATCGGGCAGAGATAGTCGTAGCATAGGTTCAGCGGCAGGCAGGCAAACCGGAGCAGCAGGAGGAGCCGTAGGAGCTTGCCGCTGTGGCTGAGTTGCCATCAATTGCTGTAACATGGCGGTGACTTGTCCTAGCTGTTCACCTTGCACGGCAATCTGCCGGGACTGCTGGACCACATGGTGGTAAGATCGGACCGAATAGGTAGCGGAACCTCGGTGGAATCCATAGCTGGATCTTACTGTTAGGATCGGTGGTAGTGGATCCTCTGAACCACTGTGGATGATGACACAAGCCAACACCTGGGACCAGAATCTAAGTGGCATTTGGTCAACACCAGAGCCCGCCGCAAAGCAGGATGGTCTTGTTACGGTGTGGTACCACCAGGTCGTTCCACATGCCAGACTTGTCCTCGGTGGCAGCCAAGGTCGAGGTACAGGAACGGCAGGCAATATCGTAGTTGGGGACAGGCAGGAGAATGGGTAGCATGGAATCAGAGTTGGGAACCTATCAATAGGTCAAGGCAGGCAGCGGAGGAGCATAGTCAGGAACAGAACTGGGGACACAGCGGGAAATAACAATAATAGTGCAGGGCATCAGACAAAGCTTTCTCTAAGGCTTAAGGCACAAAGCTCTGTCAGGATGAGATGGGAGAGGCAGGTTTAAATAGCCTTCTGGGAAATGGCCAGTGCCAATTAGCGGTGTGCTGGCCCATTAAATTTCCTGATTCCCCTAGGAGACGGGGACGCATGCGCACGGGTCATGGACGGGAATCCAAGTGGAGACAGGTAAGCAGCGCAGGCGCCCTGACAGCAGGCACCGAGGGGCATGGGTGAGTCCGCGACCCTCGATATGGGTCACGGGAGCACCTGTGACACTACTCAAATTCCCCACTTACCCCCAGCCTCCGCTTAATGGAGCTAGCAGAGTGTTACCTGGCTCAGGAGGGTGCCGAGCTTCAAAGAATTTCCCAAGTCACGCCTTCTCCACAGCCTTGAGCTGTTTTTCCCTCCAATTTTCAAACAGACAAAGAGCCATAAAACTCATAAGACCAATATGTTGATTAGGGTCAGTTATGGAGTTATGGTCTATCTCAGCCGAAAGGCAAATACATTTTTGGATTTCTTATCATCAGGAAATCACAGTGATCCAATCCCTGGGGCTCTAGCATCCTTGTGTCCATAGATATCAATATCTCTCGATAGGACATTAGCAATTGGGTCAGGTATCAATGCGATCCAATGATTCACCCGAATCCAATGACACCAGAACCATGACCCTACGACTTCCCCTTGAGAAGCTAAGGGATCCATGACCCCTCCTGTTGGGAGGGCAGAGGTGTGTCAACACCTGATATAATCAGGCACCTCTAAAGCCCCATCGACTTTCACCTGGGGGAAATCTTATCATCACCAAGCGCAGGGAGAGTCTTAAAGTGTGGACTGTCCATTCCCATTAGGCTCACACACAAGGTAACTAACTCACTGAACTGTTGAGACTTGTAGTGCTACAAGTATATTTGTACTATGTTTACTGTATATATCTATTGTGAGGCAATTAAATATAAAATGTAACCTGCGTTGCTCTTTTATCTCGATTCACAAATCCCCACGTCCGAGTCTTGCTTATATACATACTACAGGGTTGTTTCATCACCCTATTATGGACCGGGCTTATATTAAAGCAGAACTGGTGGCAGCTACTTGGCTTCAGGGTTGTGGATTTATTGTTGTGCCATATCCAGAAGTTGTGTGGACAATTTTAAATCACTTCCTGTGCCTCTGCGTTCTGGGAGTGTCTATAAAAGAATAACTAAGTGACCTTGCGTACCCTTCAGGGGTCCGAAACCTCACAGTTTCCTTCACAGTAACATAACGTTATCATAAACATAGTGGCTACTTTGAGTAGCAAAAATAGCAATTACCATTTCCTGAAAAGAAAGGCATGATATGCATAGTAGCAAAATATCAATAGAGAGTTCTTTTGACCTGAAAGAGAAGGCAATCAATAGGCATGTAAAAATGTCTCTTTCCTATAAGAGAGAGAATAAAAGTGCAGAAAAATAAGCTTTTTCCTCAAAGTGTATATGTCAGTCTCTCAGAGAGCTTGAGTACAGAGAGTCCATCCTCTGGGCACAGTACTTGGTGAAGGAAAAAGCAGGAAAAATATACTATACAAAGGATCTCCTCTTGAAGGACACAGTCCTTTGAAGCAACAATTGTTGCTTTACAGTCAGCAGAGAGGGGTGCATTCAAGGCATAGCTGGGGAAAAGTTCAAGGAGAGTCTCTTGACTTTTTAGAAATAAAGGAGTCCTAGAAAGTCTCTGGCACTTAGGGAATAATGGGCACAGCCCAACTGGGAGTTAAAAAAATATCATATGTACAGAGTACCTGTTATAGGCTCCAGTCCATCAGGGAATTATTCCTTTTGTGGAATATCATCAGGATCAATATCTGCAGGCCTGGGAGCATGGACTGCAGTATGGACATCATCAGCCTGGGTAAAGAAAGCAGTGTTGGGATCTGTGACCAGGAGACATCTAGTGGTAGAAACGGGAACTGCAGAGGTAGGTGCAGAGGCAGCAGGGATCTGGCGCAGCTGTGGTTGTAGCAGGAAGCAGGGCCGGATTATAGGCGGGGCTCGCGGGGCTAGAGCCCCGGGGCCCCACCATCTTGCCCCCCCTAGGGGCCCCCACCAGACCGCACCCCCGCTCCTCGCGCGCACACTCTCTTGAGCCGCCCGCCGCCCCTAGACATAGGTGACCGCCTCCCAGCTCGCCCATCCCCCTGCATGGCCTCCCCGCCCGTCCATAATGCTTCATGGCGGAGCCGCCCGCTGCCCGCCCATCGCCGCCCACCCCGCACGGCACAGGTGACTCCGCCTCCGCAAGCGCGCTCCCCCCGCCACAGGTAACTGTTTCCCAGCTCGCCCATCCCCCTGGCCTCCCCGGCATTACAAACCACAGCATGGCGGAGCCGCCCGCCCCGCACGGCACAGGTGACTCCGCCCCCCCCCCCCCCCCCCCCCCCCCCCCCCCCCCCCCCAACACTGGACCCCACCAATCAGCAACCATGATTGGTGGGGAAAACTTCTTACGTATTTAAATGTGTGGGGGCTCTGTTCGATGGGTATTACATGCACGGAGGTATATAATAAAATTAGAGGGGTATGTATGTAATGAATTTGAGAGGGGCTGGAAAAAAAAAAAATTTAAAATATTACATAATTATATAAATTAGTCAGGGTTGCACTCTGTATATAAGGTGTGTATGGAAATTAATAATAAGCAGGTAGGCGTATATTATTAAAAGGACTCATGCACCAAGGCCTGAAATTGTCCGAAGACACGTCACCTATGTTGGCAATAAAACATAGATAGGTAATAAGGTACACATGGTATAACTGTGCCGTGTCTGCCGGTCTACTCATAATGGCAACGTTAGACACCCCCGAGGCCTAGAGACACTTAGGTTACAGAGGCACAAAGTACTAGCTAGGTTTTAGGCGTAAGCATGCCCGCACTATCAGGTCGGAAGGAATCGGCGACTGAGTGAAGATGATTTAATTAGGTAGATAAGTTTGAGTATTCGCGGGCTCATGATTTCGATCTTAGATAATGGTTAACATACCACCTTTTATTATTAGTAGGATATTGGTTAGCGTAGATTCGGAGATACCAGAGATTAAATATAGATAATTTAACAAATACAAATGGATGGTCCGACCACAGTCTTATCCTCACGCAGAAGCGACAAAAGCACCTGTAAAAAGTTGAAGAATAAACATTTTTACGTATAGTTTTACCATCGTCTTGTACACATCATAATTGAGCATTAACGAGGCCCGAATGGGTACATCACTAGAAGTTTAGGTGATAATCTAGGACCAGGTGGATGGAGACCTTATACTACTCTGTCAGGAGAATCGGAGGCGTGGATCATCTGGAACACCGCGGGAGAGGACACAAGCCAAACCCTGCGGGACTGGAAATCTAAGTGGCACCCGGTCTTCACAAGAGCGCTTGCAAAGCAGTATGGTCCTTGCTGCGGGCATGGTACCGTAGGTGTTCCACAGGCATGACTTGTCCGCAGGGCCAGCTTTCAAAATTCTTAAAATAGTACGAAACGGACCGGCATCTCGTATGTCGGGGACATGGTTAATACTTCTCATCCTGCACGTGCCATAGGCACTGAAGGTTCAAACGGTTTATCCCAGTTAACCTCAATATGGGTTGACGGTTATGCTCGCCACGCCGTGACATGATAACCCCCCCTTCGGCCCTCACCGCCCTCCTCCTGGCTGAGAATCTACCGAAGAAAGGGTCCTGCGTCCAGGGAGGATTTGTCCGCGGGGTGACACCACAAGCTCTCTCCTCTAGGCCCAAATCAAGACTTCGACAGTCAATCAAGAAGATGTATACGTTTACCGCATCACACGTCTTCATCTATCAAGGATTCATTTCCTCAGAGTATGTCTGCGGACGGTCAGCAACAGGATGGCAGAAGGTACACGCTACATGACCGGGAGAAGTGTTCAGGATAGACAGGCTTGAGCAGGGGAGGACAGGAAGGGGGTCAGGATGCGCATGGGGGAGGAAGGATGAGCGATTAGCACCTTGAAGGACCCAGGAATCGTGGACCAAGCTTGTACCCAGAATCTTCAGCCGGAGTATCTGGAGGACAAACCAGACTTGGCACAAGGAGAGAAGACAGGAGGAGCCGGTGGTCTCTTTTCAGGCCTGGAGCTTGGTTCGGGCAGAAGCCTTGCTGTAACAAGGAAAGACGAATCTGCTCCCAGAAGATGGACTTCAGATTCTTGTACCAACTCCTCACAGCAGGCACGTTGAGGACACAGGCAGAAGAGAGGAGGGCGGGGAAGCAGTCTAAATTGATAAAAAAACCTGGTGCGAGCCTAAGACCCCCCAAGAACTGAACCAGAGTGAAGAAGGAAAACTCTGCCCATGGCAACAGAGTGGACCAGTCGTCTTGACCGGGAAGTAAACAAAATGACGAAGATAAGCAGCCCACAGTCTGGTTCACCTATCACCTGACATATTAGACTGTGGGTGAGGAAAAGTCTCCAATCTTACCTGGAGCTGGTACAGGAGGGATCTCCAGAACTTAGGACACTAATTGAACCCTCGATCAGACATTCGGTCTGCCGGGATTTACTAAGGTCCATGAATGTACGTGCTGTCTTGCGACACAAAATTATTTTTAATTCCAAAATTTTTTCCAAATCGTTGGGTTTTGTCAGCGGCCACGCCCCCCGATTTCTGTCACCTTGAAAGCCGGCGACGATGCGCCAAATCGATAGCGGCACCAAAGTCCCGGGGCAATTCAGGGCAAATCGGAAACGGGTCTGACCAGCAGCAGAAGATAGTTGAAAGAACAAGCTGGCAGACATGGGCAAACGGAAACACTGGAAAAAGGGACAAAAAAGTGAACATCTTAGAAAACCTGTCCATTAATACCCAGATGATGGTATCGCCAGAGGAGGTGGAATGCTGTGGCCCCAAGTCCCAAGCCATGTGCAACCACGGGCGAATGTGGGGTAGACGGTATAACGAAAGAAGTAGAGACCAGACGGTAAGATAGGGAAGGCTTAGTACGGGACACAGAGATTGGTAAAGTGCAGGATCACAACAAAGTCCCAACACATCTCGTGATCAGTTAGGCAACCAGTAGTGCGGGAGATGAGGGCCACGGAGCATGAACCCCAGGGGGCCAAGAAGCCCAGCGTGAATAACGGCGCCAAGACAGAAATCTCTCCGCAGTGCAGGTGATGTGTAGGCCCCCCCGCCGAAGGAAGGTCAGCTTGGAGAAAAAATCTTGGCGCCAGCACAGAGCGGTCACAGCTTCCGTGATCCACGGAGAGGGAGGATAGCGGGTTCTAAACCCCATGATATTGTTAAAGTCCGCGATACTCAGATGCAAGGAGTACAGGGAGCCCTCCTTTTGCATGAAAAAGGACCAGGACCAGTCTGAAGAGGGGAAATTACGCATAAACCCTCTCTGCAGGTTCATTAAGGAAACCCTCTATAAAGGGATAATCCTCGCGTCCCCGCACTTTTTGGAAACTTTTATTAACCCTAATGTGAGAAATGATTCGCGGCTAAGGCGGCGGGAGTAGCCGCATTGAGGTAAACGAGGCGGCTACTCAACGCCCCGGGTAGCCCCAACTTACCCCTCCTACTCACCATTTCGGCGGCAGCTGCTCGTAGCTGCGCGCCCTCGTCCGACGATCCTTGCGTTGCGCATGCGCAGAAACAGCAGGCCCACGCATGTGCAAGCCCCGGCTTCGGAGCAGTGGAGCCGCCGCAGGCGCGGGGCCTGCGTTGGCGGCATGACGCAGACGGAGGATCGTCGGACGACGGGCGCGCAGTACGAGAGTGCGAGCCGAAGATGGTGAGTAGGAAGGGGTAAAGTGGCCTTCACGGCGTGGATAGCGCGCTCGTATAACCTCAGGGTGGCGGCTAGCCACGCCCCCAGTAGTCCGCTATAGCACATAACAAAATTACATATTTTAGGGTAATAAACACGGTTTCCCAAAAAATTGCGGGGACGCCGAGGATTAGCCCGTACAAAGGGCTATCGTGACTAACGTTCCCATTGATCCACCTTACCACCACGATTACCTACTTTATAGTAGATTAGATTGTGGCGGTAGGTGCCCTGACATGCTCCGACCATATATCATCGTTTCGGGTACGGAGAGAGAGGGAGGCACCCGACCCCAGGGCGGAGAGACAGTACCCGGCGATCAGCTCATAGGGCTAGTGTGTAGGGAAGATGTGGCGGCAAGTGTCTCGCCTGCGTCCCTGTGAGAGGGGGAAGGAAAAGGTCAGCAAAGTCCAGGTGGTACCACGATGCGGCCCTTCAAACTTGGAGAAGCCATGGTGGAGGCCAAGATGGGTACTTGGGTAGAGACGCCCACGCATGACAGCGGGACTGACACTTTGGACTCCAAAGAAAGATTTACCCCGCGCTGGATCAGTTTGAGAACAGTGGTGCATGGCGATGTAGCACAGAAGGAACCAGCAGGAGAGACTAGTTAGAGCGTTTGGCAACACGTAGAAGGACAGTCTCTCCATATGCAAAGCACCAGGTCATGCAGGGAAATTGGCTTGGTGCAGAGACCGGGACGCAGAGGAGAGGATTTGATCCGCTGACCGATGAGATGACAGAGCTTCACGAGAGACCACAGGGACTGTTGATGCCGGGAGACCCAAAGCGGCATCCAGCAAAGTTCCTGCAGTCCTGCAGAGTCCCAAGGAAAAGCAGAGCCTGGATCTGGGGGCAGGGCAATTGCTGAGGAAGCACAGGAATAGTCAGGCGATGGAGAAGCTTTGCTTTACACCTCGGGACGATGTCTCCCAAGCCGTCTTCCGAAAATGCTCCTGGGAGGAGAATCGGCTCATCCTCCTGCATGAGGATCCTTTGCAGAGGGATACGGCAAGAAAAGCTGGAGCGGCTTTGGGAAAGCAGAAAGCCAGGTGATGGTTAAAACGTCATGAAGGACTTGGGGTTTTGCTGTGGCATAACTCTTCAACACGCTCAATAAACCGCCGTCAATCGAGTGGCTAGGGTGCTGAGACACTCAGGGTAGACAGCAGGTCAGAGGGCGGCAAAGGCATCCTTAAAGTGAGATAGAGCCCTTTTTGAAAAAAAATTTTTTTTTTTTTTTTTCTGCATGAGCGCAGTCGGACCGAGGGGAGTTCTGAGGCCAGGTAACAGAAGTGGACAGCATAGTCTCCCACAGACGAGTTTCCATGCACGGATTCAGGCAGCTCAGTCGTCAGCAGAGGAGGGACGTGCGGTTTTTCGAACACGGACGGGAATTCCACCAGAATGCTGCGGGGAGTAGCCGTGACCGGATGACTCTTTCCCAAAGAGGGGTAGCCCAGGCAAAGGGCCAGTCCCAGGAGGGAGGCCAATGAAAATGCACCTGGATTGCTCCATGACAAATTGGACAGTGGAGTCAATGGACAGGGAGCACTGGGTAATAAAGCCCCTGCAAAGCTAGCTGGCCTCCCCATTCAACTTAAGGGCAGAGATGTCGTAAAAGGGGGGGGAATAGGTCAGAGGCAGGCAGGCAAACCGGGAAGCCAGCAGGGGACTTGTCCTAGCTGTTCACCTTGCACGGCAACTGCCGGGGACTGCTGGACCACATGGTGGTAGGACGGACTGAATAGGGAGCGGAACCTCGGTGGATGGAACCATAGCTGGCTCTTACTGTTCGGATCGGTGGTGTGTAGTGATCGCTGAACACTGGTGGCACCGTGATGACACAAAGCAAACCACTGGTGGACCCGAATCATAAGTGGCATTTGGTCACACACCAGGAGCCCGCAGCAAAGCAGGATCGTCCTTGTTACCGTGTGGTACCACCAGGTTAGTTCCACATGCCGACTTGTTCCTCGGTGAAGCCAAGGTCGAGGTACAGAACGGCAGGCAATAATCGTAGTTGGGGACAGCAGGAGAATGGGTTAGCACGGAAATCAGAGTTGGGAACCTATCAATAGGTCAAGGGCGAAAGCGGAGGACATAGTCAGGAACAGAATTGGAGACACAGCGGGAAATAACCATAATAGTGCAGGGGCATACAGACAAATAACTTCTCTAAGGCTTAAGGCACAAAGCTCTGTCAGGATGAGAGGGGAGAGGCAGGTTTAAATAGCCTCGGATAATGGCAGTGCCAATTAGCGGTAGTGCTGTGCCTGGCCATTAAATTTCTGATCCCCTAGGAGACGGGGACGCATGGCGCCCGGGTCATGGACGGAATCCAAGTGGCGACGGAAGCAGCGCAGGCGGCCCTGGACGACCCAGCAGACACGACGGGGGCTGGGGGAGTCCGGACGACCCTCGCATATGGGTGCACGGAGAACCTGTGACACATACTCAAACTTCCCCACTTACCCCAGCCACCGCTAATGGAGCTAGCCCGAGTGCTTACCTGGTCAGGAGGGGCGAGCTTCAAGAATTCCCCAGTACGCCTTCTCCACAGCTTGAGACTGTTTTCACTCCAATTTCAAACAGACAAAGAGACATAAAACTCATAAGACCAATATGTTTGATAGGGTCAGTATGGAGTTATGGTCTATCTCAGCCGAAAGGGGCAAAACTTTTTGGATTGCTTATCAGGTCAGGAAAATCACAGTGATCAATCCCTGGGCTCTAGCAGTCCTGTGTCCATAGATATTCAAGATCTCCGATAGGACATTAGGCAATGGTGGCACGGATCATGCGAGTGATCCAATGTGATTCACCCGATCAGCAATGACACCAGAACCATGACCCTAGACTTCCCCTTGAGAAGCTAAGGGATCCATGACCCTTGTGGGAGGGCAGAGGTGGTGTCAACACCTGATCGATAATACGGCAACCTCTAAAAGCCCATCGACTTCCGCGGGTGAAATCTTGATCATCACCACAGCGAGGGAGAGGTCTTAAAGTATGTGGATGCCTTCCCATTAGGCTCACACACAAGGTAGGACTAACTCATGATACTGTTGAGAGTTGTAGTGCACAGTATATTTGTACTAGGTTATGTGTATGATCTATGGCAGGCAATCTAATATATAAATGAAACGAGGTTGCTTTTATCTCGATCTCACAAAATCCCCACGTCCGAGTCTGCTATATAATACTACAGGGTTGGTTCATACACCTATTATGACCTGGGCTTATATTAAGCAGAAATGAGTGGCAGCTAACTTCGCTTCAGGGTGTGGAATTTATGGTTGTGCCATATCAGAAAGTTGTGTGGACAATTTTTTAAATCATTCCTGTGCCTCTGCGGCTCGGAGGTCTATAAGAAGAATAACTAAGTGAACTGCGAGCCCTCTCAGGGGTTCGAAACTCACAGTTCTTCACAGTTAACATAAGTCATTATGTCATAAAATAGTGCGTACTTGAGTAGCAACAAATAAGCATACCTTCCTGAAAAATAGAGAGCCTGTGTATGTCAGATAGATAGACAAAATATCAATAGAGAGTTCTTTTGACCGTGAACAGAGAGGCAATCAATAGGCATGTAAAAAATGTCTCTTCCTATGGAGGAGAAGAAATAAAAGTGCAGAAAAATAAGATTTTCATCAAAGTGTAATGTAAGTCTCTCAGAGAGACTTGAGTACAGGAGAGGTCCATCCTCTGGGCACAGTACTTGGTGGAAGGAAAAAGCAGAAAAATATACTATACAAAGGATCTCCTTTTGAAGGACACAGTCCTTGAAACGCAAACAATTGTTGTCTTAAAGTCAGCCAGAGAGGGGTGCATTCAAGGCATAGCCTGGGGAAAAGTTCAGATGAAGTCTCTTGACTTTTGAAAAAGAAGTCCTAGAAAGTCCTGGCACTTAGGGAATAATGGGACCACAGCCCAACTGGGAGTTAAAAAAATATCATATGTACAGAATACCTGTTATAGGCATCCAGTCCATCAGCGGACTTATTCCTTTTGTGGAAATCATCGATCAAATTATCTCAGGCCGGTACCTGGGCGAATGACTGCAGTATGGACATCATCAGCCTGGGGATAAAGAAAGCGTGTTGCGGACTTGTGACCAGGAGACATCTAGTGTAGAAACGGGAACTGCAGAGGTAGGTTGCAGAGCCGAGAGGGATCTGGCGCAGATGATGCGTTGTAGCAGGAAGCAGAGGACCGGATTATAGGCGGGGCTCGCGAGGGGACATATAGAGCCCGGGGGAACCCAAACCATTCTGACACCCCTAGGGCCCCCACCAGACCGCACCACCGCGCTCCTCGCGGCCACTCTTGAAGCGACCCGCCGGCCCCTAGACATAGGTGACCGCCTCCCGCTGCCCATCCCCTGCATTGCTCCACGCACGTCATAATGCCTTCATGCGCCCAGGGCCGCCCGCCCTGCGACCCGCCATCGAAGCCCACCCCGCAGGGCACAGTGCTCCGCTCCGCAAGCGCGCTCCCCCGCCACAGGTAACTGTTTCCCAGACGTCGCCCATCCCCCGGCCTCCCGGAAATACAACCACAGCATGGCGAGAGTCCGCCCGCCCGACACCGGCACAGGTGATCGCCCCCCCCCCCCCCGACACAGGTAGCCGGCTCCTGGCCCCCCATCCCCTGTATGGTTTGAGTCATCCAACAATGCCCCCCCCCACCGGCTCACCGCCAAGAGCTAGATAACGCTCGAAAACGCCCGCCCCGCCCCGCTCCCGCGCGGCCCCGCCCCCTGCCTCCCGCGCGGCTCCGCTCGCTTGAACAAGCACCCGCCACCCCTACTCCCCGGGCGAGCAAGCAACCCCCCCCACCGACGAAACAGCAAAACCGACGACACCCCCGCCCGAAGAAGCACCCGCCCGAACGCAGCCTGACGCCACGGCGCGTCACGGGGGTAAGTAGATACAGTACTTGTCTGTGTGTATATATGTGCGGTATATATATGTCTAAGTGATGTGTTACAGTTATATAGGCATCTACTGTGTATGTGTCGTATTTATTTGTATATACTGTGTATATATGCATCTAGGTATTGTGTTATATATGTATATACGTGTATATAGGCATCTAGTGTGTATATGTGTAGTATATGTGATTATACTGTGTATATAGATGAGTTATAGGTATATGCTGTATATGTGTATATATGTATTATAGTGTGTATCTAGGCATCTACTGTGTATATGTGTAATAGGTATAACTGTGTAATAGGCATCTACTGAGTATAGGTGTATATATGTATATACTGTGTATATGTGTATATATGTATGATTATAGGCATCTACTGTGTATAGGTGTATATACTGTATATATAGGCATCTACTGGTGTAATGGGTATATAGTATATATGTGTATATAGGCATCTACGTGTATTATGTGTATATCTGTGTATATAGGCATCTACGTGTATATGGTATATGTATATACTGTGTATACAGGGGCATTACTGTGTATATATGTATATACTGTGTAATAGGCATACTATGTCTAGGTATTATAAATATGAGTGTATATGGGTATATACAGGTATATAGGCATCTACATGTGTCATGTGTATATATGATCTGTGTATATATGTATCTACGGGGTATATGAGTAATATGTATCTACTGTGTATATGAGTATATGATGGAAATACTTGTTGTGTATATGCATCTACTGTATTTATACACGCATATATTTACATAAGCATATATACGTGCACTTTAATATATGAATGATGTGGTTTTGTATATAGTGTGTTAGGTATGTATTTATAAGCTCTAATACTGAAGTTGTTGTCAGTGTATACTTGTGTGTTATATATGGGTGCAAGTATATGTGTGATAGAAACTTATTCGTGTGATATAAGTATATATGGTTTGTACTATCAGTGGGTAATTGTATAAACATGTCTGTATAAGGGTACATTCACAAGAACGTATGGGGGGCGTATATCTGGCTGCAAAATTTGTTACCGGATATACTTCCCTCATAGGCATCTATAGCGCATGGGCTCGCGTACAGGAGCACAACGAGTACTCACTGTTTCGTGCTGTGGCCGCAAAAGAGAGAGAGCGTGCTCTATCTATGGCCGTAAGAAGAACGACCTGGGCTCTATTCTCTATGGGAGAGGGGAGGAGGGGTGAGCCGCGATCACCTCTCCTCCTCTCCACAACGCCCAACATGTGCCTGCCAGGCGATAGTTCTGGCCACCACACGTTATGTGAATGCAGCCGACATATGTTTATATTTTTTGTAAGGGACGGGATGGGGGCACCATGCAGAAATCGCTATGGGGCCCAATCTCTCCTATTAAACCACTGCTTGGACTGCATGGCCGGGGGGCTTAGGTGGTAGTTATGTGGGACGGATATCTGGTATAGGTGTGAAGGATGTAAGATGTTGACGGGGGTGAGGCGGCTGTATGTAGCTGTGGTTACTGGGGGTGAGGCGGCTGATGTAGCGTGTATGGGTGAGGCTCGGCTGTATGTAGCTGTGTAGGGTGTGAGGCGGCTTATAGTAGCTGTGTACTGGGGATGAGGCGGCTGTTGTAGCTGTGTTACTGGGTCTGAGGCGCTGTAGAGCACTGTGTTACTGGGGATGAGGGCGGTGGTATGTAGCTCTGTGGTACTGGGGGTGAGGACGGCTGTATGTAGCTGTGTTACTGGGGGCGAGTGCGTGCTGTTATGTAGCTGTGTACTGGGGGCGAGGTGGCTTATGTAGCTGTGTTTCCGGGGCGAGGGGGCGTATGTAGCGTGTTAGGGGCGAGGGGGCTATTATGTAGCTGTGTTTAATGGGGGAGAGGCGGCTGTATGTAGCTGTGTTACTGGGGCGAGGGCGGGCTGGTATGGTGCTGTGTTACTGGGTGTGAGGCGGCTATATGTAGCTGTGTCCTGGGGGCGAGGAAGGCTGTAGTAGCGTGTACATGGGGGCGAGGCGGCTGTATGTAGCTGTGTTAATGGGATGAGGCGGCTGTATGTAGCTGTGTTACTGGGGAGAGGCGGCTGTATGTAGCGTGTTACTGGGGGTGGAGGCGGCTTGTATGTAGCTGTGTACTGGGGCGAGGGGCGTATGTAGCTGTGTTAGGGGGAGGGGGCTGTATGTAGCTGTGTACTGGGGTGAGGCGGCGTATGTAGCCTGTGTTATGGGGGTTAGACGGCTGTATGTAGCTGTGTTACTGGGGAGGAAGGTGGCTATATGTAGCTGTTTTACTGGGGATGAGGCGGCTGTATGTAGCTGTGTTACTGGGGATGAGGCGGCTGTATGTAGCTGTGTTTACTGGGGGTGATGAGGCTGGTAGTAGCTGTGTTACTGGGGCGAGGAGGGCTGTATGTAGCTGTGTTATGGGGGGCGAGGTGGCTGTATGTAGTGTGTTACTGGGGGGGAGGCGGGCTGGTATGTAGCTGTGTTACTGGGGGCGAGGAGGCGCGGTATGTAGCTGTGTATGGGCGGCGAGGGGGCGTATGTAGCTGTGTACTGGGGTGTGAGACGGTGTATGTCGCGTGTTATTGGGGGCGAGGAGGCTGTATGTAGCGTGTTACTGGGAGGATGAGCGGCGTATGTAGCTGTGTTATGGGGTTTGAGGCGGCTGTATGTAGCTGTGTTACTGGGGATGAGGAGGCTGTATGTAGCTGTGTTACTGGGGATGAGGCGGCTGCGAGGCGGCTGTATGTAGCTGTGTTACTGGGGGCGACGTGGCTGTATGTAGCTGTGTTACTGGGGGCGAGGCGGCTGTGTAGCTGGATGTTACTGGGGGTGAGGCGGCCTGTATGTAGCTGTGTTAATGGGGTGAGGCGGCGTATGTAGCTGTGTTACTGGGATGAGGCGGACTGTATGTAGCTGTGTTACTGGGGTGAGGCGATGCGAGGCGGCGTGATGAGCTGTGTACTGGGGCGACGGGGTGGGCTGTATGTAGCTGGTTACTGGGGCGAGGGGGCTGTATGTAGCTGTGTTACTGGGGGGGAGGGGCTGTTTATGTAGATTAGCTGTGTTACTGGGGGCGAGGACGGACTGTATGTAGTGGTGGTACTCTTGGATAGTGGAAAGAGAGCAGGAGGACGTATTGAAGCGCTACACTCAGTGGGGGCCCGCCACACCGATTTGCGCCCAGGGGACCCCCACCAACCTTAATCCGGCCCTGGCAGGAAGGCAGGTCGCAGGAACAGGTGCTATAGCAGGTGAACAGTGCTGTGGATCAACCTTGTGAAACAGAAACATGGGCACTGCCTGGAGATTGTCCACTAGCAGGAGTGACTTAAAAGGAACCTGGTGGGCTCTGGAACATGCTGACCCCCAAGAAGCTGCTAGGGACACCACAGAAGCTGGAGCTGTAGACGGAACGCAGGGAGGTCATCAGCGACATAGATACTCAGCAAAGAAAGGAGGCAAGCACTTTCTGATGGACCTTCAGTAGCTGGGGGCACTGTAGGGGATGTAGATGATGACTGCAAGAACTTCCTGTTGTGACAGCTGAAGGAGTGTTGTTCCTGGACAGACCTGCAGGTTAGGGGTGCGGGCGAGCTGACGTGGCATTTCAGGATTACTTGCAGGGTCATGCCATTAAGGGAGTCCCTTTGGTAGTCGGGCTCCTAAGGGAAGAGGGGTTCAGCAGGGACGAGCGGGAGGCGGACTGTACCCCAGCCAGGGCTAAGGAGAGAGGGTAACAGTCACTGGATATAGGCCCTGGGAGCCATTGTACTCACATCAGAGGTGGTCTCTGGAGGTCGGAAATCGTATGGTAGGGCAGCCGCTGTGGAGAATCCGCCATTGTAGACGGAGTGTGCGGGAAGACCGCAGTAAACGATGCAGCGATGAAGGTGCCCGAGGCCTTGGGCAGACCTGGGACACTGGTTTTTTCGCCTCATTCGCAGCTTTATGGATTCAGCAGCGCGTGCAGAATCCAGATGGCCGGTTAACATCTCTTATGCTAGATGGCGGCTGCGCGACTCTCACTGGCGTATGCAGACGGCGAGAGGTTTCGCGCCAGAGGGCGGGATTGAGTCCTTCCCCCAGGAGCGGTGGCATGCTGAATTTTCTCCTGCGCCACAGAGCTCTGAGGCAAAATTCAAGCCATATTACGCAGTGGTCGGAGCTTGAGTCCATGCAGACTATGATTTCTGGCCAGTGTAGTGTTTGGCAGGATGAATTTCTTACTGAGTAGCAGAGTGTTTTGCAGCGGTTAACACATTCAGCACCCTGCAGCAGCAGATTGTAGCAGAGCCGACACAGTTCTTTGCAGGAATAAACTCAATAGGTGTTGGATTCGCGTTCTACAGCACGTAGCAGTAATATAAAACAGTCTATCTTGTTAAAGGACAATCACGCTTGGGCCTTAACCCAGATGGAGCAGCAGGGTTAGGCAAGCACAGTCTTTTAAAATGACAATTCTAAGTGCCAGCAAAGGACAGAAATAAATACTGTTCGTGACGCACTGGACCAACATCGCCCACCACCTAGCCTTTTCTGGTGCCTGGGGGGAAGCGCGGCCCATTATATGGAGTGGCTGGCTAGGGCGGCCTTGGGCGTGACTGTGTCATGGTGTGTTGTGGACCAGAGGGCTGATCTACAGCTTTGGCAGGTCTCCAGCGGGTGGTGTTTGCAAGAAATAAAGAGGGAGAGGCTGATGCAATGTTTTCTCCCTGGGCAGCCCCTAAGTTGGGAACCTAAGGCTCGCAAGCCAATTAGACTGGGGGCCGTCGAAAATAAAAAACCATGCACTACACCTTTCCGTCGCTACCCCGCAGCTCCCCTGATACAGTCCGGCTGGCAGTGACAGCTCCGGCACGCCGGGTCCCACAGACTATGACGTCTGGACTGTACAGCGAAGCTGCGGGGGGGGGGGGGGGGGGGGGCATCCATCAGGAAAGGTGAATACATCATTGTTTATTATTTTAATGTGGTGGGAGGGGACTAGTGGCTGTATACAAGGGGGAGGGGCAGGCTGCTGTATATGGAGGGGGGCAGGCTACATACTGGGGATGGACCGACTGGCTATGTACTGGGGAGAGAGGCTGGCTATATACATGGGGACTGGCTGTATACGGGGGGACTGGCTGGCTATAACAGGTGGGGGTGTGTACACTGGATGGGGGTGGCATAACAGGAGGGGCCTGTCTGGCTATATAGAGGGGAGCTGGCGGTTATACTAGGGGGTTGTCTGGCGATATACAAGGGGGCGGCAGCTGGCTATATACAGGGGGTCTGGAGTGGGGTTGTTAATCTATTGATATAGTAGTTATATCATTGACAAAGGGGCAGTATTAAAGTAAACTATATTCCCAAAACCAGGGGGCAGTATATATAGTAGTTATATTCATGTAATAGGGAGCAGTATTATAATAGTTTATTCGTACACAGGGGCCGTAGTATAGTGTATTCATATTAGAGTCCTAGGTAGTATTATAGTAGTCTATTCGTGAACATATGGGGGCAGTAAATAGTCGTTCTATTCTTGTACATAGGGGGCAGTATATATAGAGTATATTTTGTACATAGGGCCAGTATTATCGTAGTTATTTCTTGTACATAAGGGGGAGTATTATAGGAGTTATTTTCTTGTTTATCGGCAGAGCAGGTATTGCATGTTGTGTTCTTTTAAAAAAAGAAGCTTGTTCCTGTATAAGGGAGGTAGTATGAGTCTCTTTCTCGCGGTGTACACATGATTTAGACCACAGTTTGTGTGGAGTTGTAACTCCACCACAGATTATAGAGTCAATCCTAATATTGACTGAGAACCCCCCCACACGAAGCACCCATTTACATGTTTTTTTCCAGGGCCACTTTAAATTCCAGTGCGCTGCGGTAGTGTTCACTATGTATGGAGCGCCGGTAGTGTCCCTCACTGTATGGCGTGTATGTTCCTCACTGTTATATATTTTGATGAGATGGCATTTAGAGGTTGAACCTAATGAGTTGTGATCGTATACGGGGTATTATTATTATCAGTTCTAGCGGAAGAGGGGGTGATTGGATTTTGGTTTTGTTTATTATCATTTTTTAAAACTTTGTTAAATTTTTTTTTATATTTATTACATTTCAGACTCCTAGGGTACTTAACCCTAGGTTGTCTGATAATCCTATCATATACTGCCATACTACCGTATATGGGGATTTCCCTTATTATTACAATGTGCTGATCGAGGGGGTTAAACCGAGGCCTTTGCATGGCAACAGATCGCCGCTCCTGATGATGTCACGGGGAGCACACAATCTTGCTTGAGAAGAGGAGCCGGCGGCGATCGGTGCTAGTATATGCAGCAAAAACTTATCTTGTTTGAGAGGCCCGGGAGCCTCTCCATGCACCCACACTTGACGTAATGTTAAGTCACATGCCCGTGATTCGATTTGGTTCGAAAATTTGATAATTTCACCCATCTCTAGTTGGTGCTTGTTCATGTCCCATAGTGGAAAAAGTAAAAAAAAATGTTATTCAATAAAAAATAAAGTAATGAATCAATAAAAACCATAAGCCCCATAACATATAAAGAGACATATACCCAAAAAAAAGTCTAAATCATAACAAAAACCCCAATATATCTATCACCAGTCGTAACAACCCAGTAGAATAAAATTAAATCATTATTGAACCCGTACGATGAACACCATTAAAAAAAAACTGTGAAAACCCACCAAAAATTATCATTTTTACTATTCAATCTTAAAAAAGTGCAATTAAAAGTGATCAAAAAACATATGTACTCCGAATGATACTGTTGCAAAGTACAACAGTCCGCACAAAAAACAAGCCAGCAGAGCTCCGGTAGCCAAAAAAGTAAAAATGTTTATGCCACTGGAAGATGGCAATGCAAAAAAAAATGATAGATTTTCCCCACATTACGGTTTATTTGACAAATTTAGTAAAATGTAAGAAAATATATTCAAGTCTGGTATCCCCGTAATTGAATCAACCCATAGAATAAAGATAACATGATTATTACGCTATACAGTGAACACGAAAAAAAATGTAGAAAAATCCAGTACAGAATGATGATCTCTGTACTCGGGGAGAAATTAGAACAAATTGTATGGTGGGTTTTCTATTTTTACTTTGGAAATGTTGTAAAATTTAGGGCTAAGAACAATAACCGGGCACACATTTTACCATTCTAAATTCACTCCATTTGATTCCAATTATTATGAAGATCTCTAGGGGTTAAAATCTTCCTAAAAGCTGTTTTTGATAGTTTGAGGGGTGCAGATTTGAAATGGGTGATTATATAGGGGGTTTTTTGATGCTAAATATGTAAAATTTCATTCAAAACAGTATTTATCCGCAAAAGAGTAATTCTGAAAATACGGAAAATCGCATTTGATTTGTAAGCGTGTGGTGACATCCAAAATATATTATCCAGACATTTCAAAAATTATGCAAATGTAAGTAGACATAGGAAAGTTATTCAGCATTATTTAGGTGGTAAATCTATCTACCATGAAAATGCAATGATTTTAAATTTCAAAAAAGTAAATTTTTCAAAAATATCATATTTTTCTTTTTTGGAAAATAACGCAAAACTACTCACTCAAACATTTACCACTAAAATTAAGTCAACATGGGGGAAAAAAACAATCTCAGAACTCGCTTGTGATAAGTAACAGTGTTCAAAAGAGTAAACCTATAAAAGCGAACCATGTCAGAATCCAAAAAATGGGATGAGGCCTTAAGCTGTAAAATGTGTTGCGTCCTAAGGGTTAAGTAGAGAGGAGTTATATTTGCCTAACATGAGTCAAATCGGGGGGAGTGTCTTCAGACACCTTACTTGGTTCTATAGTACCCTTAAACATGATGGTGGTTCTGTGAGCTACGACACCTAAGATACAGGCAGTTAAACATTACCGGTAGTTGGAAAGGAGAGATGTAGATAAATATCCAGTTCCTTCATATTTCTAACTGTCCTTATCTCCAGTCTCTTAGATACACAATCAAAAGCAGTTTTTCTGGCAATCTTTATCTTGACATTCTATGAGGGAAAAAATACTGAGTCTCTCTGCTCATTTTCACCGACACTGGAGGAGAGTACATGGGTGAGATTTCACATAAAAGTGAATTCCAGAAAGGACATTCCTTCCTACCTGAGGGGGTGGGTAGTTAATGGGGAGGTAAATCTGGTGACTGGTTCTTCTGTAGTTGTTGTATATATCTTTCTTTCCTTGTTGACTTGTCGTGCTGCAATAAAGCCTATGCAGAATTACTAGCCTTTTTCTTTCTTTGGGGTGCACATATATAGGGTTTTTGTGCATTTTCTTTGTGTGTTCATTTGAGTTCAATTTCAATATTTTGTAGAGCACCAAAACCACTAATATATGTTGGTGCCGAAAATCTTTTTCTAATGTTCACATATACAGAGTTATGTAATGTACACAATTCTGCAGCACTATCAGATCATGGTACAATAGACAAACAAAATGAAAAAATTACAGAAATGAAAACAATAGGAGTGAGGAACCTTTTGCAACAACTTACAATCTATGATTCTGATCATCTTCAGAGAGAGAAGTTAACCCCTTTGTGACCGATGGTAATTAGTGTCTGCATGCCAGGTCGATTTTGACGCTTTCTGTGATGTGCTTATATATAAACGATGATATCTCTGGAAAAGCATTACATATCATAACAATTTTTACTTTGTTTTTTTTTTTCAAGACATATTACACTTTAACTTGATAGGATAGTTTTATTAATTACCTATTTTTTCTTTATCAAATTTGCCAATAAATGACTACAAATGTAAAAAAAAATTAGCTTCTTTTGTAATTTTTCCTATTAAAGTTTTTTAAATTAGTAGTTACTTTTACCAAATATGTTATAAATATGTACATCATTATTCCATCAACCTTTCTCAGGATCAGCTACAGATGCATAGGGAGCATGTTGTTAGTGATATATTACTCTACAAGATGTCATTTTGGATCAAGCAGCCATTTTAGTTTTAGCTGGGGATCATGCTGCCCGCTGTCCAGCTAATGGCATGATTCAGCCATTTTTGTGTAACCTGCCTGTAAAAGTTTCTCCTTGACACATGTGAGAGATAGTTGTCCTTCAGACTGTTTTTCTTCCCCTTATCTTGTTTTGGTTAGCAAGAAGCTTTTGGAGCCATTCTCTGTACATTTTGTAGCTGGGATAATATAAACATATCTGTGAACAAGGCCTGGAGAAAACAGTGCACAATTTATTAACCTTTTCTGAGAATTTCCTGGTAAATTCATTATGGCCAATAGCATTTAAGCACCATATCTTCTTGTCACAACCCCTATGCTGATTTTTCTGTGTTTGATATATGCAGCTGTGGGCTAATAAAGAGGGGGGTCTTTTCTGCATCTTCTAAAAGACTGGGGTGTCTTAGTTTGTGCTCTCATCCCGGTACCAGGGAGCCATGAAGGGGTTAGTATGAAAGTCACCTTTACAACTGATAAGGACTATTTTGAGTCCTAGATAAAAATCTCTTACAATGTACTTCTGGAAAGTGAAAGTCTCCTGCAGCTTCTTCTATATTCTGAATACAACTGACAGACTGGAGGGGGCACACTTCAAACAACTACGTATATCTCCTCAACCCTTGCACCAAGAAACACAATTCTCCCCTTTAATATGATATATGGATTATTCATGGGTGCTTAAAAGAACCAGAGATATTCACTCTTAAAGTTACAATTATGAATAGAAAGCTGTACATAAAAATCTATTTTTTTAGTACAACTTTACGGGTGGATATCTCCGGTTCTGTTAAACATCCATAAACAATCCATGTGGCAATCATAAAGGGATTAAACAAAAGATACTGGAACTAAGTAGTCACCTGTTAGCCATTAGTCACAACAATGCGCTTAGTATCATTTATGTCTGCTAAACAGGATTACTTCATTAATTTTATTTCTACCCCATCTCAAAATCCCAGACAATTATTTTCTACCCTTAACTCTCTACTGTGTCCTCCAGCACCTCCATCAAACTCTCCTATCTTTGCTGAGAATAGATCAAGAAAAAAAGAACAATGGAGGATGGCACCTCGTGTTATATTATCAAACAACAATGGTGTTTAGGTGAGTAAGTAGAATTACTCACTTGATATCCACTTGCCAAATTGCAGAATGAAGCCAACCTGGGGCGAGGTATCCTCTGAAGGTAGTAGTTTCAGCAGCTTCCAAAGCTCCAAATCCGGTACCCAAGGAGAGATTCGGTGTAATAGGAATCTAGGAAAAGTAAAATAGGGGCTATCATGGGTCACTAACTACTGTGGTGGAGTATCTACACTAGAAGCAACAAAAACTGGTTCTACTCACACCATTTACAACACAAGTTTATTAATAATAAATGAAATACATGAAATTCTCCAGCCAAAATAAGTAACATGTCCTAGCTTAGTCTGATGAAGGGTGTTACACTTATTTTAACTGGACAATTTCATGTATGTTTTCACTTTTTATTATTAATAAACTTGTGTGGTGTGAGTAGAACCAGTTTTTGTTGCTTCTGGTGTAGATACTCAAACACATTAGTTTATTAGCACCCCGTTATAGCACCTATTTTACACTTTTGCTAAAATCTCTTCTGAGGACTTTGCCTCACACTTTAAAAACTAAATAAACAACATCTGGAAGAGTTTCAACCTTTAACTAACCCAGAATATCCAATGCCCTTCCCACTTAACCAACTTCCGGAGCGCCGGAAGGGGAGTACTTTTTTTTTTTTTACGTAGGAGCATTCTTCCACCACATTGTGCCCAGGGATATTGCCTGCCCCACCGGGTGGCAGAAACTGCCCTGCATATGAGATGTAGCTAGAGAGAGGGATATCATCTAAAATATTGGGATAATAATATTCTCTGGCAGCCTCCCACGCAATGAAGCTTCTTATAGTGTAGAGTTTAGTAAAACCTATTAGTAGGGAGTTACAGTAATCGAGAATCAGAGTGAATCAGAGTTACAGAATATGATGGCGCTAGAGAATTAAAGATTTATTTATATTTATTTGATAATACCTGACAAATTACAGTGTTATACTTTATTTAGGAAAAAAATCATAAAATGTTTATGTAATGCACAATAAGCTTTGCTAGACCATGTCAAATCATGTCCTCTTAGCTTCACAACATTCTAAACTGTCACTGATTTTACAAAAACATTCTTGAGGTGACTAAACATATAAGTTTACTGTTGGGCATATACTCACTAGATAAAAGCTAACACCTAGTACACATGCTTGGCTAACAATGGTGGATAGTCACCCATACATAATAGATGGTCAACATCAGCATGTTAGGGCAACAATAGTCTGATGATTGAAAGCAGTGGAATGAACTGAAAACAGTATAAATATTTCCTGATAAAAATAATATATATCATCAATCAATGTTACAGCAGCATAAAAAGTAATACAGTCAAAACAACAATAACATCATATACTATATAATGTACCATAACTACACTCACCGGCCACTTTATTAGGTACACCATGCTAGTAACGGGTTCCTCAGAGATTTTGGTCCATATTGACATGATGGCATCACACAGTTGCCGCATATTTGTCGGCTGCACATCCATGATGCGAATCTCCCGTTCCACCACATCCCAAAGATGCTCTATTGGATTGAGATCTGGTGACTGTGGAGGCCATTTGAGTACAGAGAACTCATTGTCATATTCAAGAAACCAGTCTGAGATGATTCCAGCTTTATGACATAGCGCATTATCCTGCTGAAAGTAGCCATCAGATGTTGGGTACATTGTGGTCATAAAGGGATGGACATGGTCAGCAACAATACTCAGGTAGGCTGTGGCGTTGCAACGATGCTCAATTGGTACCAAGGGGCCCAAAGAGTGCCAAAAAAATATTCCCCACACCATGACACCACCACCACCAGCCTGAACTGTTGATACAAGGCAGGATGGACGTACTGTGCGTTCAGAGATGCTCTTCTGCCTACCTTGGTTGTAACGGGTGGCAATTTGAGTCACTGTTGCCTTTCTATAAGCTGGAACCAGTCTGCCCATTCTCCTCTGACCTCTGGCATCAACAAGGCATTTTTACGCCCACAGAACTGCCGCTCACTGTATGTTTTTTCTTTTTTGGACCATTCTCTGTAAACCCTAGAGATGGTTGTGCGTGAAAATCCCAGTAGAACAGCAGTTTCTGAAATACTCAGACCAGCCCTTCTGGCACCAACAACCATGCCACGTTCAAAGGCACTCAAGTCACCTTCTTCCCCATACTGATGCTCGGTTTGAACTGCAGGAGATTGTCTTGACCATGTCTACATGCCTAAATGCACTGAGTTGCCGCCATGTGATTGGCTGATTAGAAATTAAGTGTTAACGAGCAGTTGGACAGGTGTACCTAATAAAGTGTCCGGTGAGTGTATATGTATAATGCATATGAAAATATATGAATTCTGTACCCTAATATGAGATCCTTACAAAATTCATAATCAAGTATGCATTTCTGTATAAATATGGAACCAGAAAAGAGAAAACATCAATGAAAACAATAATTGGTTGCCTGAATCAGTAACAAGAAGAATGGAGAAGAATTTTGATATCGAGGCAAAGACCTTTGACTTACTGATCCCCACGTGAACCAATATTGCTGACATGAAGTCTTTTTCAACTAGCTGAGCTTTTCCATTTATATACATACTAATGATATTTTAGATAAGTTATAGGGAGCTTAATAACCAGATCTCTCATTAAAGATGGCTAAAGAACAACTAGTTTCTAAGTGGTAGTGTAGTAGATTGTATCTAGTCATGACTTTTACATACTTTCACCTGTTAAGGACTCAAGGACTTTGCTTATTTTTTTACGGAAGTTAGAAGGTTAATAGTTTTAATAGAAAGTTCTCAAATTTTGATAAGTTTTGAAAAATGCTATATTTTTGGTGACCAATTTAGTTTAGAAGTGCCCTATAAAGGCTTATGTCACCCACAAGTAACACTATTTTATGAACTTAACATCTCAAGCTATTCAAATCAACATTTGGGAAGTCTGTTAACCCTTTAATTCTTTCTCAGGAATCAAACAAACATGCATTTGAAATTTTTACATTTCAATTTTTGTATAAGAATATTCACATTTAGCCACTACAGACAAACACCCCAAAAGTCAATCTACAGGTTGTCCTAAGTGCGGCAATACCCCATTTGTGTCAATAATTGACAGTCTGGGCACACGGAAAGTTTCAGATGAGAAGGAAGGAAATTTAGCTTTTGAAGCTCCGTTTCAACTAATTTGGTTTTGTAGTGCCATGTCGTGTTTGCAGAGCCTCTAAGGTACCAATATAATAGAAACCCCCAAACAGTGACACCATTTTGACCCCCAAGATACTGGCCAAAATTTAATACAAAGTGAATGGTACAGTGAAAAATTGCATTTTTTCTCATAAGTGCCATTTTAGTGCTAAATGTATTTTGCCCAACTTATGCCACTACAGACAAACAACCCAAAAATAATTCTGCGGGTTGTCCTGGGTACAGCAATATCCCATATGTGCCAATAATCTACACGTTGAGCACAGAGCAAGACTCAGTAGGGAACAAGAAAAGCTTTTGGCGCTCTGTTTTCACTAGACTGGTGTTGGGGTACCCCTGAGCAGGGCCCATCTGCCATCAGGTGGCAGAATGCAGAGCCCTTTGGGGAGCTGCAAAATCTGCTACTAATGTGGACGATTAAGGTGCCTGTTGCCGCCTGCCAGGTAAATAAATTGCCAGCTAAATAAATCGCACACAGGTGCTATTCATATGCAGAGTGAAGCAGTGCCTATCCGGAGCGACCGTACTATGCAGGAGTACAGGCGGTGTGTGTGATGACGTCACGCTGCCTGTGTCTCTGTAGGGAGCCACAGCTGACAAGAGCCGTGCGAACGTGGGAGAGAAATGGACTGTATGTATGTAAAGTTTTATTATTTTTGCTGCAAAGTATTGATGAAACTGAAAGGAATCTATATATAATATATTATATATTATATATATGGGGGACATTTACTATTTATACTGGGGGTCCTATGTATATAAATTAACTTGATGGGGCTATATATGAATTATATATATATAAATAAATGGGTGGGGCTATTTAGCAGGATGTATATAACCGACGTGGAAGGTGGCTTCTTAATGTGATAAAACTGATTTTGGGGAATCTATATTTGGGGGCTACAGGACATGTAATACAGAGATTTCTAGGCTTTGCAAATGACTACCGGCAGTTTATTCCGCACTTCTCCTCCTTGGTATCTCCCATCATGGCACTCACCAAGAAGGGCGCCAACCTCCAACTCTGGCTGAGAAGGCCTTCTCTAAATTAAAGACTGCTTTTGCATCAGAAGCCTTTCCATCTGGAATTTGACGCCTCCTCATTAGGAGCAGGAGCAGTGCTTACTCATAAAGGGCCTAAAGGCTGAACTCTCACGTGCGGTTTCTTTCTAAGACTTTTTCCTACACAGAGACAAATTACTCAATAGATGATCGGGAATTATTGGTGATTAAGCTTGCCTTTGAAGAGTGGCGTTACCTTCTAGAGGAAGCCCATTTTCCGGTCTGAATCTTCACAGATCATAAGAACCTCCTCTATCTCCAGGCTGCACAGTAACTCAACCCGTGACAAGCCTATTGGTCACCTGTTTCAATTTCCTTATCCATTTCCATCTGGCTGAGAAGAACATCGAGGCTGACTTCCTCTCGTGCCTCAGATGTCATCGGGGAGGAACCGGCTCCCCGGCATGTCATCCCTCCTGAGCAACTGGTTCTGGCCACTTCAGTGGATCTTCGACAACTACCTCCTGGCATGACCTATGTCAGACCAGCTCTACAGAAGAAAATTCTGACTTGGGGATATTGCTCACGTGTTGCCCGGTACCCTGGCTCTGTTTTCCGATTCTACTGGCAGCCAGACTGGTCAAGGATGTTCGGGACTTTGTGGCTTCCTGCGTTTCCTGTGCCCGGAATAAGCCATTATGTCTCAAGCCTGCTGGTCTTCTTCTGCCATTGCCAATACCCAGCTTCTGTGGTTTCACGTGGCTATGGACTTCACGGACCTCCCGCCTTCCTCAGGCAATACCGTCATCTGGGTGGTAGCTGAATGTTTTTCCAAAATGTCCCATTTTATTCCTCTGCCAGGTCTGCCATTTGCTCCATGTATTGCCAGTCTGTTCTTCCATCACATCTGCCGGCTCCATGGACATCTCCAGCACATCGTTTCTGATGGGGAGGTTCAGTTCGTCTCTAAATTCTGGCAATTCTGGTGTAACCAGCTTCAAGTAAAGTTTGGCTTTTCTTCCGACTATTATCCACAGTCTAATGGTCAGGTGGAAAAAGTTAATCAGACTCTGGGCTGCTATCTCCGCCATTTTGTGTCGGACCGTCAAGACAACTGGTCCATTCTGTTGCCATTGGAAAGTTTTCCTATAGATGGACTACACCAACGCCCTCCTCTTCCTCTACCCGTGTCCTCGGATGCTCATGCGGTTGAAGAATTGGTACAGGATCTGAAGTCCATTTGGAAGCAGAGAAGGTGAAGAAGAGCTTGACCAGAGGATCGTTTGTTAAAGCCAACCTGTAAAATTACATAAATATTTAAATATATATTTAAATATTTATTAATAAATATAAACATTTATTAATAAAAAGAATTAATTAAAGTCCCCTAAACACAAACATTCCCTATACATATCTAATAAAGTAAAAAAACACAAAATCACCAGAAAAAATCCACATATTTGGTATCGCCGCATCTGTAACAATCTGTACAATAACTCAGTAACATTATTGGACCCGCTTGGCGAGCACCGTAAAAACGAAACCCAAAAAACTTGCCAAAAATGTACATTGTTCATTAAATCCCTTCACAGAAATGTTCTAAAAAGTGATCAAAAAAGTTATGTATGCCAAAATGGTATCACTGAAAAGGACAACTCAACACGCAAAAAATAAGCCCTAAACTAGTTCTGTCAACCAAAACATATTAGTGTTATATCTCCATAAATGAGATTTTCTCTGTATTAGTTTTTCTTCAGTAAAATTGTAAAAATATATAAAAAACTATATAAATGAGGTATCACCATAACTGTAGTGATCTATAGAATAAAGATAATATAGTATTTTTATGGTACAATGAATGGCCCCCAAAAAAATACAATAAATAAAATCTCATCAATGAGCTAATGACCCACTTAAATGAAGTATTTGTAAAGTGTATCTAATGTCGCAAAAATTAAGCCCTCATTCATCCAAATTTCCCCCAAAAAATAAAGATTTTATAGCCAATCAAAAGGGTCAATGCATAATCTGCTCTGAATGGCGCTCTGAATGGCGCAGCTTCCATTAAATGCCCTGGCCTGTGCCCATACAGCAGTTTACCACCACATATGGGGTAAACTGCTCAGGAGAAATTGGGTATCAAACTTTGTGGACCGTTTTGGTATTTTATTTAATGAAAATTTGTAAATTTTTTGAAAAACACATTTATTTTGACAAAAAAATGTAAATTTCTAAATTTGTATCTGATTTTGTTTTATCCCCTGTAAAATAATTAAAGGGTTAACAAACTTCATGAAAGTTGTTTTACAAGGGGTGTAGTTTTTATAATGGGGTAATTTATTGGGTTCTACTTTTATTTAGGCCTCTTAAAGTGACTTGAAATCTAAGCAGGTCCCGCAAAAGCGTGATTTTGTGTTTTTTATGAAACCTAAAGTTCAAAGCCCCATAACATCCTACAAAAATGAGAGAATGCATAAAAAACTATGGATACATAAAGCAGACATTCGGTTAATGTTAGTTTTCAAGTTTTTTGCTGTTATGACTATGTATGGAAAAAGTAGAACATTTTCAATTTAAAAAATCGAGACTTTTTCAAAATTTTCTCCAAATATCTGTTTTACTTTAAATAAACGCAACACATACCACCAAAATTTTTCAGGTAACATGAAGTACAAAGTGTCACAAGAAAACAATTTCAAAATCACTTGGATATGTTAAAGCGTTCCAAAGTTATAACCACGTATAGGGCAAATTTTAAAAAAATGGGCTGTGTCAGGAAAGTGAAAAGTGGCTTCAGCGTTAAGGGGTTAAAATACGTATTAACGAAAAAAGATCTGCCATAAGAACATTAAATAAACGTGAGACCAATGAAAAAGAAGTAAAAAATGAGTCCTTGACTGTGAAAAGTAAAACATTTGGAGAAACTACAGTTGCAAGACATGTTTGTGACCATCGACATCAGGTCTCTGACCTGTGGTGGATGGTGTTAGAGGAAATATACGGAAGTGATAGTGAACAGGTATCACTGCGTCTTCTACAAAGAGAGCTCTGTTAGATATGTAAATTATAGTCTAAAAGCCCAAAAGGTCTGAATGAAGATTGCAATTTTAATGTTTATCTTTAGGTACAAGTATATAGAATAGTAAGTATATTGAAGACTATTTAATATAGAGACTGCTAGACATAATTATATTTAGTAACATAAGAACTTAGAATGTTTGTTATATAACGTGTATCTACAAAACTTCTGGTGATAGAGAGTATAATTGATCTGCATAGAGGTCTATGGACCATGTCTGAGGAAGGGGGTGTGCCCCCCGAAACGTCACAGTATAGTGCTCACAGCACTTGAGGGAGGCATCTGAAGGAGTAGAGGTCTCTGCCTAAATATGGAGACACGTGAGTTGCACAAATTGGACATAAACCGGATAGACTTTTCTACGCAAATGCAAGTAAGAATGAACATTTATTTGCTCACAATGTCTTTGGTCTAAAAATTGCAAGCTATTACCATGTTACTTGGAAAGTTTCATTATATGTTGTTGAAAATGTGAACGTTGTATGAATAACTTTGGAGTAAAGTATTCAGTCAACTTGATATCTATTATCGTCAACCTTGTCTTGGACACTATTCACTTGAGCTTTATGGAGCAATAGGAGAACTCCTAGTCTTAGACCACGTTACAGAGTATATTTTCTCCACGTAATGTCATTTGTGCTTTGGGTTACTGCACTGGTGCCTCGAACTTGGACGTCTCTCTTGTCCTTGTACTTAAAGGGAACTTGTCATCAGAAATTGGTCTCATAAACAACTAGCAGTATGTGCTAGTTTTATGAAATTAAGGAGGCAGGACTTTAACACTGAAGTCAAGCTTTCCCTGCCTTAGAACACCCCCTTCACTGTAATGCAGGGGTCAGGCTCTTTTGATGGCCGCACCTGGCTCGTGGACCAGACTCCTAGTGGGGCCAGTTGAAAAATAAAAAACCATGTACTCACCTTTGTGACACTCCCCCGCAGCTCCACTACTTAAAGCAGTCGAGCCAGTGATGACAGCTCTGTGCCCACCAGCTTCGCAAAGGCTATGACGTCGGCAAGCAGCTGACTTCATAGTCTTTGAACCACCAGCACAGAAGGAGCTCTAGTATAAGCCGACCCAAGTATAAGCTGAGACCCCCAATTTTACCACCAAAAACTGAGAAAACCTATTGACTCGAGTATAAGCCGAGGGGGGAAAATTGCATTGGTCAAAGACCACCCCAGCGTATATAGCAAGCAAGCCCCATGTAGTATACAGCCAGCCCCTTTGCCCCTGTAGTACACCAGCCCAGCCCGCCCCCAGTGTATACAGCCAGCCCATTCTGACCCGAAGTATACAGCCAGCCCAGCCTGCCCCAGTAGTATAAAAGCCAGCCCCATTCTGCCCCAGAAGTATCAGCAGCCAGCCTGCCCCAGTAGTATACAGCCAGCCCAGCTTCCCAGTAGTATACAGCAGCCATCTGCCCCAGTAGTATCAGCCAGCCCATTCTGCCCCAAAGTATACAGCCAGCCCAGCCTGCCTCAGTAGTATACAGCCAGCCCAGCCTACCCCAGTAGTATACAGCCAGCCCATTCTGCCCCCGAAGTATACAGCCAGCCCAGCACTTAAAAAACAAAAAAAAAGCTTACATAATCACCCTCCAGTGGCACCGATGCACAGCGCTGCTCCCCCGATGTCATAGCGGCTCCTCTTCTGGCTTCCCGGCTCCTCTTCTGTCATCTGTAACAGTCGGCAGGATGCGGCCATATTATCTCACAGCCGGCAGGCGCATAGTATGACGTCGGCAGTGGCCGCGTCATACTAAGTGCCTGCCGACAGATAACATGGCCGTGTCCTGCCGCCTGTTACAGAAGTCTATACTATACTTGAGTCTTTCCCTACATACACTCTGAACTTACACATCTTCACGCCATACCTTGTCCTCTTATTTGGCAGTAAAGGTTTTATGGGCTATGATTTTCTCTGACCTGAAAAAGGGGAAATGGGCAATGGGGGGGGGGGGGGGGGGAACACAAACAAAGCATGCGCAACTATCTCATCCAAACATGTGGGCACTACTCCCTCTGCCACACACAGCATGCATACTACCTTCCGCATATTACCTCCTCCACAGACGGTTTGCACTACTACCTCCTCCATAGACGGTGTGCACTATTACCTCCTCTACACACAGGTGGACTACTACCTTCTCCGCACTACTACCTCCTCCACAGATGGCTTGCACTACTAATTCCTCTACACTACTACCTCCTCTACCCACGGGTGCGCTACTGCCTCCTCCACAAAGTACAGGCGGTGTGTGTGATGACGTCACACTGCCTGTGTCTCTGTAGGGAGCCGCCGCTGACAAGAGCCGTGAGAAGAGTGCTGGGAGAAGAAGGGAGCAGCCACTGACAAGAGCCGGGAGGAGAAGGGAGCCGTGCGACGTGGGAGAAAATGGACTGTATGTATGTATAAGTTTTATTATTTTTGCTGGCAAAGTATTGATGAAACTGAAAGGAATCTATATATATATATATATATATATATATATGGGGGACATTTACTATTTATACTGGGGGGTCCTCTGTATATAAATTAACTTGATGGGGCTATATATGAATTATATATAATATAAAAAAATGGGTGGTGGCTATTTAGCAGGATGTATATAACTGACGTGGGAGGTGGCTTCTTAATGTGATAAAACTGATTTTGGGGAATCTATATTTGGGGGCTACAGGCGACTGTAATACAGAGATTTCTAGGTTTGCAAATGACTACCGGCAGTTTATTCCGCAATTCTCCTCCTTGGTATCTCCCATCATGGCACTCACCAAGAAGGGCGCCAACCTCCAACTCTGGCTGAAAGGCCTTCTCTAAATTAAGACTGCTTTTGCATCAGAAGCCTTTCCATCTGGAATTTGACGCCTCCTCATTAGGAGCAGGAGCAGTGCTTACTATAAAGGGCCTAAAGGCTGAACTCTACGTGCGTTTCTTTTAAGACTTTTTCCTACACAGAGACAAAATACTCAAAGATGACGGGAATTATTGGTGATTAAGCTTGCCTTTGAGAGTGGCGTTACCTTCTAGAGGAAGCCCATTTTCCGGTCTGAATTTCACAGATCATAAGAACCTCCTCTATCTCCAGGCTGCACAATAACTCAACCGTGACAAACCTATTGGTCACCCGTTTCATTTTCTTATCCATTTCCATGGCTGAGAAGAACATCGAGGCTGACTTCCTCCGTGCCTCAGATGTCATCGGGGAGGAACCGGCTCCCCGGCATGTTCTCCTCTGAGCAACTGGTTCTGGCCAATAGTGGATCTTCGACAACTACCTCCTGGCATGACCTATGTAAGCCAGCTCTACAGAAGAAAATTTGACTTGGGGATATTGTCACGTGTTGCCCGGTACCCTGGCTCTGTTTTCGATTACTGGCAGCCAGACTGGTCAAGGATGTTCGGGACTTTGTGGTTCTGCGTTTCCTGTGCCCGGAATAAGCCATATGTCTCAAGCCTGCTGGTCTTCTTCTGCCATTGCCAATACCCAGCTTCTGTGGTTTCACGTGGCTATGGACTTCACGGACCTCCCGCCTTCCTCAGGCAATACCGTCATCTGGGTGGTAGCTGAATGTTTTCACAATGTCCCATTTTATTCCTCTGCCAGGTCTGCCATTTGCTCCATGATTGCCCGTCTGTTCTTCCATCACAATCTGCCGGCTCCATGGACATCTCCAGCACATCGTTTCTGATGGGGAGGTTCAGTCGTCTCTAAATTCTGGCAATTCTGGTGTAACCAGCTTCAAGTAAAGTTGGCTTCTTCCGATCTTTATCCACAGTCTAATGGTCAGGTGGAAAAAGTTAATCAGACTCTGGGCTGCTATCTCCGCCATTTTGTGTCGGACGTCAAGACAACTGGTCCATTGTTGCCATTGGAAAGTTTTCCTATTTAGATGACTACCCAACGCCCTCCTCCCTCTACCCGTGTCTCGGATGCTCATGCGGTTGAAGAATTGGTACAGGATCTGAAGTCCATTGGAAGCAGAGAAGGTGAAGAAGGAGCTTGACCAGGGATCGTTTGTTCAAGCCAACCTGTAAAAGTAAAAAGAAAAAGTTAAAATCACTTAAATATTTAAATAATATTTTAAATATTTATTAATAAATATAACATTTATTAATAAAAGAATTAATTAAAGTCCCCTAAACACAACATTCCATAACATATCAATAAAGTAAAAAAAACACAAATCACCAGAAAAAATCCACATATTTGGTATCGCCGCATCTGTACAATCTGTACAATAAACTCAGTAAATTATTGGACCCGCTTGGCGGCACCGTAAAAACGAAACCAAAAAACTTGCCAAATGTACATTGTTCATTAAATCCTTCACAGAATGTTCTAAAAAGTGATCAAAAAAGTTTGTATGCCAAAATGGTATCACTGAAAAGGAAACTCAACACGCAAAAATAAGCCCTAAACTAGTTCTGTCAACCAAACATATTAGTGTTATATCTCCATAAATGAGATTCTCTGTATTAGTTTTTCTTCAGTAAAATTGAAATAAAAATATATAAAAAACTATATAAATGAGGTATCACCATAACTGTAGTGATCTATAGAATAAAGATATATATGTATTTTATGGGACAATGAATGGCCCAAAAAAAATCAATAAATAAAATCTCATCAATGAGCTAATGACCCACCTTAAATGAAGTATTGTAAAGTGTATCTAATGTCGCAAAAATTAAGCCCTATTCATCCAAATTTCCCCAAAAAATAAAGATTTTATAGCCAATCAAAAGGGTCAATGATAATCTGCTCTGAATGGCGCTCTGAATGGCGCAGCTTCCATTAAATGCCCTGGCCTGTGCCCATACAGCAGTTTACCACACATATGGGGTAAACTGCTCAGGAGAAATTGGGTATAAAATTTGTGGACCGTTTGGTTTTTTTTATTTAATGAAATTTGTAAATTTTTTGAAAAACACATTTATTTTGACAAAAAAAAGTAAATTTCAAAATTTGTATCTGATTTGTGTTTTCCCTGTAAAATAATTAAAGGGTTAACAAACTTCATGAAGTTGTTTTACAAGGGGTGTAGTTTTATAATGGGGTAATTATTTATGGTTCTACTTATTTAGGCCTCTTAAAGTGACTTGAAATCTAAGCAGGTCCCGCAAAAGCGTGATTTTGTGTTTTTTATGAAACCTAAAGTTCAAAGCCCCATAACATCCTACAAAAATGAGAGAATGCATAAAAACTATGGATACATAAAGCAGACATTCGGTTAATGTTAGTTTTCAAGTTTTTTGCTGTTATGACTATGTATGGAAAAAGTAGAACATTTTCAATTTAAAAAATCGAGACTTTTTCAAAATTTTTCTCCAAATATCTGTTTTACTTTAAATAACGCAACACATACACCAAAATTTTTCAGGTAACATGAAGTACAAAGTGTCACAGAAAAACAATTTCAAAAAATCACTTGGATATGTTAAAGCGTTCCAAAGTATAACCACGTATAGGGCAAATTTTAAAAAAATGGGCTGTGTCCGGAAAGTGAAAAGTGGCTTCAGCGTTAGGGGTTAAAAATACGTATTAACGAAAAGATCTGCCATAAGAACATTAAATAAAACGTGAGACCAATGAAAAAGAAGTAAAAAAGAGTCCTTGACTGTGAAAAGTAAAAACATTGGAGAAACTACAGTTGCAAGACATGTTGTGGACCATCGACATCAGGTCTCTGACCTGTGGTGGATGGTGTTAGAGGAAATATACGGAGTGATAGTGAACAGGTATCACTGCGTTCTACAAAGAGAGCTCTGTAGATATGTAAATTATAGTCTAAAGCCAAAAGGTCTGATGAAGATTGCAATTTTAATGTTTATCTTAGGTACAAGTATATAGAATAGTAAGTATATTGAAGACTATTTAAATAGAGAATGCTAGAAATAATTATATTGTAACATAAGAACTAGAATGTTTGTTAATAACGTGTATCTACCAAAACTTCTGGTGATAGAGAGTATAATTGATCTGCATAGAGGTCTATGGACCATGTTGAGGAAGGGGGGTGTGCCCCCGAAACGTCACAGTATAGTGCTCACAGACATTGAGGGAGGCATCTGAAGGAGTAGAGCGTCTCTGCCAAATATGGAGACACGTGAGTTGCACAAATTGGACATAAACCGGATAGACTTTTACGCAAATGCAAGTAAGAATGAACATTTATTTGCTCCAATGTCTTTTGGTCTAAAAATTGCAAGTCTATTACCATGTACTTGGAAAGTTTCATTATATGTTGTTGAAAATGTGAACGTGTATGAATAACTTTGGAGTAAGTTATTCACAACTTGATATCTATTATCGTCAACCTTGTCTTGGACACTATTCACTTGGCTTTATGAGCAATAGGAGAACTCCTAGTCTTAGACCACTTACAGAGTATATTTCTCTCCACGTATGTCATTTTTGCTTTGGGTTACTGTACTGGTGCCTCGACTTGGACGTCTCTCTTGTCCTTGTACTTAAAGGGAACCTGTCATCAGAATTGGTCTCATAAACAACTAGCAGTATGTCGTAGTTTATGAAATTAAGGAGGCAGGACTTTAACACTGAAGTCAAGCTTTCCCCTGCCTTGAACACCCTTACAGTAATGCAGGGGTCAGGCTTCTTTTGATGGCCGCACCTGGCTCGTGGACCAGACTCCTAGTGGGGCCAGTTGAAAAATAAAAAACCATGTACTCACCTTTGTGACACTCCCCCGCGCTCCACTATTAAGCAGTCGAGCCAGTGATGACAGCTCTGTGCCCCCACACGCTTCGCAAAAGGCTATGACGTCGGCAAGCAGCTGACTTCATAGTCTGTGAACCACCAGCACAGAAGGAGCTCTAGTATAAGCCGACCCGAGTATAGCTGAGACCCCCAATTTTACCACCAAAAACTGGGAAAACCTATTGACTCGAGTATAAGCCGAGGGGTGGAAATGCATTGGTCAAGACCCCCCCCGTATATAGCCAGCAAGGCCCCACTGTAGTTCACAGCCAGCCCCTTCTGCCCCTGTAGTATACATCCAGCCCAGCCCGCCCCCAGTAGTATACAGCCAGCCCATTCTGCCCGAAGTATACAGCCAGCCAGCCTGCCCCAGTAGTATAAACAGCCAGCCCCATTCTGACCCACAGAAGTATGCCAGCAGCCAGCCTGCCCCAGTAGTATACAGCCAGCCCAGCTCCCAGTGTATACAGCAGCCATCTGCCCCCAGTAGTATCAGCCAGCCCATTCTGCCCAAAGTATACAGCCAGCCAGCCTGCCTCATAGTATACAGCCAGCCCAGCCTACCCCCAGTAGTTATACAGCCAGCCCATCTGCCCCCGAAGTATACAGCCAGCCCAGCACTTAAAAAACAAAAAAAAAGCGTACATAATCACCCTCAGTGGCCCGATGGCACACGCTGCTCCCCCGATGTCATAGCGGCTCCTCTTCTGGTTCCCGGCTCCTTTCTGTCATCTGTAAACAGTCGGCAGGATGCGGCCATATTATCTCAACAGCCGGCAGGCGCATAGTATGACGTCGGCAGTGGCCGGCGTCTACAATGCCTGCCGACAGAAACATGGCCGTGTCCTTGCCGCCTGTTACAGAAGTCTATACTATACTTGAGTCTTTCCACATACACTTCTGAACTTAACACATCTTCACGCCAACCTGTCCTCTTATTTGGCAGTAAAGGTTTTATGGTGCTATGATTTTCTCGACCTGAAAAGGGGAAATGGGCAATGGGGGGGGGGGGGGGGGGGAACACAAACAAGCATGCGCAACTATCTCTCCAAACATGTGGGCACTACTCCCTCCGTCACACACAGCATGCACTACTACCTTGTCCGCACTATTACCTCCTCCACAGACGGTTTGCACTACTACCTCCTCAATTAGACGGTGTGCACTATTACCTCCTTTACCACACAGGTGGACTACTACCTTCTCCGCACTACTACCTCCTCCACAGATGGCTTGCACTACTATCCTCTATATCTACCTCCTCTTACCCAAGGGTGCGCTAACGCTCCTCCACAAACGGGTGCACTAGTACCTCCTCCACACTACTACTTATCATCTGCACTACTACCTCCTCCATCACACTGGGAGCACTACTACCTCCTCCCGACACTACATATGTCTCCACAGAGGGGCACTACCAACTCAACACAACGATAACATAAGGATAGGGCAGGATTGGGGAGGAATGTGTGTTTATGGGAACAGTTATGTGAACAGATCGTTAATGGGTGATCCCACATGGCGTTTTTGAACCCGTTTTTGGTCGTTTTAAGCAGTCCGATTTAAAAACGCATGCTGTTAAAAAATGCATGGGTTTTTTGAAAACGCATCAGTTTTGACCAGTTTTTTAATTAAGATAATTGGTCAACCTGTCAAAAACGCGGTGTTTTTAAAAAAAACGTGTGCATTTTTAACGGACTGCTAAAAAGCAAAAACGAGTTCAAAACGCCATGTGTGGCATCATACCTAACACTCTGCTCTCCAACTCCACCAAACTGAGAATGTCGGTGTTGGAGATTGGGGGAGATAGTAGGATCAGCCCCCTGGGGGTAATAGATCACTGTCAATGGCCAGTCTGTATTACCTCCAGCTAATAAAATATCAATGAGTTGGGGGGAACCATTCATAACCATTGTAGTTCCTCCTGTCTGTACCCCTGTGTGTCCACAGGATAAAGTAGATGTGTGAAGCCATTGCAGGTCCCACCTGTATTCTGTATACACCTAAAATCTCAACTATGTTGCAGGAATTAGCCAACTTCTCCACACAAGATGCCCCTTACTGTACGATAGGCAGACATATGATAGTAGTAGAAGGAGGTGAGGTGACCACATGTAAGTAACATCTGCTGGCTTCTCACATGCACCTCACACCTCTCCTCCTTCCCTCTCCCTGCATTAGAGAAGGACAATCCCAAGCCTCCCCTCCTCCCCTCCGTGCTGTCCTCCCCCCCTCCGGCAGGCGCAGGCGCAGCTCATACATTCGGCTCTCCTCGGCACGACTCGGCTATTTCCGCCTCTTTGTTTTAAACTCCAGCCGGAATTTTTTTCCTCCTCATTTTTCTCTCTTCTTATTTTAACTAAGGGGGGACGCATTGGGAAGACGGGAGCCCCCCTGGCACCCCGCTCCTTCCACGGGGTTTCCGCACCCCCACACATAACCCCCTCCTTGGCTTTGCCAGCTGCACAGACACACAGCGAGGCTTTTCCTATTGCCCTGTGTGTCTGTGCTGTGGCCGGTGGTGAGAGCCCCTCCAGCAAGCAGCGGCGGCTTCCTCTCCAGAGACACAAGATCCAGCAAGTAGAGCAGCCGCTCCAGCAGGAGAATTGCAGCAGGTCAGTGTCTGATTCCACCCTGCAAAGTGAGGGAGAGGGGCACTGGGATCTGAGCTCCCCCTCCTCAGCCCTCCCCCTTTCTCATAGAGCACATCTTCGTCTCTCTTTAATGCCCTCCTGCATGTGGATGCCCCATGCCACCAGCCCTCATGGCTCTCCTCAGTCATGTAATGCCTCCATCCTGCTCCCCCTCCCTACTTTCTGTGCTCTCCACAGACCCCCTGGCTCATGGCCTCCTGGGGGACTGGATAGTGCCTCTAGGATGCTGCACAACTGCCCTTTTACCCTTCACTCACCTGCCACCCAGTTACTTGTCCATGCCCTCTGTCTCCTGTGTACATGTGTGGTTGGGCACCTCTTAGGAGCCATGACTATGGTCAGTGGTCTATTTAACCTACCTCCTCCTTATGTTGTATTGTGACTTTTTCAGCCTCTTGGCATTTCACCCCATATTGTTACCCTTCTTCTTTTCAACCGCTGCCAACTCTGTGTTACTTTTCTCCACCATTTTTTACACAAGTGTTGCATGTGTCTTCTCCTGTCCTCCTCCAATGCCAATATGTGAGTAACCCTGTTACTCATCCCCACTTGTTGTGGCATGGTTATCCCACCCTTGTAGGCCTCCATCCACCTGACACATTTCAGGCCCTTGACATCCTATTTCCACGTGCCTAACTGATCTCCCGTGATCTTCTACATGGTCTCAGCAGGCAATGCTCATGGAGCACTTCCTTACCTCTTGGAGACCTGTGCTGCAAATGCCAAGTCCATCACCAGGCCCTGGCACTGACTTCTCCTGTAATGGGAAAGTCATAGTTATTGGACCATTTTACAACTTTATCTGCCAGGTTCTTAGAGCTTCTTCCATTCACACTAGTAGAAGGCCATATATTGTAAGTTTGCATCTATTTTATCCTGTTGCTTGGCAAACCATGTTTGCTTTAATACCTTACGTCCATCATTAAAATAGCTCCAGGCTCCTACGACAGCGGTGCCCTTACACTTTTTATATTTCTTGCATCACAATTTCTGCTTCCAGTTTTGTTTTTTGTTTTTTTGCTGGTTTGTCCTCAACTTCCCGATTATTTATATCTTTTATTTTCTGGCTTATTTTTGCATGGTTGTTTAAAACGAAATTTTCACAGTCTCTACATTTCTTAGAAGTTAGAATCTCACAAGTCAAAGATGTCCAGTGCCATTGTGATTTTGTAGTTTTTGTATGCCTGAGAGTTGTTTTTGATGCTTTTATGCACTTGACATAGAAGTCATAGATTATTTTCTTTCTCTAACTTGCAAACTAGTTGTTACTGGCCACTTTAGTAGATATTGCAGTATAAAGACTCGAATATCTGCAAGTATCCTAACATCACAGATCCCTACAATTAGGATTCATATGGGTAGTGGGATTCAGCACCTGAACTTCTGACAGCGAACTTCTTGGACATAAATGTGTGTGTTTGACCTTAGGCGAAGCGATTCAGTGGAATTCTTAGTGTTTTCAGGTTTGGGCAGTGTTCCGCTTTAATTCTACAGCCACCTGTTACCTTCATGCCCAAGCTAGCCTGGCACAGCATTCCTCTTGCAGTAACTCTGTGTGTGGTGAATATTGCTGGTCAAGGTTCTAGTGTAGGGTACCATATTTCATGTGATAAGCTTTCCTGAATGCTGAGTGATGTGCACCCACCACCCATCTGTCTCTGAATTATAGAATGGTCCTATTGAGTCTCCTGCTGTCTTCACTCTGACACTGTTTCTAATAATCAACAGGGAGATTGTAACTTTTGTATTGTTACTGTTGCACAGTTCTGCTTAGTTTCTAGGACGTTGCTGGGTAAACAGAGGCATTTGTTTGCAGACACTTTTTATAACAATATTTGCCATTGCTCCAAAAATGTTGCTGTGTTTGTTTAGAACCAATATGGAAATTGTCAAATGTATACCTTATCAATATGACATGACTTGTCACTAACATGCTAGATTCCATGTGCTTTTTATGAACTGTTCTACAAAAGTGCAGCTCATATAGAACCCTGTTCTTGACCTGCCATCAACAAATGAAAATGCCCTTTAAAATATTTTAGTGTAGATCAATTGCAATGTGATGCCCTCTGTAGCCTGTTTTACACATATAGATGGTTTGTGTGTCTTAGCTCTACTAATGCTATCTCCTCATGCTGTTTTATTCTCACTTTTATGCTTCAGTCTCTTGGCATAACACCCAATATTGTTACCCTTCTGTTCAACTGTAATCTGTTTTCAGGGCTAAAATATTCATAACATATTGTCAGAATAGGTAAAATCTATATTAGATGGGTAGAGTGTTAGATTAAAAACAAACAACAATAATCTCTCATTGGACACATCTCTGCTGCTCCCAACTTATGCCCAGTTCTGAAATTGGGCAATGCACCTTGGCTTTATGGCAAATTTTAAGTATTTTACGTTTTTTTCAACATGGTCCTGGACAGCACCCCTATACCATTAAATCACCATTTTATAAGAATTAGTATCCTATATCACCTTAACACCATCCACTTATGTTCTGCAGCCTTAATGTACAGTGTTTTGCAAAAGTATTCAGCCCCCTTGAACTTTTCTAAGTTTTTCCACATTTCAGGCTGATGAGCTGTGTTACTTTTACGCCAAACATATTGTTTGGCATTGTGGCCAAAAAGTTAGATTTTGGTTTCATCTGACCAGAGCATCTTCTTCCACATGTTTGGTGTCTCCCAGGTGGCTTGTGACAAACTTTAACTGCATCACATGGGCACCACGATCTTTGTTGAGATTGCAGCTCCCCGTGACGTCATTGGGGATGGCTACTGGGATTCGTTACAATGCGCTGTATTGTAATGAATCCTATGTAAAGATGCCATATACTGCAATTACAGGTGTATTGCAGTATATGGTATGTACAATCAGACCATCCAGTGTTAGAAAACCCTAGATGGTCTAAAAAAATAGTACAAAATAAAACTTTTTTTACACCATTTTGCATCACATAAAAATGTAATAAAAAGTGATCAAAAGGTGGCAATGAAAACGTCAGCCTATCTTGCAAAAAATTACATCTTATACAGCTCCATACACTAAAGTATGAAAAAGCTATTAGCATCAGAAGATGGCAAAAAATATTTTTTCATACACATTGTTTTCATTTATGTATTTAAACACAATAAAACCTATATAAATTTGGTATCACTGTGATTGTACCGAACCAAAGAATAAAGTATTTATTTGGAGCACAGTGAAAGTGGTAAAAACTGAGCACAAGAAAGTGATGCAAATGCGTTTTTCCCCCAATTTCCCCACATTTGGAATTTTTTTTCCAGCTCCCCAGTACTCAGCATGGAATATTAAATAATGTCACGGAGAAGTAAAATTTGTTACACAGAAAATAAGCCCTCACCCAGCTCTGTACATGGAAACATTTTAAAGTGATAGATTTTTGAAGGTGGAGAGTGAAAAATGAAAAAAAACACTGACGCGAAGTGGTTAAACAAGACTTTTTATGGATATCTTTGAGAAATGACTTTCCTCTTGCCACTACCATAAAGGGCAGATTTGTGCAGTGTACAGCTGATTATTGTCCTATGGACAGACTCTCCCACCTCGCTGTAGATCTCTGCAGTTCATCCAGAGTTATCACCGGCCTCTTGGCTGCAGTCTTCTCCTTGTTTGAGATGAAAGTTTAGAGGGATGGCCAGTTCTTGTTAGACTTGAAGTGGCCTGATACTCCTTCCATTTTAATAATATTGCTGCTCAACATTATCACGGACCTGCTTGGTGTGGTCCTTGGTCTTCATGATGCAAAACCCTGAGACTGCCACAGAGCAGGTTAATTTATACGGAGGCCTTGATTACACACAGTTGGATTATATACATCATCATCAGTCATTTAGGACAACATTGGATCATTGAGATTCTCACTGAACTTCTGGAGTGAGTTTGCTGCACTGAAAGTAAATGGGCCGAATATTTTTGCACTCCCCACTTTTCATTTTATTAATTTTCACAAAAGTTTAAAATATCAAATAAATTTCGTTCCACTTGACAATAGTGTCACACTTTTTGGTGATTCTTCACTAAAAATTGCAATTTTCTATCTTTGTTTTAAGCCTAAAATGTGGCAAAAAAAGTTCAAGGGGGCCAAGTACTTTCACAAAACACTGTATAAATTCACTTCTTATCTTCATTACAATTACTGGCAAAAAAGATTACTTTGGTGTAAAATCGCTAAATTACATTTGTGTTTGTTGTGTAGTGTTATGGAAATGACAACAAAGTATTAGTTTATGAATGTGAACAACTAAATGCAAACCTGTCACTGTGAATGTAATTTTTAGCTGGTGACAGATTCCTATTGCCTAGGCTTTGATAATTTAAAAATGCCTTTCATGGGATCCTGAATTGTTTCAGTACTTTCTAAAACTGTGTCTGTCTCCTCAATGCATTCCTCTTCTCCACCTCATTCATCCAACTCCCTCTGTCCCATGCAGCAAGCTCGTTCCTCCTGTCATGTGCATTTGGTAGGGACAGAAGGAGCTGGATAAGTGTGGAGGAGAGGTAGAATGCATCAAGGCTGTTGCAACTACCCCCCTTTCTTGGGACTCACCCCTGAGGCAGGGAGCCAGGCAATGTGAAGTAAAGTTTATAAAGTGCTGAAATGGTTCAGGGTGTAGACAAAGCCATTTTTAGGCTTTGTTCTAAGGTTGTGAACATCAGTTACATATAGTGAAGGTATATATAATTTATTGTCTTCTGTTTTTATTTTCTGATGGTATTTTATGTTGCCCATTTTTTGATCAAGATCACAGGAGCTCCCATCTTCTCTGCACTTACAACAGCATTTAGTGATATGCTTTACAGCATATGCCTTATGGACATAGATAGCAATACACTGGAGCTGTAACATTGATGTCTATGGAGTGTTTTTCTACACATATTCTGTGCAGAAAAGAAAGCGTGAATAAGCTATGACAGCATTTATGGTCAGTGCTGTTTTTTTTTCATTGTTTCTTTAATAGTAATCTAGTCTGTAATCTATTTTTGTGATGTTAAGTAGTTGACTGTTGCAAAGAAAAAGTGCACAAGGTACTATTATTAACTCATCAATGCACCCTCAAAATATATGTAACCTAAAACTTTGTTTCAAAAATTAAGGTTATTTTCTGGTGACATTTTCTATAACCTATCTTGTCCTGTAGTTAAAGGAAACTGAATATGTATCAAAATTAAGCTTCAAATGAGCCATGTAAATTATCTCTTAGTAACTGCTTTCGACCAGGAAAATATGAAGCCATAGATTTGGTCACTTCTGCAGTGCTGACTTCTGCGTTCAGTCGTTCTACACAGTGAAGGCTGTAGCACATCTGCTTAAAGGAAACCTACCATGAAGAATTTTCTATCAGAAGTAGATCTGTAGAACCTAATCTGTGAAAAACTATATTTTAGTCATTTTTAAATTAACTGCAGAGGCTACTTGGGGCGTTTACTAGCCTGGTCGGGCACTAGGAGCTAAGACTAGTACACGCCCCAGTAGCCTCTTAAGTTAATTTACATGCTTACATACTTGGCCACAAGACAGGGTGTTATTGAAAAAAAAAAAAAGTACTATCAGCACATTGTAATGAATGAGGAGTAAAATCCCCATATACTGCTGTACTGTAGTATGGCAGTATATGATGGGATCATACAGACAACGTAGGGTTAAAGTACCCTAGGGAGTCAGAAAAATAGTAAAAATGAAAAAACCCTGATATATCAAAGTTCAATCCATTTGTTAGTTACTAGCTGTAGATATCGGTGCTGCCCGGGATAGAAAATAACTGTTATAATGAAATAGAATGGGTTAACAAAAAATATTTTATATGTATCTATCTCTTTTATGTCTCTTTCAGTGACTGAATCTGACAGTAATAACAATAATTCCTTTATTTATATAGCGCACTCCGATTCCGCAGCACTACTCAGAGCTTTTGCCAAATTGTCCCCAATGGTGCTCACAATCTAATCAACCTACCAGTATGTTTCAGTCTCTGGGGAGATTTATCAGAAATGTCTGAGAGCAGAACTTCTATAGTTGCCCATGGCAACCAATCAGAGCTCAAGTTTCCTTTTTGCACAGCTGTTTATAAAATGAAAGCTGATCTTTGATTGGTTTCCATTGGCAACTGGAACCGTTTTACCTGAGACATTTCCTCTCAGTGTCGGGGTTCCTCAGGGCTCAGTCCTAGGTCCTCTTCTATTCTCCCTCTATACTGCCCCCATTGGACAGACCATCAGCAGATTTGGTTTCCAGTATCTTTCTAAGACTGAACTTCATGTCTTTTCACCATCTACTAACTTCCCTAACCCTGACCTCTCCATCTCAGTCTGTGGGATCACTATAGCACCGAGGCAGCAGGCCCACTGTCTTGGGGTTGTGCTGGACTCTGACCTCTGGGTCACTCCTGCCGCATGCATCTCAGAAACATCTCCAGAATCCGACCGTTTCTGACAATTGAAACTTCTAAAATGCTAATTGTTGCACTTATTCACTCTCGACTAGACTACTGTAACTCCCTACTAATTGGTCTTCCACTCGCTAAACTCTCTCCTCTACAATCTATTCTTAATGCAGCAGCCAGGCTCGTCTTTCAGACCAAACGCTACACGGATACCTCCAGTTTGTGCCAATCACTTCACTGGCTGCCTGTCTCCTTCCGTATTCACTTTAAAATAATAACCCTCATCCACAAAGCTCTGATAATGCTGCTACTCCCCATGTTTCTTCTCTCATCTCATTCTATTGCCCTACCCATGCTCTTCGATCTGCCAGTGATATTAGATTAATTTGAACCTCTCATGCACGTCTCCAGGACTTCTCCCGAGTTGCTCCAATTCTCTGGAATGCCCTCCCCTGGACTCTCAGACTAATACGCACCCTCCAAAGCTTCAAACATGCTCTTAAAACCCATCTCTTTAGGCAAGCCTATCACACTGGCTAGCTGCATTAAACGTCAATTCTCCCTTTACTAATCCATCCTATGTCCTATCTCCCGTCTGTTATTCGGCAAACAGCAGATATATAATAAGTTCCAGGCTTCTCTGCAGTCTTTTTCACCTAGGACCCTGTAAATAAGATGGCAGCTGATGGCTGGTTCAAGCAGCAACATCGTTGTTTAGTAAATTATTTATTAAATTATTTTATATTGTTCCCTTATAAAGAATGGCTGGACCATTCTACAACCTCTTGTGTCACCCCCTCATCCTCATAGTCTGTAAGCTCTTGTGAGCAGGGCCCTCCCTCCTATTGTTCCATATGACTGTTTGTTCTTTGTAATGTAATATTATATTTGTATATGTCCCCTATGATTTGTTAAGCGCTACGGAATTTGATGGTGTTATATTAATAAAGATTATGATTATTATTACATACATACATACATACATACATACACTCGGTTTTATATATTAGATATCATGCTAGAAATGTGTATATCAAGAAAAATAGGTATGTGATCTCTGATTGTTATTAGTAGGAGAGGGTTAATAACATGAAAATGTTATTGCTTTCCAAAATTTGCAACAGATAAAGTCAATAAAGCTCCCCTTTGCACCCTCCTCCAGTTTCTCACTGCATCCTGCTGCCTAAGAAGCTAGAGGGGTGGGCATGCTTCAGAGGTTATAACTTTGGATCCCTGGCACCTAGAATCTCAGGGTTTTTTTTTCCTTTGAAAGAGAAGAATCTCATTTCTAGGTCAGGATGGTGGGAAATCTTGTGAAATATACATTGGATCAAAAACTAAAACAATATATTTATCATATCAAATGATTCCAATGTCGCTGGTTACTACTGTGGCTGCACAAGGAATAGAGTTGTCATGAATATGCAAGACCTGCAGGCAGGCGGCTGCCGTCACCACCTGTCTGCGAAGAGAGGGCGTGGGAGAGGCTATATAATAAGTGGTGGGGGGAGTGCAAAACAGGATCGGCAAATGTACCATAGATTGTTGGAAATGGTCACAAATTTTTTTTTATGGAATTCAGAGTTTGTCTGGCTCTGCTAAAGTTTGTGGAGACATAACTAAAGTATAATAGTAAATGGAATTTTTATGTTGTTCAACATTAAATGTGAATTTCCCCCATCGAAAATGAATAAATACCTGAAAATAAGAACAAGTGCGTCTTTAGGAGCAAAAATTGAAATAAGACAGTGGGGCACATGTATCATAGTTTCAGCTAGCCAAATTGTCTAATTTTAGTGACTTTGCCATTTTTGCGACTTTTAACTCTGTTCTTTTTCAAGTACGCCCTATTTGCACCTTTGCAGTGTGCCTTATGTATCTTTGTTTTCCAGATGTTCCGTGTGACTTTTCACTTCGCTTTTTAGCGCCTTTTTGTGACTTTTTAGACACAAATCTGCACCTGGTCCAGGGCAGGTGCAAAGGAAGTTTTTTTTTTTTTTTCATGGACCCGATTTTAACATGTAAATTGGAATTATTTCACATGCTTTAAATTTTTATAACTTTTGCACAGTAACCTCTTTGTCAAATTCTTAATTTTTTAAAATGTTTTTTATTGGTTACCACCTCAAGAGTGAGTGGTCACACATAGCAGTTCCATTGCATTTATATGCATTTTGAACTAATTACAACGCTGAGGATAGGGATATGTCTTATTTCATTACTGTTAACATTTGTGTTTACAAAACTCAATTATAAACGCCGAGTTAACCACGTGTTAACATTGCGTTTACATGAAATAATAATAAGGCATCAACCCTCCTCAGCTGTTGTAATTAGTTTCAAATGCATTAAAAATGAAACCTGTTAAATCCCAAATTAACAGTAATGTCCCTCCTGTATATAACCCCCTTACGTGATTATGTCGGGTGGATTTGAGACATTTTGCAACAAAAAGTCTCAAAAAAGCCAAAATTTGAGCCTGCCAGGATAGGAAAAACAGTAAAAAGGCATTATCATCATAGGTGCAAAAAGAGCCGCCAAATGCTCTCTAAAATTCACCTCAGAGAGACCAAACTATGATACATGTGCCCCTGTCTTATTTCGGGGAAACAGGGTGAATCAGATGCATCCCTACATCCTTGGCTTAAAGGTTTGCCATCCTGTGTGTGGTAAGGAAGTAAGGTATAGAAAGGCATGACCAGATAGCGCTCTAGAGTAGTGAGTTGTGACTTGCGGTGTGGTTAGGCCGTTAGAAAGAGGCTCATCGGATCTGGTTGTTCTCTGTTAGGCACAACTCTAATGATGGTATAAGGTCGGATATTTGGTGTTTCCCTGGTGCTTGCCTGCGGACAAGGGTCGGAATCGAATTGGGTACTGTCCACGTCGGCGCACACGGATTTCTCACATACACAGAATGTTAGGTGAAGGATTTTTATTCGGTATACTGAATAAAAATCCTTCACCTAACATTCTGTGTATGTGAGAAATCCGTGTGCGCTGACCGTAACAAGTACCATTCCTGCTATACCCAATATTCAATCTTGGCAGGGAAAGGGTTAAAATGGGACAAGGCAATAATTGTCTGTTGGTTGTTTTTTAAGGGGAACTATTTTTATAAACTTTTCTAATTTTTGATAGTTATTTTTTTCCCTTCTCTTTGATAATGGGTACTGCAAGCTGGTCTAGTTGCCACATTTAGTGACAAACTATACAGATGTCTTATGGACATAGACAGCAATGGACGGGTGCCAAACCATTGAGGTCTATGGAGCTTCTAGGCATACTCTATACAGATTTGACAATCTATTGTTAGTAGTGGATATCATTATAGTGTTTTATATAGAACTGTTAACTATTGTTTGTTGCGTGATCATCGGGGTGATTTATGGGTATATACGATTACTCTATTGTTGTACTGCATTCCTGTTTACATGGGGGAGGACCCATAAAATCACACCGGGATCAGCTACAAAGCATAATACAATAGTTAAAAGCTCATATTAAAACCCTATAATGGAATATCAATTACTAACAATAGATTGTCACATCTTATAGAGTATGTCCTAAAGCTCCAAGACCTCATGGTTGCACCCCTCCATTGGCCTTCTATGTCCATAAGACATCTGTATAGTGTTTCACTAAATGTGACCAACATAGCACTCAGACCAGATTGCAGTACCCATTATCAAAGAGAAGGGAAAAAAATAACTATCCAAAATTAGAAACAGTTATAATTCTCTATCTGTTTATAAAAATAGTTCCCCTTAAAAAACACACCAAACGAGACAATATTGCCTTGTCCCATTTAATTAACCCTTCCCTGTCCAAGATGATATGGGTGTAGCAGTGAATGGTAATCTGTTACGGTCAGCGCACTACGGATTTCTCACATACACAGAATGTTGAGTGAGGATTTTTATTCAGTTATACCGACATAAAATCCTTCACCTAACATTGGTGGTATGTGAGAAAATCCGTGGTGCGCCGCAGTTCGGACACGTACCCAATTCGATTCCGACCCGTTTGTCCGCAGGCAAGCACCAGGTAACACCAAATATCCGACCCTTATACCATCATTAGATTGTGCTAACACGAGAACAACCAGATCCGAGGAGCCTCTTTCTACGGCCTGAACCTCACCGCAATCACAACTCACTACTCCTAGGAAGCGCTTCGTCGGTCATGCCTTTCTATACCTTCTACTTTCCTTACCAACTACAAGATGGCACCTCTACAATCCAAGGATGTAGGAGAATGCATCATGGATCACCCTGTTTCCCCGAAATAAACAGGGCGCACATGTATCATAGTTTGGGTCTCTCTGAGGTGAATTTAGAGAGCATTTGGCGGCTCTTTTGACCTATAATGTATATCATGCCTTTTTACTTGTTTTTCCTATCCTGGCAGGCTCAAATTTTGGCTTACTTTTGAGACTTTTTGTTGCAAATGTCTCACAAATCCACCGACATAACACGTAAGGGGGTTATAATACAGGAGTGACATGTACTGTTTAATTTGGGGATTTAAACAGGTTTCATTTTAATTCATTTTGAACTAATTCAACAGTGAACAGCTGAGGAGGGTTGATTGCCTTATTCATTATTTCATAGTAAACCGCAATGTTAACGACGTGTTATACTCGGCGTTATAATTGAGTTTGTAACACAAATGTTACACAGTAATGAAATAAGACATATACCCTATCCCAGCGTTGTAATTAGTTCGAAAATGCATATAAATGCAATTGGAACTGCTATGTGTGACACTCACTCTACGAGGGTGTAACCAATAAAACCATTTTTTAAAAATTAAGAATTTTGACAAAGAGGTTACTGTGCAAAATGTTTAAAAATTTAAACATGTGAAATAATTCCAAATTTACATGTTAAAATCGGGGGTCCATGAAAAAAAAAAAAAAACTCCTTTGCACCTGCCCCGGACCAGGTTCAAGATTGTGTCCTAAAAGTCACAAAAAGCGCTAAAAGCGAACAGTGAAATTCACACGAACATCTGGGAAAAACAAAGATACTAAGCGCAGCACTGCAAAGTGTGCAAATAGGGGTACTTGAAAAGAACAGAGTTAAAAGTCGCAAAATGGCAAGTCACTAAAATAGGACAATTTGTCAGCTGAAACTATGATACATGTGCCACCACTGTCCTTATTTCATTTTGCTCCGAAAGACGCACGTTGTTCTTATTTTCAGGTATTTATTCCTTTTCGATGGGGGAAATTCACATTTAATGTTGAACAACATAAAAAATTCCATTTACTATTATACTTTAGTTAGGTCTCCACAACTTAGCAGAGCCAGACAAACTTCTGATGCAATAAAAAAAAATTGTGACCATTTCCAACAATCTATGGTACCATGTGGCGATGCTGTTTTGCACTCCCCCCACCACTTATTATATAGCCTCGTCCCAGCCCGGTCGGTCTTCGCAGGACAGTGGTGACGGCAGCCGCTCCTGCAGGTCTTGATATCATGGCCAACTCTATTCTCTGTGCAGCACACAGTATGTAACCAGCGACATTGGAACATTTGATATGATAAATATTTGTTTTAAGTTTTTTGATCCCCATGTATATTCACAAGATTTCCACCATCCGACCTGAAGGAAATGAGATTCGTCTCTTTCAAAGGAAAAAAAAAAACCCTTGAGATCTAGTGTGCCGGGATCCAAAGTTATAATAACCTCTGTAAGGCAAATGCCCACCCGTTAAGCTTCTTAGGCAGCAGATGCAGTGAGACACTGGAGGAGGGGTCAAAGGGGTTAGCTTTATGGACGTTATACCTGTTGCCAAATTTGGAAGCAATAACATTTTCATGTATTAACCCTCCTCCTACTAAGATAACAATCAGAGATTCAATAACTAGTTTTTTGATTATACACATTTCTAGCATGATATCTAATATTAAAACCGGTTGTATGTAATGTATGCTGGTTATGTATGTCCATAATAATCATAATCTTTATTAATCTAAACACCATCAAATTCTCCGATAGCGCTTAACAATCATTAGGGGACATATACAAATATACTATTACATTACAAAGAACATAACACAATGGAACATAGAGGGAGGGGCCATGCTCCAAAGCTTAAGACATGAGGAGTGAGGGGTGACACAAGAGGTTTGTTGAGAATGGTCCAGCCATTCTTTATAGGGACAATATAAATATTTAATAAATAATTTTACTACACAACGATGTGGCTGCTTGACCAGCCATCAGCTGCCATCTGTATTTACAGGGCCTAAGGTGAAACAGCCTTGCAGAGAAGCCTGGAACTCTTATATAATCTGCTTTTGCCGAATAACAGACGGGAGATAGGACCATAGGATGGATTAGTAGGAAGAATAGAATTGAACGTTAATGCAGCTAGCCCAGTGATAGCTTTGCCTAAAGAGATGGTTTTAAGGCATGTTTGAAGCTTTGGAGGGTGCGTATTAGTCTGAGGTCCAGTGGGAGGTCATATTCCAGAGAATTGGAGCAACTCGGGAGAATTCCTGGCGACGTGCATGAGAGGTTCAAATTAAATCAATATTACATGGATCGATCGAAAAGAGCATGGGTAGGGACAATAGAATGAGATGAGAAGAAGAGAAACATGGGGAGTAGCAGCATTAGAGCTTGTGGATGAGGGTTATATTTATAAGTGAATCGGAAGGAGAACAGGCAGCCAGTGGAGTTGATTGGCACAAACGTGAGGTGATCCGTGTGAGTTTTGGTCTGAAGCGAGCTGGCTGCTGCATTAAGAATAGATTGTAGAGGAGAGAGTTTAGCGATGTGAAGAACCAATTAGTATTAGGAGTTACAGTAGTCTAGTCGAGAGTGAATAAGTGCAAACAATTAGATTTTAGAAGTTTCAATTGTCAGAAACGGTTCGGATTCTGGAGATGTTCTGAGAACTGCATGGCGGCAGAGTGACCCAGAGTCAGAGTCCAGCACAACCCCAAGACAGTGGGCCTCTGCCCTGCTTGCTTTGCTATAGTGAATCCCACAAGACTGAGATGGAGGAAGGTCCGATGGTTGAGGAAGTTAGTATAGATGGTTGAAAAGACATGACAGTTCATCTTAGAAAGATTGGAAACCAAAATACTCTGATGGTCTGTCCATGGGGCAGTTATAGAGGGAGAATAGAAAGGACCAGGACTGAGCCCTGAGGAACCCCGACACTGAAGAGGGAACATGTCTCAGGTGAAACGGTCAAGTTGCCAATGGAAACCAATCAAAGGATCAGCTTCTTCCATTTTATAAACAGCTGTGCAAAAGGAAACTTGAGCAATGATGTGTTGACCATGGGCACTATAGAAGTTCTGCTCTCAGACATTTCTGATAAATCTCCCCAGAGACAAAGTGACATAGACAGTCAGAGACTGTCACAGTCAGATACAGTGGCAGTCACTGAAAGAGACTGTCGGAGGCAGTTCATTAAAAGAGACTGAAACATACTGGTAGGTTTATTGTATTGTGAGACACCGTTGGGGCACAGGGACCAATTTGGCAAAAGCGTTGGGTGTAGTAGGCTGCGGAATCTGAAGTGCGCTATATACATAAAGGAATTATTGTGATTACTTCAGATTCATTCATGAAAGAGACGGTCAGAGCAGTCACTGAAGAGACATAAAGAGAGATACATATAATATTTTTGTTAACCCATCTATTTCATTATAACAGTTATTTTCTATCCGTGGCAGCACCGATGAGTTATACAGCTAGTAACTAACAACTGGATTGAACTTGATTATATCAGGGGTTTTCTCATTTTTACTATTTTTCCTGATCTCCCTAGGTACTTTAACCCTACGTTGTCTGTATGATCGCTATCATAACTTGCGCATCCTACGTACAGCAGTATATGGGGACTTTTACCTCAATTCATTAACAATGTGCTGATAGTACGTTTTTGTTTTTTTTATAATAAACCACATGTCTTGTGGCCAAGTATGAAGCAATGTAAATTAATTTAAGAGGCGACTGGGGCAGCGTACTAGAGTTAGCTCCTAGTGCCCGACCAGCTAGTAAACGCCCCAACGTAGCCTCTGCAGTTAATTTAAAAATGACTAAAATAAAGTTTTTACAGATTAGGTTCTACAGATCTACTCTGATAGAAGATTCTTCATTGAGTTTCCTTTAAGCAGATGTGCTACAGCCTTTCACTGTGTAGAACTCTGAACGCAGAAGTCAGCACTGCAGAAGTGACCAAATTCCTATGGCTTCTATATTTTCCTGGGCGGTCGAAAGCATTACTAAGAGATAATTTACAGGCTCATTTGAAGCTTAATTTTGATAGCTATTCAGTTTCCTTAATACAGGACAAATTAGGTTATAGAAAATGTCACCAGAAAATACCTTAATTTTGAAAACAAAGTTTTAGGTTAATAGTATTTTGGAGGGTGCATGATGAGTTAATAATAGACCTTGTGCACTTTTTTCTTTTGTCAACAGTTCAACAATACAATCACAAAATAGGATTACAGACTAGATTAC